>JAKTQK010000009.1:0-502870 GCA_030558855.1 Blastobotrys indianensis | reverse complement strand
CTGTGACGTTCACCTGCAAGTACGAATGAAATCTAAACGAAACCACATAGTCCGGCTTCTGATGTATCTTATGTACTCCTTGACTCTAAACATGATCTATTATTATTATTATTATTATTCAGCCGACTATCGACTGCTTCCTGAGACTGGGTCACCCTGTCCTCAATTGTCCCCATCTGGGCTTCAATGTTGCTTTTTGCCCCTACCTGCTCGGCTTTGATGAAGTCCACCATCGCTTGCAGCCCGGCCTCTGAGTCCATAAAGGTTTTAAATAGCTATACGCCGCACAACATCGTTACGTATAGGGTTGTTCAAAAAGAGCTATTTTTCAAGAAACAAGCTTCCGATATAGTGTAGTGGCTATCATAGTTCGTTCTCACCGAGCAGACCGGGGTTCGATTCCCCGTATCGGAGTTTCTAATCAGTGCAGTAGCATTGATATCTCTTTTTGCCAATATTGGCATGCTTTTTGATTTGAGTAAATGATTATACTATTTGCATGCTTTTCAGTTAGATATTATTGATTATAGAGAGGAGCAATTTTAATATACTTCAGGTCCAAATTGCGAGTGAGGTTGTCATATATATATCCTGTACAAATGGACGGGCGAAAGTCCCGACTCGCGGAGGTCCGGTCGATGGAGCACCACATTGCTAGTTGAGCACGGCTAAGACAGCGTCAGCATGCTGTCAGCATCGTTCTGTGTTTCAGAAGTTTTATAAGAGCGTCACGACTTCATATATTCGACATCAGACCTTTTGTTTCTATTCCAGCAGTCCACACGATACACTGAAGTGAGTTGCAGGCTACGAGAAAAAATGTCGAATGAAGGTCGACCCCTAGAGAAGCGCCCATCCTACGACCTGGACACTGAGCTTCAAGGCAGCAATAACATAACGGAAGAGAGCGCCGACAAGCATGAGCTGCCGTTTGCTTCTTTTGCCCACGAACTGGCGTTTGTGCTTACGATGATGTCCGCCCAGTTGTTTACGCAGGCAGGCGTGGCACAGGCAAATACTCCGTTACAAATTATCGGCGATTATTTCAACGTTACGGATACTGCGACCCGCAGCTGGTATGTCGCTTCTTACAGTTTGACGGTGGGTACATTCATCTTGATTGCTGGACGACTGGGCGATATGTACGGGCATAAGAAAATGTTCTTAATAGGTTGGTCTTGGTTTTCTTTATGGTCGCTGGTGGGCGGCCTAGCCTCCTATGTCCGGAGCTCTGGTATTTTTTTCAACGTTTGTCGAGGGCTCCAGGGCATCGGCCCTGCGTTGCTGATCCCCAACGCTTTGGCATTAATAGGGAGAACTTATCCAGAGGGTCAAAGAAAGCATCTAGCGTTCGCACTCTTTGGAGCATGTGCACCTGGAGGATATGTTGTGGGTTCGATTTTTTCAGCGTTACTTGCTGAAAGGACATCGTGGCCGTGGGTGTATTACATTATGGCCATCGCATGTGCAGTCATGATCCCAGTTTCATACTTTGCCATCGCCAAAGATGAACACGCGCCAGGACATGAGGAGGAGAAGTTTGATTTCTTCGGTGCATTTTTCGGCGTTGCAGGTTTGATTCTTTTTAACGTAGCATGGAATCAGGCGCCCATAGTTGGATGGAAAAATGCACAGTGTATCGTGCTTTTGATACTGGGTACTATTTGCATCGGGGTCTTTGTTTACATCGAGAAAAAGGTTGCTGAACATCCCCTAATTCCGTTTTTCTCGGGAACTATTGCATTGGTGTTGGGCTGTGTAGCCTGTGGGTGGGCTGTTTTCGGCATTTGGATATTCAACTTGTGGCAGCTTATTGAAACGTTGAGAGGGGTCAGCCCGATTCTGATA
This sequence comes from Blastobotrys indianensis, assembly GCA_030558855.1. NCBI lineage: Eukaryota > Fungi > Ascomycota > Dipodascomycetes > Dipodascales > Trichomonascaceae > Blastobotrys > Blastobotrys indianensis. Next base: position 501,022 of record JAKTQK010000009.1, on the reverse strand, counting down.
TCTGCACAAATGGCTCCATGTGCAATTGCCGGGTTTGTTTATGCAGTACTGACAGGATTTTTGGTCAGCCGGGTACCGATTTCATTGATCATGACTATAGCTCTGCTCATCTTTACCGCTACTTCTATCATAGGGGCGACAATGCCTGTGGAGCAGACATATTGGGCACAGACTTTTGTAACGTTCATCATTGCTCCCATGGGTATGGAGTTTTCGTTTCCGTCAGCCACTATCTTGCTTAGCAGTGCTGTGCCACGGAAACATCAAGGCATTGCGGCTTCGCTTGTGACAACGGTGGTTAATTACTCCATTTCCATCGGCCTAGGTATTTCGGGTACTGTTCAAGCATATTTGTTCCCGGATAATAATCCCGAGGATAGTCTTAAGATTATCAGATCTGGTTTGTATACCGGTATCGGCATTGGCGGCTTGGGCATTTGTCTGGCGCTAATTTCGCTGTACAAAGAGGTAGTCATCGACAAGAAGCGACAAAAAATCTCGCGGTAAATGTTGATCTCTTATGATCCCCAAAGGTTCGCTTGGTAAAAAAATTTCTAATTTGCATCTATAGATTTAAATGTACATAATTATACAGATGCTGACGCATACTATAACTAGACAAGAATATTTCGATTAAAGGTCACCGAGTTTGAACTGAGCATCAACGCCCTCCCAATTTTCAAAAAAGTTCTTGAAGAACCGAACGCCAAGCCAGATATCTTTGGAGCCAGTAGTGGCTCGAGCAGAGTGCATGGAGAGTTGAGGGATACCAATCTCGATCGCACGCATACCAGTCTTTGAGGAGATGTATGGGCCAATTGTACCACCAGATCGAGAGTCGTTTCGAATCTGGAAGTATTGAAGCACATCATTGCTCTGTCGAGCGATTTCCTCGGCCAAAGCGGCAGACACAGCATCAGTGGTCATGTGGCCGTTTGGATCAAAAGAGGCAACAAGACCAACATTGAGCAATGGCTTGTGGTGCTCCATCATGGTGCTTGGGAAATTTGGATTGTGAGCATGCGAAACATCTGCGGAAATGAAGAAGGAGTTCGCATAGGTTAGTCGTTTCAACTCGTCATCTGATCCATTTTGAATCAAGATGCGGTCAATGGTACTCTCCAAAAGGCCACCCTGGGCGCCCTGTCGAGTGAGACTTCCAATCTCCTCATTGTCGAAGCAAGCGGTGATGTTCAAAGAAGAGCCCTCGGCAATTTCATCAGCAGCCTCAATGAGCGCATGAATAGCTGCAAATGAACAGATCTTGTCATCAATTCGAGGCACCACAAGGAACTCACCGTCTAGACCGGCAACAGTACCCCGCTGTGCGTTGAAAACCTCAAGGTCAGCGGACAAAATATCTTTAAGTGGAACATCAACGTTCTTGGAGATAGCACGCAAAATTCTCAAGCTGTGCTTGCCGAAAAGAGGAGATTTCTTCTCTTCTTCAGTTGGCTCTGGGTCTTCGCCCTGGCCAATGACAGGCACGACATTTGTCTCTGGATTGAACGGACCATTAGCCGGGGCACCAAAATGAGGTGCCAAAGAAGGAATGATACCGATAGGATGAGGGAGATGGGTGAGCTTGGACACAATCTTGTCACCATCCCGAACAATAACTCGGCCAGCAAGTCCTAGTTCTCGATCCCACCACTTGTCGCTCAAACCGCCACTGTATGGGGCAACTCCGAGCAATGCATATCCGTCTGTTGTTGGCTTGATCGAAACTGGCTTAAGTTTTCCGGCCAAAGCATCGATGTGGGCACCGATGATAGCAGCGCCCTTGCCTGGCTTCCAGTTCTTGCCCACAACGAAGGCGATCAGCGACGAGCCATTTCGAGTAGAGTAGTATCGGCCGGACGCTTTGATCTGGTTATCCCAAATGGATCGCTCGCTCACATACTTGAAGCCATTTTTCTCAAGTTCATCAGCAAGATGTCGGACAGCGTGATAAGTGGTTGGACTGTCGTAAGTGAAGTTGATAAATCTCTGAGTGTACTGACCGGAAGACACTTTGGGGTTGTGCTTATCGTCTCTAGCGGCCTCGGTAGAGTAGGTGGTCTCAACCGACTGTCTGCCGGCCCGACGAGCCTCCAAATCAATTTGCGTAGTTCGTGCCATGCTTGTTAATCAATTCTCCTGAAATTGTCAATAAGCGATCAATGGGCAGAGGCGAGTTGGGTTTTATATGCCGTTTGGAAAATGGCTGGCGAAATCGGAACCCGCTTAAGGCAAGTGCACCACACAAAGAAGCGCCGCGCGAATCCCGTGATTTGTAGATAAAGTGACGCATCCAACTCCCCGCAGAACAACACAAACCCGCTTCATGCGTACAGGATGCATAGACTGGCCGGTTGATATCGAGCGCCGTGTGTTTATTCGATCAGCTATCAGTCATTGCGATGAGGCGCAGAGGCTATATATCAGATGTGACAATTGGCACCCCTGATTGAACTCCACCCTCCGCGCATATTATCAGTAGAGGATTAGGAATGAATTGCACAAGGATTGGTTTCGCAGCCATAACTGCATGGATACTAGTATCTGATATTCTATCTGAACATTACCTATTCCAGATTGCATCTATGATCTGGCTTATTAATGACGCGCCTCCAGCCCGATTAGACCGCAACGGAATATCAGGACCGTACATTACCTTATAAAACATCGAGTCTCATGCTATAGACAGCATAATTTACGTATATTATAATTGAGGCCACACTGCCATGCCCTGAACGGCTGTGCCAATACGGATAGGTGTCCCGCTGGTATAAAATTTCCAGGACGGCCCCTGAGGAAGCATAACATACTCGGAAACAAATTTGCAAGTACCAGCTCATTGCATCACACTTAAATCATGCTTCAACCAAGTATCTTATCTCATCTATCTTTTAAGAGCTATATTAATACGATTTGAGCGGGGCGAGAATGCGGCTCGGATCCGAATTCTAACCGAGCCCCACACCGAATGAGCCGCGCGAATATCCTCACATCGTACTTGCTGCTTAGCATCTACTCGAGATTCAATTAACATGTCGTCCTCATCTAGGACACCAGAAGAAGAGAGGTCAGCAAAGCGGAAGAAGTTCAGTCGGTCTTCACGGGCTTGTGTATATTGCCGGCAGAAGAAACTGAAATGTGATGCGATGGACAAATTCCCGAACAGCTGTACACAGTGCCAGCGTTTTTCATTGCTATGCGAACTTGGGTCGGAGACAAAACGAACAGCCAGTAAAATACTTCAACCGATAAATACAGGATCACGATCACGCAATAGATCCACGACTCCTCCCATTGCTGTGGTGTTGGAAAGCGGTCAAGATCACCCGACAGTCTCTACCGATATCACCACGCCACTGACAGAAATCCCAGCTGAGTATTTGAACCCGACAACAAGAATGAAGCTTCCGAGAAGGCAGAGATATCGATTCTTATATGAAACTTCGCCCCTGCCTGATGAATCCGTGCGAGGAGTAACTATTCCAGGAGACTTGATCAGGACAATGTTCCGGGAATTCTATATCTCATTCTACCAGCATCTACCAATTTTCACGCGAGAGTACCTTGATCCTCAAATATTAACAGGCGAAAAAAGGATTGTTTTCTGGGCTATATTGGCTGTTTCGAGCACGGTGGTATGTCCCAGATACAGTGCCGTGCTTACCGAGACCGTATACTCAGAGCTCCATTCAATGAAGTCTAGACTATCCGTCGTTCAAGCAAGTAAGCCACAAGTTGGAATAGCATTTTTGCTTGCTACATTGACCATATGTAACTGGGTACCGCCGTCTCTTCCGCGACTACCAATTCGTGATGATCAGTCGTGGATGCTTATTGGCCAAGCAGTGTATCTTGGTATGCAAATGGGGTTACACAGATCTCACCATCGAAGCGAATACCAAACGTTAGATTTTGATAATAGCCGAGAGAGAGCAGCAGCAATATCATCAATGTGCTGGGCCGGTGTATTCAGTATAAACCAAGTCCATTGCTGTTTCAAGGGTCTTCCCAATTCTGCGCCTATGAGTAAAGGAACTTACGACCATCTAACGAAACTTATACCAAATGTGCCTGAACTTGAAGGACTGATAGCCCAGTTGAGAATATTGCATGCGATACGCGATGGTGTAGAGACTCTGGGCAATAATCCAGACACAGACATTGGCCTTGTGGATCCCGAGGCTCGGGGCCTGGTTCACAATACCATTGTCACGTCATTTTCGCATTTAGTCTCATCTCTCGATTATCGTGATGCATGGACTGAGCTGCTCTTTTTAATGGGCAAAAGCCAGTTCAACTCTTTTCTTTTGGCCCCTGACTCGTTGGACTCGGATCAAAAAGCAGTGGCGGTCCCGTTGTATCTCAATTGTCTTAAGATCAACAGAATATTCAAAGAGCTAATGACAGATTCAAAAGTTCATTACAGGTCAATGCCAAGCTTTTTTCAGAAAATACCAGTAATATCGACCATTATTCTCTACGGATTATCGATCTCTAAGCTCCGCGTGTATGTTGATGTGGACGAGTGTCGCAACTCGGTCGCTGAAATATATCAATTTTTTAAAAATCTTGATGATAAGTTCGATGTCGGACGTCGGGCGACGACATTCATGGATACCTTGCAAACCATGCACAGTAATGGCGAGATCAAAGAGCCCATATTTGACGTGCGAACTCGAATGGGAGCTAGCAGTTTTGTATCGCTGATGATCAGATTCAAGAAAGACCAGATCCAGAAGCGCCTAGCACAGGAAGCATCTGAACAGGATGCAACGAAGAAGAGGGACAGAGAGGGAGCACATATTGTCCAGCACTACACTATGGAGCCTAATTCGACTGTTTCCAGCCGCAAATTCAAAGACGTCACGATAGGGGAGTTGAATGGAAATCATCAGCCTTTGAGAGCGTTGAGTGATGCTGCAGTTGCTGCCGCCGCTACGACAAATGTTGACGTGGCACCCGCCCCAATCCAGCTTCCACAGCCTCTTCCGACACCAGATGCCATGGCGCCCATGATGGAAGAATTTGCCAACGCTGGATGGGAGCATATGCTCACGGATATATGGGACTGGGATTTTCCAATAACTTCGTTCGCATAGGTGTCAGTATATTCCAAGTTGGGGAACAGTCTGCAGAGCATTCGAAACAAAGGCACGTTTTTGGAAACGTATGAAAATCTGTAAAAATTTATTTAATGCTTAATATATATGGCGATTGCAATGCTCGCCGCTCGTAAGAATATGTGATGTCAACGCGACTAAGCTTGTGAAATTTCATGACGACGCGTGGTCGACCGCGCCGCGTTTCGCCTACACTTCCTTAAGAGCCAATTACCTTTCCACTTCGGGACAACATGGACATGAACCAAGTGCTAGAGCAGGTTCGGCAGATCCAAACTGCTGATGCTGCTATGCGTCAAGCTGCTGAATCTCAGCTTCTTGCATTGGGCGAGTCGCAGCCTGGCGCTTTGGCACTTGGGTTCGCTGCTATTGCTAGTGAGGGCGAGGTGGAAATAAGCACTCGACAAATGGCATTAGTTCTGTTGCGTATGAGTATTGTGAGATATTGGAGCATCGGTTTTGCAGAGTACAAGGGTCCCATTGCGATTGACGAGACCAGCAAATCAAAATTTAGACGAGTGTTGATGGAACTGATAGGTTCGCCAGAGCGGAAAGTTAGAGCATCGAGCGCATTGATCGTTAGCAAGATCGCATCTGTGGAATTCCCCGAGGAGTGGCCAACACTGATTGACGAAATTTTACAGAATATGCGGTCTGAGAACAAGGATTTGGTTCAAGGTTCGCTGACTGTTATGCATGAAATTCTGTTCGATGCCCTGTCAATGGAAGAGTTCCTGCAAGTAGGTGGCACTTTACTTCCGATTCTCTACCAGGTTGCATGCGAGAACTCATATTCAATAGCGGCGAGAACCAGTGCGATAGCATGCTTTCGAAGATCTATGCTATTTTATGAACAAATGGAGAACGAGCCGCCAGCTGCAAGCGCTTTGGCCCAGCAAGAGATACCCAGATGGTTTCAGCTTTTTGCAAACCTATTGAGCGAACCTCTATCTAGCCATGGCCAGTTTTCAGCGATAAAACTAAAACTTGAGATTTTATACACGATCAGAGATATCGAAGTCGGCCTGGTGGATCTTGTTGGTGCTAATGTTGTTACGGTACTATCTGCTCTGTGGTCCGATATTCAACAGTCAGCTGGTCTCTACATTGAAAACTATATAAACGACGATATTCCGCCAATACCGACCTCGGAAGAAGATGAGGATGTGTCTGATGCCCTGTTCGATCAATTGATCGCTCAGGAGTTCAACTTTCTTGATCATTGGTGGGAGCGATCTCGTCAAGTTCGAAACACATTTGAGGTCAACCCATCACTTCTCGCTCAATTGGCTCGCAACAGCATTTTATATACTCAGTTGCCAAATCCTGTGCAAGAGTCAGATGACGAAGTGAACGAATTTGTCACAGAGGAGAATGAACTGTGCATGGATGAGAAGGTAAGAACTGAAGTTGTGGCACTTATCTGCAAAATAACACATGCCAGCTTTGTGAGCGCTATAAGCCAAGAGATTGATGCAGCTTTATCGCAGAAGAATTGGGTTCATCAGGAGAGCAGCCTTTACGTTCTAGGGCAGCTCTTAGCAACTGGCAGCAAGCCAATTCTCTCACACATTTCAGAACCATTGTCACAGCGGGTATCCGCAGACCTTGTTAACAATTTCAATTCAAAAGAGCCCCTACTGCAAGCTAGATCAGTGATTGTTATGGGGGAGCTCTGCAAATCCGGAAAAGTCGATGCTAGCACCCGCAAGCAGTTTCTCAATCTTACGATGCAAATAGGTTTACAAAGTCCGAATGCAACAGTAAGAGCTGCCTGCCTCTTCCCGATAAAGAAGTACTATGATATCAATAAGGATGAACTTGCTCCGTACCAAGGCGTCATTCTGGATACTGTCAACTCTCTTGTCCAGCTTGCAGACGAAGATACACCCGCTTTTTTGGTCGAAGTTTTGCAGCATGCAGTGCGGCTTAATTACGACATTGCATGGCAAACTCCGGCCGTAATCCAACTGCTGTTCACGCTCGCCTCGCGCGATACTTCTAATGTTGAGCTAACTACAGAGACATCTGATGTTTTCGAGGATATAGTAGAATATGCAACTGATAAAGGCCAATACAACCAGGTGTGTGAAAGCGCGCTGCCGACTCTTTTGAACGGGCTTCACCAGATGAAAGACTTCGAGTATAACCCAGATGCCATGCTGGCTATCGGATTAATTGGCGAGCTTCTTTCAAAAGGACCGTTTCCGCTGCCTGAGGAGGTCCTTGCAAATGTGTTGCGACCCTTATATCAAATTATCATTAACGCTGATGAAACCGAGATGCTTCAGGCCGCATCTGAAGCATTCGACTATCTTGTGGAACATTCTTCGGAACAGTTGAAGCAATGGCAAGATGACGGGGAGTCTGGACCCGAAATGGTTCTCAAGGTAGTCTCAAAACTTCTTGACCCTAGTCTCGATGATTCTGCCACGATCAATACCGGTAGGCTCATTTCAACAATCATTGAAAAGTTCGGTGCTGATCTGGGTGAAATCTTCAAGCAACTTCTGGAAGCAGCTGCTCGGAGATTATCCACAGCCAAAAATTTGGTGCTTGTGCAAAATCTAGTCTCTGTGTTTTGCGAGCTGGTGCTCAAATCCACTCAAGAAGTGGTGGACATACTCTATGATATACACATTGATGACAGCAATGGCCTTGCTGTGGTGCTCACCAAGTGGCTGGGAACATTTGATGTTTTGCGTGGATACGAAGATATTCGTAAGAATGTCGTAGCTCTCGAGCAGCTCTTTGAGATCGATGACGATCGAATCAAGGCTGTGATTGTCGATGGCGACCTTGAAAAAGTCGAGGAAGGTATAATCATAACTCGATCCAAAGCAAAAGCATTAAGATACCAAAAAGTGCCGGCGCATGTCAAGATTTTGAAACTACTTGTCAACGAACTCTCAACAACCCCATTTGATACTGGCGATGCTAAGGAAGCGGCGTGGCTCGCAAATGACGGTGAAGAGGATGATGGGGAATGGGAAGACGTTGAGGATCCATTGGATGATCTCGTAGCTAGATTTGGTAACGAAGACGAATCTACAAGAAAACGTCAAATTGATTCCGAAACCCATTCCACTATTGTGAATTGGTTCAGACGGCTTGCGTCTAACAACACTGCTGACATCAGAACAATTTGTCAAACGCATTTGAACCCCGAGGAAAAAGGTATTCTAGTTGAGCATGCCAATTTATAGAAAATAATATATTCTTTTGCATTCTAATTTTCAGTCGATCACCGCACGACGATGAAGCTCTCATGGCCCACGTCCGAACCACAGCTCGCGCGTGCCACTCTGCCTCTTGATCACTAGCTATTATGGCAGTATGGAGACTCACACAGCTTTTCATTGGGTACAAGCTGCTGCTATTCTCGCTTCTGTTCATTGTAAAAAAGCAGTATGACACGTCTTCGAATTTGATATTCCCCAAAAATGAATCAGTCTCGCTGCCTTGGAGGCTGTTGGCGCAGGCGATACAACGGCTGGTGATCTGGGATAGCGTTTTCTACGTGACTGTGGCAGAACGTGGCATAGTTTACGAGCACGAATGGGCATTTGGACGTCTATGGTCTAAGCTGATCGGAGATTTAGCATATTACCGACCTTCCTCGTGGCAATTGAGTCCGACGCACTGGTATGGGCTGGTGGGGATTTGTATTGCTTTAACGTCGCATTATCTCGCCACCATATTGCTTTACAAATTGACTAAAATCATTTTCAAACGATCTGGTATGGCTTTTGCGACAGCCATGCTCTATGTATTTTCGCCAGCCGGAATGTTCCTTGTAGCAGGCTACTCAGAGTCGACATTCGCGCTGTTATCCTTCATTGGCATGTATTTCAGAGAACGCAAGCTACATATATATTCTGGTATCGCATTTGCGTTTGCATGTGGTATCCGTGGGAATGGTGTGCTATGGGGCATTGTTTTCCTGAGTGATCTTGTTGAAGCGATAAAAGACAAACGGTGGAAGCACGCACTGAGTAACGTCATTGGAGGTTCATTTATCGCTGTTGCGGTGATCGCATTACAAGCCTACCCCTATTTCCTTTACTGCCCTGATCGTGGAGAGTGGTGCAACAATACATTACCGAGCATCTTCACTTTTGTCCAGAGCAAGTACTGGAATGTTGGATTTCTGAAATACTGGACACCTAACAACATACCAAACTTTTTGTTTGGTGCTCCAACCATTTTGCTGCTTTACCTGTCGGCTAGAAAATACCTATATGTGGAGCCACTGGCCCGTATACGGCCTTATTTGATCGTGCAGTTAGTGATCTTGTACTCCGCAATTTTCGTCTACCATGTGCAGATCATTACACGAATTGCTACGTGCCTACCAGCGATGTACTGGTATGGAGGCGAATTACTGTCCAGCGCCGATCTGGGGGATTTGAAGAAGGGTAAACGAATCTTGACATATAGCATATGCTGGGGTGTTGCACATGGCATTCTCTTTTCCGCATTCCTCCCTCCGGCATAGATCGAGTTCCTTATCCCGAAGGAAAGAAAAAATAAATACATTAACTTCGTCAATGGTGGTCGTAATTACATGTAATTTATGTTCGTCGAGATTCATCTACTGTCCACTGATCGCTCGTCCAGATTGAGCGAGTGCTTCACGACGTGAAGCATCTTCTAGCAGGGCTGTGTCGACAGCGTTCGATGGGAGGTGCACGTATCTAACAACGGAACCTCGAATAAACAGCGATTTAACCGCACTAAGATGTGGATAGTCTGCTTCATTAACAGTTGTGATGTTGTCAAGTTTGAGATTGAGGTACTGATCCACCGTCTTCAGAGTTCCTCGAATCGTCATGTCATTCTTCAACTCGACAGTGATCTATTCAAGTATTAGCGGCCATAGCAGAGAAAACCAAATACCGTACCTCATGGTCGATCAGTGTTTTGAAAAAGGAAAAGAACAGCATTGGCCTCTTAGTCTCGCTTGTGGAAATATAGACCTCTGCGTTTCAGCTCAAATTTCTGACAATAATCGGTTGGGAGATTTCGAGGAATAGCCTAGCCGCACGTTTCGTCGCTATGGTGACGCGAGCTGCACGCGGGAAAAATAGGGCCATCCTATGAACGGTGCCGGATTTTTCATCAGACGATCCAAAAAAAAGTTACTTTCTAGCTCATCACCTCATCAAACTTATCTCGTCGAAATGACGTTGGCTAAATCGCAGTTCTTCTTTCTGCGAAATCTGTCAATATCTTCGGCGGCAAATAGTTGTGGAAGCACGACGGCCAGATTATGTCTAGCCAAGACGACGATACCGTCTGTTACAAGACGTCTCACTTCCTTGAAGCTACCCGGTCTTAAGGCTGTCAAGCCCCAGCTCGAGGCGCTCAAAAGACGTGGATTCTCAACTTTTGCGCCAAGATTGAATGATACCAAGCGAATGTCTCCAGAGTTGCGTGCCGCTGCTGAGAATTTTGCTGAAGCTATGAGAGCAGACCGTGCATCTAGGCCCGCACGACGACCGCTGCCGCTGAACAGCTCTAAAGGTGTTGGCGTCTGGCTACTTGCATCCGCAGGATTCGTGTCTGCGATTGTTGTCCTTGGAGGTTTGACCCGACTCACTGAGAGTGGTTTAAGTATAACTGAATGGAAGCCAGTTACTGGATCTATTCCCCCTTTGAACCAAGCAGACTGGGAAGCGGAGTACGAGCTATACAAAAACTCTCCAGAATTTAAGATTCTGAATACTAATATGACACTGGAAGAGTTCAAATTTATCTATTACATGGAATGGACACATCGACTCTGGGGCCGACTATTAGGAGTATTCTTTGTTTTGCCAGGTGCTTACTTTGTCTGGGCTCGAAAGTGCTCTGGACATACTACTAAGCGCTTGGTTTTGATTACGGGTTTAATTGGTCTGCAGGGGTTGATTGGCTGGTGGATGGTCAAGTCTGGTCTCAACCAGGACTTCTTGAATCATCCAAATGCACACCCTCGAGTTTCTCAGTATCGTCTGGCCACGCATTTGGGCGCAGCCTTTTTGCTTTACGTTGCCATGATTGGTACTGGTGTAGGCATTTTACGCGAATCCCGATGGGTGAAGGATCCTGTGAACGCTCTCAAGGAATTCGCACAATTGAACAATCCGGCTGTGAAACCATTTCGAAGAACAGCTGCAGGTCTTTTTGTATTAGTGTTCTTCACAGCTATGACGGGCGCATTTGTTGCTGGACTGGACGCTGGATTGATTTACAATTCTTTCCCATATATGGGCGAGACGATCGTTCCGCCGTCGAAAGAGCTACTCGACCCAATCTATGCATCTGACAAGACTTCCAAATGGAATATTGTCTGGAAAAACGCTTTAGAAAACCCGACCACTGTCCAGTTTATCCATCGGTGTGCAGCTGTGACCACTTACTTGGCAGTATTTGGCGTCCACTTGTATTCGCTTAGGCTCCGGGGTGTGCTGCCGAAATCAGTCATTCGATCAGGCGGTATTGCCTTTGGATTGGTGAACTTGCAAGCTGCACTGGGAATTTGTACATTGATTTATGTCGTCCCGACTCCACTGGCCTCCATGCATCAGGCTGGTGCCATTGCTTTACTCACTTCGGTCCTCATACTAGCTATGCGACTCAAGCTTCCACGGTCAACGATTCAACATTTAATCTCTGTATTGGCCAGTAAGAGTGCTAAGAGCGGCGCGGCGTCGACTGCATCAGCTGCATCTAAAGTGATGCCCAAACGATTGTAAATTATGCTGTGTTTTGTTTTTTTCAACTTTTTTGTAAATACTCATTATTTGTAACATATTTATCTATTCTTCTTTGACTTGTATTATGCACTATTTGATCTCTGGTGGCGTGATCTTTTTTGCAATGTCCTGCAAATTGTCAAGCACAGATTGGTAGAACTCGACATGGCCATCGCACAATGTTTCAAACGCGTCTTTCATCTCTAGCGCTTTGATACGCTCGAAAATTTGAACTTCGTTGATCGCGAAATCTTCGAATGATTCCGAAGTGAGCTTAGCATTGGCCACTTCTTTGTTCAAATCACCAATCTTCGCCTCAAGCTTCTTGAGCCTATCTTGCCGCGACCGCTCATGATCAACTCCACGAATGTCTTCCACCTTGCTTCTAATGAAATTGGTGCCACCACCAGCCTGCAAATTGTTTCGATCCACCTCTGCTTTGGACAAATAGTCGGTCAGCGCTTCGTAATCTAACTGCTTCTGTTCTTGTTGTTTGATAAGAGCACGCACTGCTTGCACATAGTTATCCATGTCCCTGAGCGAGGTTATATAGCCAGCATCGACCTGCTCTCGCAGAGCACCAGCAGCCTGTGAGTATTCCTGTATACCCCGTGCGAATTCTGATACCTCCCCACTCAACGTAGGTTCCAGCGATGCCAATCTGATCGTTTGTGTTGCAAACTCCTCAATGTCTGTCACCAGACTACTCTGATGTCGAACAACTCGAGCAAAATTCTTTTCAATATTGCTAACATTTTCATCAAGCTTAGCCACCCGTACTTTCACGTCATTTAGTTCCTTGCTGGGCGACTGGACTTTGGAAAAGGCGTTCAAAAATGAATCCGACAAACCCTCAAATACACCATCGTTGGACGTTGTACTTAGACGAGAGCCCTTGTTCTTCTTGTAAGCATTCCAATCGTTGGATTCAAGAAAGGCGAGAAATGTTTTACTACGTTTCAATGCAGGATGCCGAGCGATTCGCATTAGAAATCGGCCTAGTGATGCGGCCCGTCGGCTTGTAAACTCTGGCCCAAATCTATCACCCTTGATATACTCCATTCGCTGTTTATTCGGAAGAGGCGGAATCGCGCATGCTGCAAATTCGCCAACCAAGCTCTGGTATAGATACAAAAAGTCAGAAAATCGTCGACGGACACTGACTTCTTGACGCTGGAACGCCGGGCTGTTTGTTGCTGTTGTCACGAGATAAGAAACGTACGGATTCTGGCCATCCTCCTTTTGAGGATTATCTACTATACAGTTGTAATAGATACTGTCTGTCTCTGTTTGGATTTCTCTTCTTGCTGTGCTGTCACCTTCAGAGGAAGGTCCCGCTGGGTCGTCACTCTTGTCCGCCACTTGCTCAGCCGCGGCGGAATCTTCGTACGGTGAGGATGAACGAGCATCATTTACAGCATCACTACTAGTCTTGCTGTCCCATTCGACAGTAGAAAACTCGCCGGACATGGCTATGGCGTGTGTGGTAAATTAGTGAAGTTGCAATTGAGGGTATTGTTATGAGGCAATGCTAGTCGATTGACGGATGCAAGCGTGGAGAGCAATACACCGACCCAAGCGCCAGTGGCTTGTAGTCCCAATTGTTACCGACAGACAAGCTGCACAGGCGAGACATTAGCCGCACAGCAGTCGGCATCTTGCTAGCTTATTACTATGCGAACAAATTATCATCCGACCTGTTACGAGTTAGCTTGAAATAAACAGAGACGTTCATGTAGAAGAGAGAATGTTCTTGTCAGCCACGCCTTATAGCAGCACATCGTGAACAGAGGGGGGGGGGACTTCAAGCTAATCACAAATTAAGAGCTCCCATCTCAAAGTCAATGCCTGGAACAAACACTTCGAAATGAATGTTCTCTGATACCTTAACCTTCGGCTAGAAAAAGCTAACCTGCACGCAGCAGGTTCATTACTTAGTCGTTCACTGTCTCCGCACTTGCACAGCCGTGTATACTCAAATTTACACCGCTCTCATTCTGAGATGTACGCGCGTGCAGTGCTGGGCGCATTCGATCAGATAGCGATTTATCCGTGAGCCGCCTCTGCCACTCGCGTCACTTCTCCGTGTTTGTTTGGAACTTTGGTTGATGAACGCATCGCTCCGTATAGCCTCGAGTCGACCTAGAGGCATATGAAGCTGTTCAGAATGTCTGTGAAAAACGTCAGCGATATTTCGCTTCCAGAAATTAACGAGGAGCCAGTGCTTGCCACTAGTATTCCTGTCGCAGCTGCTTTGCAGGACACAGATTCGCCTTCGGTCGCCACTTCATCACTTGCAAATAACACACAGTCTCAATCGACCTCTAAACAGTCAAGTAATCGACCTTATAAGCTTTTGAGACGCACGTCGACAATCGTTACAGATGGCGGGGATGAGAACGACTATATAAATACGTATGTTTATCCGAACAGGGGCGAAGAAAAAAGTTCTTTGATGAGCGGCGATGCTAATGTTTTGAACAGTTCTGATGCACGCAAAAGACTTGTGCGATTTGCAGATAGTATACAAACGCAATCTATTCCCGAATTTACCCCCTCACCCGGTGTTTCTGAAGAGAATATTCAGCCAGATAATGATCCAAATGAGACAGGTCGTCCCCGTTGGCTCAGCCGCACCACGAAAGACCCTGTACAAGCTGTAAAGAAGTTTTTTGACAACCCCAAAGTGCAAAACGTCCTCAAATGTGCATTGGCTTATTTCGTCAGCTCTCTCGTCGTGTACACACCAATCGGCAAGCTCTATGGTGTAAGCGATACTAAGCATATGGTGGCTACCGTTGCGACCTATTTCAACCCTGCACGAACATCAGGTTCTATGGTTGAGGCAACGATTTTTGTTGCATTTGCATTACTGTACAGTTTTGTTCTTTCTGTTCTAAGCATGCTTGTTTCGGCGATCTTTTACGATCTTGATATGCGAGCGACCGGTTATGTTATCGACATTATTGTGTTCTGTGGCGGCGGTATCGGAACCATCATCTATTTAAAGCAAAGAGTAAATCGTGCTACTTTCGGTACAGCAACTACGGTCGCGTGTATCTCGCTCATTATCATCTTGACTAGAGAGGGCAATGTTCAAGCCGGGTTGCTGAGCGTTTCGAAACTCTTTCAGAACTTTGCATTGTGTGCTTCAGGTATTTTAGTTTCTATGGCATTTTGCTATTTGCTTTGGCCTCAAAGTGCCATTCTCGAGCTCAAGAGGGCTCTTAATAAGAGTCTAACAGTCGATGCGAAGATGCTTGATTACATCACGGAACGGTTTTTGAATGGTGAGACTATTGACACTGCGAGGTTCAAAGAGTTGAACAACGAAACAAATGCAAGTTTCAAAGCGCTTGAAAAGCATATCATAGATGCAAAGTTTGAACTTCGAGTCAATGGCCGAGAAAAGGAATTCAAGTTCCTGAATAAAATGGTGACATCCAGTCATAGGCTCACGTCCCACATTAGCGGTCTGGCTTCCAGCGCGAGGATTCAATGGCATCTGCAATTCCAAGGCAGCGAACCAAGTTCACCCAACGACGATCGGAACTCTGTCTTATCATTTGATAACATCACTTCTAGAGTAAGTCGTGAAACGCTCAGACCTTCTGTGGGAGAGTTAGAAGCGTCTACTTCAAACGAGCTATTCCATCTTTTTGTGCATTATGTGGGTCCGCCGCTGCGCGCTTTTTCTTATACAATGCGTGAGATTCTTGATGGCATTCCGTTCAAGTCGGAAGGAGACTTTCCTATCAATTTTGACAGGAAATCCATCACAGATTTGAAGCAGGCCATTTCGCACTACTCAACTGTTCGTGCACAATCCATAAGCGAACTCTACTCACAGCGGGTCTTTAAGAGCGATAGAGATTTTGAAGACATTGCCGATGAAGAGGGGGTTGCGGCTAGCTGTGGTAACTTCTCTTATGTACTAGAGGCGTTTGGTGCCGAACTACAGAGATTTTTGGGTATTGTCCACGAATACGATGAAATGCTGCGTTTGAACTCAGGCAAATCTTATGAGTGGCTAAGGTTCTGGTCCCACAAGGGTTATATACTTGTAGATGGCATTGAAGACGACGACGACGATGAAGAGCAAGACCGCACCCTTCAAATGTACAAGCGATCGTTTTATGAACAGCAACATTCTGAGCACGGGGGCCTTGGTTATAAAGTCTGGAAAAGTTTCAGAATGTTCAGAAGAACAGACGTGCAGTTTGGAATTAAGGTCGGTATTGGTGCAGCTATATTTGCTATTCCGGCATTCATGGATGATCTGCGCCCCATTTTTGGCAAGTGGCGAGGGGAATGGGGACTCATCACTTACTCGATTATCATGGCCAAGTCTATTGGCGGGACTTTGAAAACGGTTAGGACTCGAATCGGTGGCACCTGCGTAGGTGCCTTGGTTGCCTATCTAACTTGGACCGCATTTCCTGAAAATCCTTATGCCCTTTCACTGATGGGTTTCCTGATTGCATTGCCATGCTTTTGGATCATTTTATACTGGGAATCCAATAATCCGTTTGGAAGGTTTATTCTGCTGACTTACAACATTTCTGCGCTTTATTCTTATTCTATTTCATCGCTCGATAACGAAGATGACGATGATGAAGGTGGTAGTAATCCAATCATTGGGGACATTGCATTCCACCGACTGCTTTCGGTGAGCATTGGCACGCTGTGGGCTCTTTGTATAACAGTCCTTTTCTGGCCCAACAGTGCTCGAAGACAGTTTAAACGGGTCCTAGCGGTCCAGTGGCTGAGAATGGGTTTGGTCTGGAAAAGCGATCCACTCAAATCAGAGCACCAAGGTGTTAGAGGCATCCCTGGTGAGAATGAGCTTCAAGGCACTATGATTGAATTACAAGACTTGCTCAATCAGGCGACCGAAGAAGTTAGACTGAAAGGGCCATACCCTGTCAATGAGTACAAGGCGGTGTTGACTTCAACTCAAACAATCCTCGATATGTATCGAAATATGAGTGTTCTTGCCGAGAGGCATGACGAACCAACTGCTCGGCAGCGTGAAATCGTCGAGTACACGACTGCTGAAAGGAAAGAGATATGTAGCAGATTGTTTCTATTCTTCTACTTGGTTTCATCTGCGTTAAAGATGGGGTTCCCACTGCCAGATAAATTGCCATCTACCGAGCATGCCATTGACCGCATGCTCGCCAAGCTCAACGAGTTTCGTCAAAAGTCCATTGATGACGAAGCCGCCGATGAGGAGCATTTTGTATTTTTTTACTCCTACGTTCTTGCTACCATCACCATTGCGGAAGAACTGGCGAAAATCGCCATTCACATTCAAAACCTCTTTGGTGTAATAGAAGACGAGATGTTGGAGACTATGTAATTATCAGCATTCCTATAGCGTAAATTTCATCACAGCTGCTTACGTGAAAGCTTACGTATTCACAGTTGTTTGCCGCACAAGAAAAAAAAAAGTCGACGACGAGCGCCCGCCACGCGCGGCCCTGGAGGGGGGGAGGACCTCATACGTGCGCACACACGTAGAAATATTTCACACACACACACGAAATCTCGAAGACCTTCAAACACTTTTGCCCCATTACTAACTGAACACGGTCTACAAGACGAAATGACCACGACAGTAGAGGCAGACTCTGAAATCGGCAAGCAGCTTGAACAGGTTGTCAAAGATCATGTGAGCACGTTCGGACTGGACGACTCGCTGGATGACGTTGCACAGTACATTGTAGTGCTGCTAACCAACAACAAACCGATTCCGGAGATGACGCAAGAGCTTGCTAGCATTTTCGGTGATAAGTTCGACGATGAGTTCAGCACTTGGGCGTATGCTCAGCTTGACCAACTTGTGAACGGTGGCAATGAGCCAGCGAGTGTCGAAAAGCCCGAGCCGCAGAACGGATTTGGAGGATATGTGGACGACTCGTACACTGCTAGGGGACAACGGTTTAATCGACAGCGACAGAATGGTGTGACCAAGAACTTTGGTCAGAAGAAAAATATCGGTGGTCCGCGTTCGCTCGGCGGCCATGTTGTAGCTAGAAACCAGCCACGAAATCGAAATATGGAGAATCAAATAGAGCAAGATATATCGATGGGCGAAGACGGCAGCGAGGGCCAAGGGGATTTCAACAACCTTGAGGTCGGCGGCGAGAACAAGAGGCGCGAGAGATGTAGGCACTGGCCGAACTGCTCATACCCGGGCTGCAAATTCCCCCATCCAACCAGGCCATGTATCAACTTCACGCAAGGAAACTGTACACACGCTCGAGGCACTTGTCCTTATTTGCATATTGGTGAAGATCCGCTTCCCGGCATAAACGGTGCTTTCGTTCCTCCGACGGGAGTGATGGACCTTAAGAATCCGCTAGGTGGTGGCTGGGCTAACGGTGTGCCTGTTCCTCCTCCAGAGCTCATGATGATGATGGGAGGCGGAGGCGGTGGCGGTGGCCGTGGTGGGCGATTCAATAGGCAAGGTGGTAATCGAAGAAACGACTATAATAACGGCAATGAAGGATTCCAGCAGAGGAATGAGCCCCAGCTGCCTTCGATCATTATCTGCAAGTACAGAGACAAGTGTGCCAACCAGCAGTGTCAGTTTGGCCACCCAACGCCAAGCAATCCAGCTGCTAAAGTGCGAGTGATGGAGTGGTGTCCAGAAGACACACAATGTAATAATGCATCTTGTGAGTACGCACACAAATCTGGTTCGCTTGTTCGAGCCCCAGAACCAATTCCTGACCGAGTGCTAGAGACTTGCAGGTTTGCAGATGGATGTACAAACCCAAAGTGTCGATATAGACATCCACGAACGCCAATCCGATGCAAGAACGGTGCCGACTGTCAGCGACCAGACTGCTTTTTCACTCACCCGTTGAAGGAAATGTGCAAATACGGCATCAATTGCCGTAACACCACTTGCCTGTATCAGCACTCTGCTGAACGAGATGAAGCAATGAAGCAAGGTGGTACGAGCAATACTTGGGTGAACCAGGAGTCGCAGCAGCAGCAGAACGATGCTTCGCACTTGAGCGAGCGTCAATTTGCAACTGAAGGTGCCGAAGAAAAGATGGTGATCTAATGGGTTTTTAAACAACCATCGCGTCATGCCCGGTTCCTTCATTCTATTTTTTTTATGTTATTTATTACAAAATTTTATTGTATGTAGCATTGTTATGTGATTGTTTTTTGCGTTCTAAGCGCAGCAGCTCAAAGTGTTGCTGCGCTAGATATATATAAACTGTGGTGCATCAACTGAAGCGTAGACGAGCGGATTAGTGGCATTTGATCATTTACAAAGTTGGTTATGTGACAAGAAAAGAGGATAGAACATTAATTTACTGAGCAGCACAAAGATCATGCCAGTCTTGAGGTGGCTTCTGCTTCAAGGCTTCTGATGGCAAATTGTTGAATTGCATGACCATTCCAGCAGCCGAGTGCCAGACGATATGACAATGGAATGCCCACACGCCAGGATTGTCAGCCACAAACCTGATCAACGACCAGCCAAACCCGGGCACTGCAGTGGTATCTCGAATGATAGGATTCTGGGGCTCGAACAGGTTATATCTCGTATAATTAAAGTATCCAGGCCCAGAATCGAGCACCCAGAATTTGTGGCCATGAATATGGAATGGATGCGTTCCGTCGTCGTAATTGTTGATGACCAAATCGACGACTTGCCTTTCTGTGATAGTGATGATGAGCTGGTTTTCCGCCCAGTCTGGCTTTGTCGAGTCTGAAAGCACAGATACTGCCGAGTTTTCCTGCATCCACTTGAAAGTATTGTTGCCTGGGTACTTTGGCGGCTCCCATGCCGTCGAATTGAACATGCCGTGGTCAATTTGATATGCACCAATTTGGAAAGATGAGTCGACTTTGATGAACTGCGTTGCTGCTGGTATAGTTTGTGGGTATTTGCATGATAAGAGCGAGGAATCTAGCTCAATGCATTCGACTGAGCCGCCGAGATCCTGTGCTTTGGAAGTCGTCGGCAAAACTTCTTGTTTGCCAAAGTTGAGAAGCACATTGCGCGTATTATCCGGGTATGATAATACCGCCTTGACATCACTATTCAAAAGCGGGTTATTGTGAGTGTAGCAATATGTGTTCATCGTGGCCCGCATCCAGAATGCGCCCTGCTTTTGGTCCATTTTGACGAGCACCGAGTAACGCTGTGCATTGGCCAACCGTAGCACATGCAAGTCATATGGCTCAGTGATGGTGCCGTCTGTCTCTATGACTGTCATGGTATGGCTGTCAATAGTGAAATCGAATTCGCTGAACCCGCCTCCTGAAATCACTCTGAATCTATATATCTTGTCCTCGGCCACCGGGAATATACTCTCTGTACTATCAGTACAGGTTCTGTTCAATTCAGTAGGAATGCTGCTGCAATTTCTTCGCGTTATGCCATTGATGAGACCTGCCTCTGGTACAGGCTCGTTGTTTTCAACGTTGGGTGCCATGTACTCCTTCATCAACTGCTCCGAGTCCTTATGGTATAGGTCACTGAGCATGATGACTACTTCCTCGTCATACTCATACGCTTCTGAGTCATCTTTTGAGTGGATTACGACGGGCCCGACCACACCGTCGAGGTAGCTGGCCCGAATATGCGAGTGATACCAATACGTACCGTATTGAGTGAGTTTGAACTTGTAAGTAAATGTGCTACCTGGCGATATCGGACACTGTGTGATACCTGCAGGCCCGTCCATGAAGTTCGTGCCGTTTTGATGTAGACCATGGAAGTGGATAGTCGTTGGCAAATCAGCTTCATTGCGAACGTGCACCACAATCTCATCTCCTTCATTAGCCTCAACTAAAGGTCCAGGGAATTTACCATTAATCAGGGTCATATTTTTGGCAACACCATCGGGAGATGCAACTACGTTGCTTATATTCCAAAAATATTCTCTGGTTTGTGCCGGCTGATTTGGATCCCAGAGCCCGTTGCGCGACAAGTGGTATTCTCTTGATGTGTCCCTCTGCCACGACTCCAGCTCTGCACCGTAGACTGTCGTAGTGGTAGCATCTACAACATCCGAAGATTGTAGAGAACCTAATGACTGGAATATTCCGAGCGTTCCAACGTCCTTGATGGGAACTGGTGCGTGTTTGAGAATTTCCGGTAGACCGTTGATTGCAATCGCGATAAGTCCTACCCCAAATAGAATGCCGAATAATGCTAGATAAATAAGCGGTCGCTTGTACCATACTTTCTCGACAGGTTTCACCGGTCGGACGAATACAGGGTATCGGTAGTCTTCCTCATCAGGGATGAATCTATCATTGTCGACACCACCGCCGCTGCCCCCGTCACTCAACCGTGAGAACCCGTCACCACCGAGAGCCATGCCACCTGGGTCTTCTTTATGAGTCCTGTAGCGACTTTAACTCTTGTTGAATGCAGAGCTCTACCAAGAAACGAAGAAAAGTGCGGACGGAAGAAAAAATTATCCTGTTTCTGAATTTCGCGAAGCACTGTGCCGTTCCATTAGATAGTTTCGCTGAAATTTCAACGGTCGCTGCACGCCGGCGCCTTTCTGCGGCGAATAGTTCTGCCGGCGTGAGCGCACGTGTATGGGGAAGGAGCTTTGGGGGAGCGACCAATCAGCACACAGTGAAATGTAATGTGAATACATGCTGCGGAGTCTATGCAGACTGAGAATGTTCCCTGGTAGATAATATTTGAGCTCTGTGAATAGATGCTTTGAAGTTACCAGGTAGCTTTCGTAAGTGTGCAAACGGAGGCACGGCTGAAACTATACAGGGAAACCCCGGGAAAACAAGGTCTAAAGTTACAGCATCTACGCAGCTGTTAGATAAGCGAAAGCTTACATCTACCGATAGTGTAAATTCGAGTATATAACCATATTTAACATAAAGCTATGAGTTCTCATACAGAAACGTTGCAATGTCGAACAGGAAACCGCCAAACCTGCTGTAAGCTTCAGAAAGAACGACCACTCGAAAACATTTGGCAAAGGTCTCTTAGATCTAGTTCACGCTAGCTCTTGTTATCATAGTTCAGTGGGTATCCCGATACATCCGATACATGATTGACATAAACCTGTCCCAGTTGCGGGCACTGTGACGACTGAGCAACCTCAGGGTCTTCGCAGGAGCGTGGGGCTCGACGATTTTGTTTGTCGAGCCGCATTGAGCGAAACGATGATCACATTGAACTTATAACATACCGCTTCTTCTTTAACAGTTTTTGCTGATTGTCGCTCTCAGTCAATCATTCTCGGCCCAACTTCTCACAAAGGCACAGCGGTGACGCGCGAAGTGAGAGAAGTGCCTCAACGTGACACTAAACAGCGCCCAAGTGACCGACTCTTATCGCTGACATTTAACTCGCTGATGATGGGTACCTGAGATATTATTGACTAGATCAGGATGCTACTTGGTACGAGTCACAAAAGAAGGGCCCATCTTGGTCTCCTCCTTGTCGGCGAGACAGATGTGAGACATCGTGAGATTCATATTCCGACTCAAAGTGTTAGACTCTGCTAGATCCAAATATTGATGCAGCCACGCAGCCACTAAGATAGTGCTTCAGTTATAAAATATCTGTGCTAATGCAGCCGCGGAATGGATGAAGACATGGGTTGAGGAAGAATGACACTAGTGCGTGAAAGTGGCTCAACTTGGAAGGGCGTAGTTTCATAGACACGTTTTAAATCTGTGGTAAACTCGTCATTGTTTGAGTTTTCTTGAATTTATTCTCCTATCGAATTAACGTCCGCTCCTTGTTGTAATCTGACAGGCTGTTCATTTGCCACCTGAACAGGCAGGACGTCCCATGAGCACTAAGCCCATTCAATGGCAATGTTGAAATTATTATTTATCCATTGCGATCCATCATCGCAGGATCTTATGACCCTCGTGACCTGTGGCTACTGATGGAAGCTAATGCGGTTGTCATAAACACCCCCGATTTACCAAGGTAGAATGTATGCAGACGCAGTTCATTCGCCAGGAAGATGACAATTGTTCAACCAGTGCACTAGTCTGATTGAGGAGATTCCCTCGCGACTTGAGTGGCCCATCTGATTTCATAATATGTGAACCTATAATATGCCTAATCACAGAGTAAATGCATGCAACTTTGCTTCACGAGAATCCGCCTCGCAGTGAAATCTATGCGCTAATCAGACTTGCCAACTGCAGGATCCTTTACTGGCTATCGTCAGCGATCAGGGTGATCTTGTAGCGCCGTTTACTGTCTGAATCTCACCCTGAGCTCAGGCAATCTGATCTAGTTGATCAGATTGACACCGTCGATATAATTATCTGTACATCTGATGTAGAGCAAGTTTAACGAATTTCAAAACCTGCGTGCTAAGAAATCGTTGTGCAGATACACACATTAGATCTCAGGGATTGAGGCACATTCCCGATCTTCAGCGTAGAGTATCCGGTGTATAAAGAACTTATTCGTAACCGCTTCATGCTGAAGTCCATGTCATTCAACTAAGTGAGCACCATCTAGATTAGTTTTGGTCAAACGAGCCGCATGGGCGCAAGACTAAACTTCATCGCCTCCTGGTTTACATCTATCTATCTATAGAGTCCGATAAATCTCCATCAGATATTAACTGAATACTTGCACCATCTGAACATCATAATCATCATCACACAGCAGATAGATTACTCTATTGCACGAGTACAGTACAGTACATGCGCTGAATTTACGCGCGGCGAGGAGGACATCGTCACTGTGCAGATCAAAGCAGCTGCTAACGTAAGCGAAGCAGACCACGCTGACTAACGCCGCTGGGACGTTATCTTTCCCGCGTATCAAGCGAGAGATAGCGCTCCTCGGCCACCGACGTCATCGCTTTTATGCCCAAATTGGGCACTCGGCGGTTTGCTTGTTGGAATATGGTCGAACATCAGAATGAGCACGCTTTGTACGACACACGAGGCTGGAAACCCATGTGTAGCAATATCTCGGCACATCGGGAGTTGTAGAATACACATGTGAGAATATGTCCGATTTCCTGTCGTTTCGGATGCTCTTTTTGTTTTTTGCTTGGTCATGACCGGACGAGCGAAACATGCGTTTTGGCAGCATGGTTTTGGAAAGTAGAAACATATCTGGAAGCTGCAGTGTCGATAGGTGTTAATAAGTGCCCCACTTGCGATGAGCAGAGAGGCCCCGCAGTAGTCGTGAAAAGTGTAGCACTGTAACAGCCTCCGATGAGCCTTGCTTCAGAGGTGGGCACTACCGGCGTCCTCCTGGATTACGAGATGAGGGCCGAAATCCACAGCCTGGACTCTTCTTACTCGTACCTGAAGTGTGCGTGTGTTTGCTCATCTAGATGGGAAAACCCTTCAGAATGATGACAGAAATGTTCCATCAATTCTTTGCTCCAAGCGCAAGTCTAGGTATTCCATGCTTTCCAACGCACGGACCGCTCGGAGCGCCCGTTGAAACATTGCCCAGGAACTAGGTTGCGATCAAAGGTTTTAGGTTCAAACCGTGTCGCCGTGCAAGCCTTTTCAATTCTCTTGGCTCTCGCGGACACAACAAACAGATAAGCCAGGCGGAGGCAAGTGGATTACGCTGACGCACACGGGAGACTTAAGGACCCCCCCCCCTTACCGTTCTTTGTCGACAGATGATGGAATTAACACCTGCGACCCTGTGGTCTTTCAAACGCACGCGTCGTTTAGTTTCTTTTGATTTTCATCAACACTGCTGTGTGTGATAATGGGACAGGAGGTTATTCCCAGAACAGTATGTAGTAACGTTGGTATGGAAACGGGCCTTGACGATGGTGGCTATTACACTGTGACTTATTTCGGTTTCGTGTATTGAACATTGCATTACTCTAGTAAATTTTTATGATTTTATGTTCTTTAGGTCTAACGTTGTGTGCTGCTGAATAGCTCTGATGAAGAGCTTGGAACATCGCGAGCGGACAAGTCTCAGCTAACCACCGCTACGTCACTGCATTTCGAGTCAGATCCTATTCTTTTTAAGTAAACATCCGATATTCTATTTCGACGATACCGAAAAAGAAATCAAGCAACGTGTGTCTTTGCATATGCATCCCGTCAGCGTGCCGGCTATTCAAGGTCAGTGCCTCTTTGGTACTGTAGTACTTTGCCCTCCTGAGTATTCGCTCTTACCGAAAGTGGTAAGTTCCATAACTAGGATCAGAAAAAAGACCAAGTCCGAAGTTCGCATTTGAAAACAAGACGAAAAATATTCCCGCCTGTGCGAGCCTGATCTGTTTTGAAAGAGTTGCACATCCATCAAAGCAATCACTTTGCGACTCAGCCAAAAAGCTTTTTGAGCCATTAAGCATATTCCCAATGAGAACAAAACCCGCAGTTTCGTCAGGCAGATGCAGTCCGCGAAAGCAACCACACTGAGGTGATTCAAAAATGTTTTTCACTCACTCTCGCATTTCCCGGACGTCCGCGCGTCATAGTCTCGCAACGTGCGTGAGCCTCACCGCTGGCGCAGATCGCGCCCTAAAAGCATAACGTAATATCGTCGTCAACCGCAGCAGCAGGCATGCCCGACATCATCAGCATCATAATCTCTAGGAAATACAGAGACACGATATCGATCAGGATCATGCATATCATTTTGGTTCCATGAGACTCTCCTGACTCCGGAACAGAAAAAAATATAAATACTCGTCCGTCCTCCCCTCGGATTATCTTAATTTCTCAATCTCAACTTCAATAACAACTCTAACAGCCGCAGGCGCCACACTCATCGCATAAACACCTTTACTACCCTATCTTGCATCACTACTACTACACAATGACCAACGAAGATCTTTCTATTCCTAAGCCTTCGCTTTCTCTTTATACCGGTCCTACGACGAAACCAATCGCTATTTTTTCAGGTATGTCTTTTTTGCTCGCTTTGAATCCAAAAAACGTGCGGCTAACACAAAGTGCAGATTTCGATGGTACTATTTTCCTACAAGATACCGGTCACATTTTGTTCGACAACTATGGTTGTGGCCCAGAAAAGCGAGAAAAGCTTGATGGTGCTATTGGAGAGACCATGTCCTTCAGAGAAGCCTCAGAAGAGATGTGGGGCTCACTCAATGTTACGCTTGATGAGGGCCTCAAGACCCTTGGCGAGAAGCTAGTGATTGACCGTGATTTTTACGGATTCTTGAACTTCTGTGAAGAACACACCATTCCATTCAGTGTCATCTCTGCCGGTATCAAGCCGTTGCTCCGAGGTGCGCTGGATCACTTCTTGGGCGAGGAAAAGAGCTCCAATATTGGTATTGTCTCAAATGGCGGCCACATTTCAGAGTCTGGCGACGCTTGGCGACCAATCTGGCTCCACGATTGCGAGCTTGGTCACGACAAGGCTCGATCCATTCGAGAGTTCCGAGAAAGCGTCGAGGGCGAGCAGCCACTCTTGGTATTTATTGGCGATGGTGTATCGGATCTCGCCGCTGCTTCCCAAGCAGATGTCCTATTCGCTCGAAAGGGTCTCAAGCTTGAAAGCCACTGCATCCAGAACAAGATCCCATATATTCCATACGACTCGTTCGCTGATATCGAGATCGAGCTCGAATCTTTGGTTCGAGGCAATATGCACCACGACCGAAACACATACACCCGTCCAGGTCGGTTGTCCAGTATATCTTCGTGTGCCACTCTCGATGAGTCTGCCACTGAGAGCACCTTGAGCACTCCTATCAGCACAATTCCATCATCTCCTACCTCAGCGCAAGTCTCAAATGGCCTCTCCAAACTTACGCCTCTGACGACTTTCACTATTGAGGACACTGAAGATGAGCAAGTCCGACGCCATAAGGGAATCGAGTTGTCTCAGCACTAATTTATTATCACTTCTCTATCCTTATTGCTAACGAACCTTTTTTCATGACTTGATAGAATTAACAGAAACAAAAAGATTTAAATAAATAAAAAAATAAAAATACACACACCGGTTATTTGGGTATTAAATTCTATCGTCTATTTTATTTTACAGATGCAAGTTATTCCACCATGCCAAACACGACTTGTGCCCATGGCTTGCCCATTTCGGCTTTGGGTGGCCCTTGACGAACTCTGTCCTCGTCAATCCACACACCATGCACTGTTCGACCGATGACGGGGCTAGTGGTAATGCCGAACCCACCGATAAGTCGTAGAGCTCCTGCTGCGGTAGCACAGCACCTAGCCTTGCCGATATTCCTTTCCACACCCGTTCGACATGTCTGGCTTCGCGGTCTACAGCGGCTGCTAATTCCCCAGAGCAGCGGCGGCGTCTTCCGGCGATGAGCCGAGATGTGATGTGTACAATTTCGAGATAGCCCTTGATGAACGTTTTGGTCTTGGGATGCGACAGTATGCGTTTGCGAAGCTGGTATGATACCGGCGCTAGTTCTGTCAAAAGCTGCTCCACCACTGGCAGGCAGCGCTCGTATGCTATCTTTAGGAGCTCGAGAGAGTTTTGAGATACTCTATAGTTGATGTCTTTTTCAGGCTCGGGCTCATCGTTTTCCCACTCGAGCATCCCCCATTCATCACTCGTCGCAGTCGGTTCCTTCGTCGGACTTTTCACTACAGGTGCAGGGGTTTGTTTAATTTGAACAGGAATAGCTGCTTGAACTGCCTCCCATTTTTTCTTGCTTGTCGTTGTCTTGATGAGAGTTGGCGCACCTGTAGCGTCTTTGGTGCGCTTGAGATGCTGCCCGAATCTTATTGGTTGATCTACCTTATCAGCCAGTTGGTTCGGCTGAACGTCCTCCTTGTAAATTTCTTGTGTTTGTGAGCTAGGTAGCGGCTCATCGAATTCTTCAAAGCTGCCAAACTCGTCGTCGTTGCCATTGTCGACAGGTGGAGCAGGCTGGGGTATAGCGACGGGCGAGGACGGGGCCGGATTGTTGAAAAAGAGGTTTAAAAGTTGATTGTCTGTTGATGAGCTCACAGGCGGAGGGTTGGATCTCTTGCCGGATGCCATATGGCTGTCGAAAAACGACAGGTCCGCATCCGTTAGACCTGGCATGGGGGTTTGTGTCGACTAGTTATGAAACACTTCCCTTGCCGCGCGCCTATATAGTAGTGCTAAACGGTTGAAGTCTATACACATTATTTTCGAAACTATTCAAAAAAATCAACCAGATGCAACGCCACCGGGTATCACAATCCATTACCAGATTGATCCCATTTATACAAAAATTGCACTCGACGGCTGTAAAAGTCCATTGCGCGCCTTCAGTGATGCGGCTCCATAAGAGATGTTTAAAAACACAATGACCCAAGCACGACGAGATGATAATTAAGAAAAAAATGAATTTAAGAGAGTTTAGAAAAAAAAACTATAAAAAAACTAAAAATGAGGAGACGAATTGGCATTCTCAGGAGACACCATAATTCCAGTCTCCTCGTCACGACTCACATCTCGCTTGGCAGTACCGACACCGGCAATACCCTCCTGCTGGTTTTCACCAAGCCATGGTTTGATCGCTTCACCGAAGCTGTCCTTGAATGAAATGTAGTAAATGATCATACCAAGAACGGTGAATACAAATCCAACGGGGTAGAGCCAGAACACGTAGTAGCCAAATACTCGCAAACCGATAAGCAGGGCCCAGAAATCTGAGGTAAGAAGCGATAAGTTGTAGAACGCAGCAGATGACATTCGGAACAAGATTGGCGCAGTCACGTACAACAACAGCAGCGACAAGTTGTAGCCGACCAAGTACCCAGCAACTTTGCCGTTCCAAACAGCGGTCTGTATAGAGTGTCGCTCGAAAATGGCACATTGAACACCATTAATCAAAGTACCCCAGAATCCAAGCTGGCCCAATACCTCATAGATTGGTCGCTTGGAGACAAAGTACTCTTGCAAAGTGTTGGAAATACCATAGCACGCAGCACCGAGCAAAACAAACAAGTCACCCTTCACCATATTCACAGCAGGGTAGTTCTTGTCCGTAAGCACATCTGATACAATCAGCAACGCCATACCACCAATGCAAACAGCGATACCCAGGATCTGAGTCCAGTGGTATCGCACCTTGAGGAAAAGAAACGACAAGATGACCACAACAACGATAGCAAAGTTATCAAGCAATGCAGCGGAAAGCATGTTAGTGTAAGCATACGCCTTGACAACGAAGTAATTTCCCTCAACGTCGGCAAATGCAAACAAAAAGAACTTCCAGCCGTCCTTAACACAGAGCTTGAACCACTTCTTGAAGCCATATCGATAAATCGTGTAGCTCGAAAAGACCAGGTTCAGCACCACATAATTGAACAACGTTTGGAAAGCTGGAATGTTGTTACCAGCCTGGCTCAGAAATGTTGTCAAAGTATTGGTCGACACAATAGAAAAGGACAAGATCTGGCCATGGATAAAGATGATCCAGAAATGCCATGTCGTCAAAAACTTGAACCATCCTCGCATTCGATCTCGAAGCAGTGGCTTGGTCTCGTTGATTTCGCCGTCATTAGTCACAGGTCTAGCAATCGCTGTAGCAGAGGTTTTGTTAATATCGTCGCTGCTAATCGACGGGGTTCGCTGAGTATCTAGCATCCTTATCGTTCTTTAAAAAAATATCCGGAATCTTCCCTCTTACTGTCAAACGAGATAATAAGGTCGGGAAGTTTTGTGATAACGGTGCACGGGAAAACTTCCAAAGCCACGAAACCGTTTAAGAGAATAAAAAGGAGAGCACGAAAGGGTGCTGTTTAGTGTGAAGTGTTAGTTGAAGAGATTTTTTTAAAGAAAAAATGGCGCGGCGACAGTACATATAGGCAAGCATGCAAAATAATTGTCTCACTTTTTTTGACGTGAAAAAAAAATTGTGTGCACGGCTCTGCATGAAAACGTGTGCAACGGCTATAACGGCGTATGAAATACATGCTATAATTTCCCAGCATGCTGGAACTTTTGTCAGTCTGTATTCGTCATGGTCTTTGTAGATTATAGAATATAGTTGGGATGTTTAATGGTAGTGAAATAGCTGAGACTTTTTGAGAATGCACGGATAAGTTCGATGCGCATAATGTGAGGGCAGTCCAAAGTGCATTTGGGCACTTACATTGGCAAATGCAAAGGTGACGGCCCATAAGCACGGATTAATTTCGCTAGCATTGATATGATCAGACTCTTGATCTGGCCAAGAGCTGCCCCTGCATGAAAATACAAGAAAGAATCAGATTGGTGATAGCTTGAGATTGTGACAAAACATGGGATAATCGATTTCAAAAGTGCAAGCTACTCCAGGATAGTGACTCACCTCTCGACACGACGCTCTTGCACAATTTGAATAATATTCGTTCAATCACCGTGTCCATAACAAGTTCGCCTCACTTTCTGCGGCGATACTTTACGCGCGATGCACAGTTTCGTTCCTGCGCGCGCTCCCGTGGTCCATGTCCCGGCCACACACGCTGGCACAGTACACGAGCCTCGTCCGTCCCCCGCTGCGTGAGATTTCTCTCAGTGCGACAAAATCCCACACCAGCGACCTCCAGCTTGCGACGTCCACAGCCACACTTGCACTCTCTTGCACACACCCACACCCACACCCATACGTACCTCGGTGCTTGAGCGCGTTCTTTGAGCAGCTGCAACTGATCTACCGTCCCCGACCGACTGCTAACCTATTCAAAAATTCAACGACGCGGTTTATCGACAGTGTGGAGAGACTCTTTCTCCGAAATACTCGTGTAGTCCCGGCCCGCTCTCTCCCCCCATCGCGAGAAATTGAAACCTGCGACTTGGAACGCGTGACGCACAGGTAGAGGCGACAACGCACAGAGCACACCGCTGCACTGAGAGGCAAGAATGAGCCTCGAGATACCCACGGCGCCTCGTAGAGTCAAGGTATACCAGCTAAATGACGAGGACTGGCTCGATAAAGGCACCGGCTACTGCGTGGGCGACCTCCAGAACCGCGACACTGCGGCATACATTCTCGTGCGCAATGAAGAGAACCCGGACGATATTCTTCTAAGTTCACATGTCAAAGGCACAACGCAGTACCAGAAGCAGCAGGAAACGTTGATCGTTTGGACAGAGAAGACGCCATCTGGTAAGATGGACGTTGCGCTGAGTTTCCAAGAAGCTGAGGGCTGTGCGAACGTGTGTGATTTTTTGGTCTATGTGCAAGAGTCACTTGAACCTAATATCACGCTAGTCGCTGTGCATACCCAAGATGACGAGACGGAAGTTACGGAGGTGATTGCTGGACCGACACCGATTCCACCTGACCCCACGCTGGAGAATCTTGTAGAGATCGAGGACACGCTAACAAATTGCGCTGCCAATCAATACTGGAGAGAAGATCTAATCGAATACCTAAGGGGTGACCACTGGATTGAGAAATTTGTGGGTCTTTTAAATGTAGCCGAAGAAACCAAGGCCATTGATCGCTTGCATGAAATGTGTCGCATTGTACGCGTGTTATTTATGCTCAACGAGACGCGTCTGTTTGGCAATCTACTGGAAGACGACGTTGGCATTCAAATTTTTGGAATGCTAGAGTGTATGTGGCCAACTCATTATCGCTCTCTATATGTGTACTAACTTTTTTTTTTGTAGATGATCCCGACCATCCCAAGCTGAAAGCGAACCACCGCGACTATCTACAAAATGAAGCTGAATTCAAAGAAGTCGTGCCTATACCCCATGACAATATCCGTGCCAAAATCCAACAAACATTTAGAATCCAGTTTTTGAAAGATGTGGTACTGGCGAGACTGCTCGATGACTCGACTTACTCCATGTTAAGCTCCATGATCTACTTCAATCAAATGGAGATTATAGGCTATTTGCAAAACAGTTCCGACTTCACCAAACAACTTTTCGCATTGTACAAAGCTGGTAATGATACTCCAGACGCTAAAAAGATTGACGGAGTGCGGTTTGTGCACCAAGTCTCAGGCATTGCTAAGAATTTTCAAGCGCAGCAGAGGACAACGCTTTATAGCAGCCTCATTAAGAGTGGGCTTTTCCTGCTTGTACAATACGCATTGAAGCATAAAGACCTGGCAGTTCGCATGCTAGGTACAGAGCTGATGGTGACGATAATTGACCATGACGCAAACTTGGTACGCAACCATTCGTTGGAAGAGGAAGAGCAAAAACAGTACGGCGAGGTTATCACACGCATTCTCATTGATCTGCTGAGCAGCGATGAGGATGTGGGACTCAAGTCGCAAGCTGGTGAAGCTCTTAAAGTGCTGCTGGATCCGGGGCCACCCGCGGGCGGACCGACGCTGGCAGGGGCGGTGCGGCTTGCGGAGATGCCTCAACTGTCTGCAGCCGCCATTGCGGCGGCGAAACGACCAAACCAGGATTTCGACATGAGCAAATTTTTGGCAGGGTTTTACGAAACGACTGCGAAGGAACTGTTTGCGTATATTATTGAACTGGGTAATGAAAGTGAGAATGGTGAAAGTAGTAGTGGTAAGCATGGCTCTTCAACACCGGACTCTGGAAATGACGACGGCAACGAAAACGACAATAACAACAACAAACTTAATAATGACGATGACAAGAATAATAACGAATCTGATGACAAAAATGATAGTAATGAGCGGAAGAATAAGAAAAAGAGGAAGCCACGGCACTTTCACGATCTGGGCAAGCTCTCTGGAAGAGCGTATTATGAACAGCTGTGTGACGTTTTGGCGTTTTGCATAAAGAATCACGGTGAGAAATGCAGAGACTTTACAGTCTCTACGCACATGTGGCAGGGAATCAAGCAATTGATCAAAGTCGATAGCGCACCTGCAGTGAGGCTAGCGGCGGTCAAAGTTCTGAAGCAGGCACTGGCTATGGATGACAATGGCTACGTTGATGAAATTATCGACGAGACAGTGATTGGGGCAGTCATTGACGATATTGTGGAGATGGGCAATCGCAACACCTTGCTGCACTCGGCGTGCTTGGACGTGTTGGCGATGATCGAACGAGGCACCGAGGCGCCTGCCGCGAGACAGACGCACTCGGGGCTGACGATATCTCGCCATCGAATGCGGCGAGTCTTGAACCATCTAGTTGAAGTGTTTGGTGATGCGCTGAGGAAACTGGACTATGTCCCCATTGCCAAAGTTTTGCTGGAACGGCACCTGCAGTCGCCGTCGGCAATGTATGCCGAGCAGATGAACTCCATGCAGACCGACGCCGATGGCGCGGTTCTTGATCGAGTCATTGATGTTGAGCATGTGGCTATGGACGACGACATTTTGAACTTGTCCGACTATGACGAGTTTGAGTACTTGAAGCGAGACAGCGATCTCGACGACGACGACGACGACGACGACTTTGACTTTGAGGAAGACGACGCCGAAAATGAGCAGCCAAAAGCAGAAGATGAAGAGAACAGAGACTTGCCGTTTGTGCCGGTCGGTGAGCATTTGCAATTGCAAGCTGCAGCGAGTATCAGCGCGCAAGAGCCCACGGAAGAGCTCAAGAGCGGATCGAAGCGGCACGGCGACGCGACGCTCAGTGCACAGGAAAAACGGCGAGGACCTCGACGACGAAGAACAAGCGAGAATTTCACACAGGAGTTGCTGGAGCGCAGGGACGCCGAGGAGCGACACGATACCGATGACGACGAGCCCGCCGCCGCCGCCGCCGGTGCGGAGGAGCAGTCGGTTTCGACTTCTTCTTCGTCTTCTTCGGAGAACGGCAAGCGCGAGGAACCTGTTCATGACCTCAGGGCTAAGAAATCGCGCAGCTTCAAGCGCACACTCACGGCTGCTAGCAAAAAACTGTCCATGAAGTTCAGGTCGTCGGAAGACAAGACTGGCAAGCCCGGCAAACATGATGAGACTGACGAAAGGGCCTTGGAAGTCAAGGAAAAATAGTCATGAATTTTATATATAAGTGTACTAATTCGAATCTTCTTCACCCCCTTGGTATGGGGTGTAATGTGTCCTAATCTACAAGCTCTCCATCTTTTCAATTTACAGCCGCACGCTCTTTAAGGTCGGGCAGTCGGCAGATACCAATATCCGGAGTTAGATGCAAAGACTCCATCTCATTGATATTATTTCTCCACAATTGTTTACTCCACAAAAAATGTCACATTCTAGGAAGCCCGCCATACATAAGTCGAATGTTGAGTAAGTCTTGAAACGTCGAGACGGAACACCGAGACCACACATTCTGCCTGCAAGAGGCGGGACTAGTTGGGACCTCGGCTTCCCCACACATTAAATGATCAGGAATATATAAGTGTTCTCTCCCCTATTCCACATTTCGCTCCGTTAATCACACAGGAAAATGGGAAACACACTCGATCAGTCGTACCTCAAGACTAGCGCGTTCCGACCGGGGCTATTCGACGGCAAAGTCGTGTTCGTCACTGGTGGCGCTGGCACGATCTGCCGTGTGCAA
The DNA here is from genome assembly GCA_030558855.1 of Blastobotrys indianensis. Classification (NCBI taxonomy): domain Eukaryota; kingdom Fungi; phylum Ascomycota; class Dipodascomycetes; order Dipodascales; family Trichomonascaceae; genus Blastobotrys; species Blastobotrys indianensis. The sequence goes on along the minus strand of JAKTQK010000009.1, from coordinate 466,805 downwards.
GTCGAGGCACTAGTACTGCTCGGAGCCAACGCCGCCATTTTGGGGCGTAATGTCGAAAAGACCGAGAAAGCAGCAAAGGAAATAGCGACCTTGCGACCGGGAGCCAAAGTGATTGGCATTGGCGGTGCTGACGTTCGTAAAGTGCAGTCGCTTGTGGCCGCCGTCGACCGCACCGTTGCGGAGCTCGGCAAGATCGACTTTGTCGTCGCTGGCGCTGCAGGCAACTTTTTGAGCCCGTTCAGTCAATTGTCGAGCAACGCGTTCCGCACTGTAGCAGAGATTGACTTGGTCGGCAGCTACAACACTGCCAAGGCGACATTTGAGCAGCTGAAGAAGAATAAGGGCCACATTGTGTTCGTGTCGGCGACACTTTACTTCACTGGTCTACCGATGCAGCACCATGCCGCGTCCGCCAAGGCCGGCGTCGACTCGCTGATGCGGTCGTTGGCGGTGGAGCTGGGTCCGCTCGGTATCCAGAGTAATAGCATTTTGCCAGGCCCCATTGAGGGCACAGAAGGGTTGGACCGGCTGCTGCCGGAGGGTATGCGGGAAACTGCCACGCAGATGGTGCCGTTGCAGAGAATGGGCAGAACACAGGATATCGCCGACGCTACAGTGTTTTTGTTCAGTCCCGCTGCGTCATATGTCACTGGCCATGCCTTGGTCGTCGATGGCGGCGATTGGCAGACCGGTGGACTGACTACCACGGGCCCAATGTATCCTCACGTGCTCAATGAGCAAAATGAGCTGCCTCCAAAGCTTTAATTTATCAGTAAAAATATTATTGAAATGCATTTGTCTTATTTTTTTTTTTGAAAGTATTCGACCCCCGCCACATATAGTGCGGCTATCAGCCGGACCCTCTATTAATTTCACGCGGGATAAACACATCGAGATCTTCAGGTCTCTATATTGCTTGTTAATTCACCCTGGACAAAACTCAAGTAGGAAAAGTGGAATTAATTTGGATGACTTCCTTTGGTAATCTATTCACCAGCGTAAACACCAGCACGGCAAGGTTTTGGTCTGCGGCGCAGATCGCTAGAGAGCTTCCACACCCCTTTTGAAAAAGCGCGGTCCCCCCCTTTGCGCGTGCAACGCACACCACACACTCTACACGCAAACAACCACTTTCCTCCGAGTTTAGACGATTCAAGATGGCAGATTGGACGATTGATCCGGATAATCGGCGACGGCTGCTGGCGCTTCAAAAGACCGGCGACAACAAGCGATGCTTCGACTGCGGCGCGTCGAACCCGCAGTGGGCGTCGCCCAAGTACGGCATATTCATCTGCCTCGACTGTGCCGGGTTGCATCGAGGGCTTGGAGTGCACCTGTCGTTTGTGCGGTCAGTAACAATGGACCAGTTCAAGCCCGAGGAGATGCAGGCGATGGAGAAGGGCGGCAACAAGGCGGCGACGCAGTTCTTTGAGGCGAACGGGATCACTGAAACTACAGACATTGTGGCCAAGTACAACAGCACGGTGGCGGAGGACTACCGAGAGAAGCTACAGGCAGAATTGAAGGGTGAAACATGGGTGCGAAAGGACCGCCCGGTAAATATCCCATCACGGCCTTCATCGACGAACTCGAATGTGTCGGCGTCTCAGCCATTGACCCAAAAGCAGAAGAATGAAAGCTACTTTGCCGATCTTGGAGCGCAGAACTCGACGAGATCCGAGCATTTGCCTCCGTCACAAGGCGGCAAGTTTGCTGGGTTTGGCGGCGGTGGAGCGGTGCCTCAAAAGCAAAACAGTGGCATCAGCGCGCAGGACTTCCAAAACGACCCGCTGGCGGCATTGAGCAAAGGCTGGGGCCTGTTTTCACGGACGGTAGCCAGCACTGCACAGAATGTCAACGAGAACTATGTTAAACCTAATGTGCGAAATTTTGCGGAGAGCGATGTGGGCGAGAACGCGCGCAAGGCCATGATGCAGTTTGGCTCAAAGATGCAGCAGACGGGCAAGTACGGTATAGAGACATTTAACAACTTCACTGCTGAGCATTTGGGCGACGAAAGCAGTCGAAGCCAAGGCGGAGCCGGTTACACGAAACTGTTTGACGGGCTTGGCGAGGAGCCGCCTGTCGACACTGCATTTGGCATGTCGAGGCCCGAAGAACGCACCAAGCTGGAGAGCATGAAGAACAAGGAAGAAGAGTGGGAGAAGTGGTAGTCTTTTCCTTTTTATTGTTGTGCATTGCTTTTGATAGTCAATATATATTAGTGTATGAAACTCAAGATGAGTTGTATATGAAATTCTTCCGAGACAATGGTGAGGCTTTCGCACAGTGCGGCTTGCGTGCAGCTTGTCTTGGGATAGCACTGCGCGGTACCGCGCAGCAGACTGGGGGAGAGTAGGGAAATGATTGTTCCTCTATTAATCTTAACGTCGCTTTCGCAATCTTTCCAATTCCACTGCATTTGTTCGCACCAGCTTTTGAAGCTCGTCGATATTATAAGGTACAGTCCATCACATTCCCCGGCTCTCAAAGTTGTCTGGAGGGTTTCTCGGTGGGTGAAGTGATCCACAAAATTGCGTGCAAAGCGGAGTGAGTTTGATACAGTGAATCAAGCGAAGAAGAAGAAGAAGAAGAAGCAGAAGAATGGCACGACGACGAGCATCCAAGAGCGGCATGTCCACATCTTCATCCACACGGCGTCGGTCGTCTAGTGGCACAGCGGTCATGTCGTACGCAGCGAGTGCGAAACTGGTCGAGCAGCGCCGCAAGCTCGCATTGCAGTACCGGGCGACAGTCGCTCAGTTCACCGAGCACCGCCGCGAGACGTACGAACAGCAAATCCAGCAGCTGCATAGCCGACTGGACAAGCTCCGCTCCGGCGACGACGAGCAGTTTTTGCAAATGGTCGACGATTTGGCGCACACCCGCGACGCCGACCTGGTGCGGCTGCGGCTGCACCGGACGTTTTTGCTTGCCCGCGGGAGGACGAGCTTCGACGACGATATGGCACAGGCGACGCAGGCACACGAGTCGACGGCCGGCGCGTTGAACGACAAGCTGGTGCGCGGGCTGGAGACCCATGTGAAGAAGTTCAAGGACGACAAGAGCCTGTGGGACATTAGCGCCGACGACGCTGCGGCGGACCTGGGCGCTGCGCTCGGGTTCCCGGGCATCACCAGCGCCAGTGCGCCGCGGGTGCGAGGCACACTGAGGCAGAAGGCCATTGCCAACTCGGCAAAGCATAATGGTGGTGGTGGTGGGGCGTCTGGCGGCAGTGGCAGCGAGAGCGGGCTCAGGTCGAGCAGCCGCGTCGCGACGATGGCTGCGGTGATGCAGCAGCAGCAGACGAACACTGAGAACGGCAGCAGCAATATCGCCAGCGACATCAATTCGTTCTTGAGCGAAGTCGATAGTGACGAGAATGCGGCGCAGAGTAACGGGCGTGGCAGGGCGACGAGAAACGCACGCGCCGTTAAGGGTCTGGCGCCATTGAAGAGCGACCAAGTATCGCAGGACCTGGTATTGCTCAAAAAGAAGCATTTCTGATTGGCAATTCTTTTTGGTCGTTTGCAATTTGACTAACTTATACATATATATATATATGATCCCATGACTTGAAATTTGAATTATGAAATATGAAATATGAAAATTACCCCCGGGATCTGAGACATTATTGCTCAGCTAGCGTATGCATTCCAAGCTTGGATCTCTAATTTAATTCAATTTGTTCTGTGGACAAACCGTTGATGGCCATGTTGAATACATAGTGGTAGGTTTGGTTTGAAAATTGTAGGTTGGAAGACTGTAGAAGGAAACGTGTTGTACTGAAAGATAAGCCACAGTCCGGGTATAATGAATCGACCCTTGACACGACTGAAATTAATCACCGATCAGATATCTATTAATTCACCACGAGATAAACCTCATGCTTTAGCAGTGCTTTGCTGCCCCTGGTTGTGATCTGATTGTGAAAATCACCGGGAAACTTTCAGTGTACGTCACTGATAAGAGAACAAGCACATTCAAGAGATACATCCCCCCACAGGATTTTTTTTTAACCTCTGCCAACCCTAGGGACATGAAAGATAAACGCACCTTCAGATACGAGGTTCATTGTTACGAATTCTGCGGCTCACAGTTAATAGTAAAAAGACAAATTTTCAATTTTTATCAAAAAACAACAAACAAACACATAATCCGTTAAAAAAAAAAGAACAAGCACGTAACAAGAAGGTCAAAGAAAAGGAAGACAGGGACTACTATACAGTGCTTCCTGAATGAGCTTGGATCACTGCTGGCCGTTGCATCATCGCTGTCGTCCACTTGAACACTTCTGGGAACTCCTTCTCCAGGTTGATTCCAATTCTATCCACCACATGGTTCCAAGTGACAAACGACAGATCAGCAAGAGTGATTCTGTTACCGACGAGCCATACTTCTTCTTCAAAGTACCGCGACTCGCTCAACGCCGACGTGCCCAATGCAAAGCTCTCGTCGTCGAGCTCCTTGATCATCGCCTCCCGCTTTTCGGCTAGCCGCATCTCCACGACTGAATAAATACGTCGAACCTCGCCTGCGTACCGCTCAATCGCAGACGGGATCATTTCTGGGTGAAAGTATCGGAAATGCAGCGCTTGGCCAATCATGGGCGCATGTCCCGATGCTTGGAAAAACAGCCACGAGTTGATCATGCTCTGTTCCGTCAGGTCTTCGCTCCATAGCATACAGTCCGGGCCCGCACGCTGGCACAGGTAGATGAGAATCGCTCCAGACTCCCATACGCTGTGATCATTATTATCATGGTCGATGATGGCGGGTATTCGTGCGTTGGGGTTGATGGAAACGTAGTATGGCGATCGCTGCTCAGATCGCTTAAAGTCGAGATAAAAAGTTTGAAACTTGATGCCGAGTTCTTTGAGAACTACAGCTACTTTGAATCCATTAGGAGCGCTCTATCAGGTTAGCATTTTTTTTGAATGACCCTAAAATACACGTACGCGGTGCGAAAAGAGCGAAATGCCCTCAGAAGGTGGGTTCTTTCTGTACTCCTCAATGCGGTCGAACGTGGAGCTGTTGTAGTTTTCGTACTGCGGCACTTGGCCGTTGTGGTGATGGTTGTGATGTTGTTGGTGGTGGTGGTGGTGGTTGTTCATGTCGACATCCTCATGGGCATGGCCGTTGCCGGCGGCGGCGTGGGCACCGTTCTGAAGCTGCATCGATGCCAGAGCCGAGCTCAGGTTCGACACGCGCTTGGTCTCCATGCCGTTGTGTGTATGTGTTTTATATAAATCTGTAACAGACCTGGGGGGTATATAGAGTCTGGGGGTGTGAGTGTCGGAGAGATCAGTGCAAAAGGGGATAAGCTATGAGGTATGAAGTATGAAGTATGACAAGTGTGGTGGTGGTGGGTTCCCAGAGCGTTGACGGGGTGGGCCACTCACATTTTTTTCCAGTGGATATGAGCGGGCACAGAGATAACGGAATTCTCACTTTTAGGGGCTTGGGACCTTTTTTTTTCCTCTAGGTGACAGCCCCTCGCGTGCGCATAGTGTACTGTAGCATATGCCATCTCTCTTCATCCATATGTACAAGGATGAACCCATTTGCACCCAGTTGGGCCCACACCCGACGGCCCGTGTGTGCATCTCACCACTGCACATCGTTTTTTTTTTTTCTCTCGGTCGTTTAGTTGAGACCCCGTCGCCCCGCAATTCCGCTGTTGGATCATCACCACCGTCATCAGATAGATTCATCCCTATTCTTCGTAAATGGGACAATTTAGTATATTCCTCTATTGGTAGTTCATCAAATACATTAACCCCAACGGTCCCCTCCGGCTCCCAATAATCGTACACACGTTAAAATTTTAGTGTTCCAACGCACACCTCATATCTGCCGCAGGTGCTTGTCGAATCAACTTGCGCCATTCCTGCCTTCCCCCCTCCCTGTATAACCAACGGATACTATGCCAAATTGGTAGTTTATTCTCTCTAGTGTGGGAAGAGAGAGGCGACTCTAGGCTAGTTTATTCCAAGACGTTGCATTTTTCATCAACTAATTTTATGCACTGAAAATCTTCCCACTTTGGATCTTTCTGATTCGATGTAGCATAATTGTGGAGAAGCGTCTATAAATATTATCTAGAGTTATCTAGAATACCGAGCCGCATGCGGTGCGGACTTTGCTATTATCATCCACACATTTCTGCACATTTCAAAGCTGAATAAACTCCCCTGTCTCAATCAATCCATTCGACTTGTTTTTTTAAGTTGTTTTATTTTTCAAAGTTTGTGTATGTTTCTCCAGTGGTATATCCAAGCGCCACTGTGTGAGATATAATTGAAGTTTAAAAAAAAATATATGAAACGTGGTATGTATGTATCTCTTTCTTTTCTTCTCAGCTCATAGGATATATAAGAAAATGACACCTCTTTAATCTAAAGCTCTTACTTTTTGCAAAAAAGGGATAAATGGACTACTCCAACATCGCCGACCGGGCCATCCTCGATGCGCCAGTGCTGGTCAGTGCAGACCCCTTGCTGGTGCAGCTGGACATTGCATTGAATGAAGAAGAAGAAGAAGAAGGAGGAGAGCAGCATGCAGACACGCAGCGGGAATTGGCTCAAGTGTGTTTAAATGCCGAGTATAGCCATTTGGTGCTGCTGAGGGATACCCTTGTGCGGTTCAAGGACCGCACTACTACTACTAGTTTGGCCACAATACACTCTCAGCGGTCGGAACAGGAGCTCGAATTGGTGGCCGAAAAGAAGTGGTGGTTGGTCACTCATGAATTGATGCATTGTGCGTCAATTGAGCATCGCTATGTACTGGGAATGGTGCGACTGCGGTCGAGCAGTGAGATGCTACAGCTGCAGCGCAAAAACGGCAGCACTAAACGGAAGAAGAAGTACAAGTTTTCTCTCAATCGCAAAAGTTCCAAGCTCGAAGTTAGAAGACAGCAGCATTGGCGTAATCAGTCTACAGAAAGCACTAGTTCTGAGGAGAGTAATGGCACCACTACTACCAGCGACGACTCGGCCGCGACGTCGAGCTTGCAACAGCAACAGCAACAACGACGACGGTGCATGTCGCCCGAAATTCTCGCTCACCAGCCCTGTGAGCTGGAAACGCTTTTTTTAATGTTCCGCACTAAGCGTGATCGTAGATTATGGAAAGACCGGCTCGGCATTTCTATCGGCCGCACTGCAATCGACACGAACGAGAAGGCTAGTAGTCAAGAGCTGCCGCCGCAGGTGGCATTGCCTGGACGGCGCAGACGGTTTGAGCATAACCTTTTTCAAGATATGCATAACCAAGGGTACCTGGAACCGCAATCGCTGCCGTCTATGCATGTACGAAGCAAATCAAATACTGCTGCGTCGTCGACTTCACGGTCTTTGAATGTTGCGAGAAGCAATAGCAGCTTGTCGCTGCTGCGAGCCAAGACATCGACGAGCCTCACTATTGGGGGCAAGAAGACGCCGCACTTGGGCCGCAAGACTGCGACTGCGCAGCGACGCGATGAATTTTATCGCCATCGGTCTGGAATTTCTACAAAGCATTTGCTCGCTCAGCGGGTGAGTTACCAGACTACGAGCAATTTCACGTTTGGCGGCGAGTTTAGCGAGCCGGCTTCGTTCTCGTCGCCATTGCCGCCAAAGATGCCGCCGGCGAGGTCAAAGAGTCTAGCCGTCATGAAGGAATTGACCAACAATCCCTTGCCCAAGGCACCGGATATTGTTGACAAACGTGAAGAAGAGGAAGAAGTGGAATCTGTGCTGCTTGAGACTGTGGAGGAGCAGCCAATTGACGAGAGTCGAGAGGATGTAACCCCGGACAGAGACCAAGAAAAGGAGAACACCGCCCCTGAAAACACGACTGAGAAGACAGCCGAGAAGACTGCTGAGAAGAAGACGGAAAAGAATCGTATGCGGCATTTGCGTATAACCGATAGTGTGCGGTTCTTCAGTTACCGCAAGAGCAGTACCACAAGCAAGACATCACAAACCCGGAGCGTTGAACCCAAGGAGGACGACCATGTGCGTTGTCCACCATTATCGAGACCTGAAAAGCATACTGCGGCGGCAGCACGCATTGCCACACCTCTGATCACACACTTTGAACCTGCCGAACCTTTGACGGCGGAGATTGTTGACGACGCATATACTACCGCCTCGGTATCACTGCAACGCCGCAAGCTTGTTCGCTTCCGTAGCTTGGAAAGTGTCATTCCTACAATCCCCGAATCACCAATACTTGCATAGATAAATTTTCCTCTTTTAGCGAAATTCCACTCTTTTTATTTATAACATCAGATTAAAAAAAACATTGATACATCGATGTATGCAATGGCGATGCAACCACCGGCGTGTATATCACAGACCGCATTGGGTGAAGATCACAGCACTGAAGTTGTAGATTTTTTTTTCCGCGCCTCACCGCAGAAGCCCCTGGTGTGCAGTAGTATACCCTGTGCCTCTCTGTATGTATGCGTCTGTGCTGTGTGCGTGTGCGTGCAACAAAATTTTTTTTTTTCCTTCTCCCACCACCACCTCCCAACTTTCTTTCGTTCTCTTTCTCTTTTTTTTTTTTCACTCCAGCCCTTGGAATTTCCATCCATCAGCCAGTCTTTAATAAACAATGTCCGACGAAGATGTATGTTCTTTATTTCTATTGCTTCGATTTCATGAGGAGGATTTCTCAACTTTTGGCCTGCATTTGCAAGATTAGGGGAACACATACCCCTCGAGCAACTGTTCACTCTTGAATCCTATTGAAATCTTGCAAGCTGTATCAAGATCAATGATCTCTCTAACAAATTCTAGCACACCTTTGAGACCGCCAACGCTGGTGCCTCCCTCACCTACCCAATGCAGTGCTCTGCTCTGCGAAAGAACGGCCACGTTGTCATCAAGGGCCGACCATGCAAGATTGTCGACATGTCTACTTCCAAGACTGGCAAGCACGGTCACGCCAAGGTCCACTTGGTCGCCGTTGACATTTTCACCGGCAAGAAGATGGAGGACTTGTCCCCATCCACCCACAACATGGATGTTCCAAACGTTACCCGAACCGAGTTCACCTTGATCAACATTGACGACGGTTTCTTGAACTTGATGACCCAGGACGGTGACACCAAGGACGATGTCAAGGTCCCAGATGCTGACCTTGGCGACAAGTTGCAGGCCGAGTTCGACGACGGCAAGGAGTTGATCGTCACTATCGTCTCTGCTATGGGCGAGGAGGCCTGTATCGGTTACAAGGACGCTCCAAAGGCTAACTAATTTTTTTGAGTCATTACGCTTGCCTTGTGTCCTTTACCCTCTCTCTCTCATAAATATATAAAATTCCCCCCCTTTTTTTTGTTGTAAAAAAATAACAAGTTTTTTTCGATACTTTTCCTCTTGTCTTCTGAATTGCATACATTTGACTGGTAGATTCTTGTAATTGAGTGCTGACGAGCAATTTGCAGCGTACCTGATTCGATCGTTTGGGTTGGAGTGTGGACAGCACGTCAACGGGTCGGTAGCCTCGATTGTGTGTTTTTTTACGCGAACCCGAACGGGATAAACGTGTCAATGATTCTATGTATCGTGCAGTTTCGTGTGGAATATGAGTTGTAAATTTGTAGCACAATATTGCTAAGAAATACCGTGTTGCAATTATGATCTATTGTCAAGTACTATAAATGGTCTGATATGCCCCTTCTCCATACTCTCTCAAAAGTGACACGACAACAACAACTGCAATCTGGAATATGCGAGAGACACAAAGTGAAAGAAATAGAATCCCATTGACTGAGCATGCCATTTTACAAATTACGACACAGTGCAATATTCATAGCAATAGGAAATAGATTTCCCCACATCCATAGTCCCCACCGCACCTGTCGACGCGTCACCCGTCAATCGACCCAACCATTATATATATCAGACCACAATTAATTACCAAAGTTACTAAAGAAAAAAAGAATACATAAATAAGAAGAGAAAAAGAGAGTGAAAGTGTTTGTAGCGAAACAATTTGTCGATGCCCTTTTTTTGTTCATTAAAAAAGAGACGCATCCATATTGTCGTGCGTATAGGAAAGCTGCCCAGCATTCACCATTAGAGCAACCAAGTTGTTGTTGTTGTTATTTTTTTCGATCGAATGACTTGTCCATGGTTCTTCTCATCTATAGAAGAATAAAAAATAAGTCAAGAACCGATAAATAAGTTAGAATCCATTATCGTTCTCATCGTTGTTGAGTGTGTGTTTTTTTTTGTAGGTTTTTATTGTTGTTGTCCAGTTCTGGAGGCATTATACATCGATTGATAAACCTCCACAGACTAGAGAGTAGCGACGTACAAAGCCACAAGGGTGCCGACACCACCAGCAATGTATGGGATCTTACCGACAGCAGTGATAATCAATGGCGTCGTCTTCTTGAGCCATCCTTCAGCACTGCTGTTAAACGAGAAGAACTGCGCCAATGCTCCCGAGAAGAGCAAATACGCGATCAAAAGCTTTGACAGAGCAAAGACAAATGGGTCGATAATAGTAAGACCCTTGGATCGCGACTTTCGTCGATGGCCGCTCGAGGAAGTGGCCTTGAAGTTGATATAGTGGGAAATGACGAGCGGCAATGCGACAAACCACAACAGCCACGTGAAATATGGCTGCCAGAACAAATCCCACTTCAAAATACGCTGGAAGCTTGGAGCGACCTTAAAGTACTGGAATGGAGCAAGAGTATTGGCTTCAATTGGTAGCAACACGTGCAAAATGTTGACAATCTCAAACAACACGCCGATAAAGTTGATCACGTAGACACTGGAAAGCTTCGACTGAGTGAGTTCGGAAAGGTCTAGTAGCGAGTACCACGCGTCTTCGGCATAGTCCTGGACAATGAGCCACCAATTCTGCAAGGCATTAACAGCTGCTTCGCCAGCGGTTTCTTCGTCACCGTCATCTTCCTCTCCTTCTTCGTCGTCGTCTTCGTCAGCCTCATCCTCGTCGGCTTCGGGGTCGACACTAGAAGACGCGACCGAGTGCTTCTCGTCGTCTTCCTTGGGCTTTCGAGCGGCTCGCTTTCGCGGCGAGTAAAAAGTCGCGAAACGCGAGTCCTGGCCAAACCGTTGCGGGTCGGACTGGAGCTTTTCGCCAATTCGGTCCTCAATTTCTTGCTTCACTCCGTCTGGCGACACGCCAATCTCTTCGGCTAGAGCCTGGAGCTCTGCTTTTTTCATTTGTTTGAGAGTGCTCATATCTCGGAGTACGCGTCAGGTTTTCGAAAGTGTGATGAGTGGGTGTTATAGAGAAGAGGTGGTGGTAGTGGTGGTAGTGGGGGGAAACGATAACGCGTTCTGGGTTTTTTTTTCTTTGGTTTCCCGTTCGCTTAAAATGTAGGAGTAACTGCGGCGCAAAACGTGTTTCTTTTTTGAATGTGAATGTTTCCTTTTAGAAGCACACAGATAAAAATGCAGACAGTCCTTGTTTTCGCTTTGTTTCGAGAATCTCTTAAATTTTGAAGAGGATTGATGAACAAACTTTTTTTTCTCGCAATATAGTTTATACCAGGGAGGGGAAGTGAGTGAGTGAGAATAAATGGCGGGTGCGAAATGGCTGGACTACTTATGGGGATTTGTGTGCGTGTGTGTATGGTGTTTGTTTACATATTACGTGATCTGGACGTACAAGTCTTAGGTAATCTTGTTGGGAGAGATTGGGAGGCGCGCGCCACACACATACTACTGTACACGTCCATAAACCCATAGACTAGGGACTTCCCCTTCTATTGACCTGATAATATATTAGACTTTTCAATACTCAACCTCCTTTTGATGATTAGGAGTTAGAAAAATAGTAGGTCTAGTGATTGATTTCTTGTCTTGGTGGATACAAGAGCTGCTTCTTTAAAAAATTTCCCAACTAAGTAATGTTTCTCCACTTGCCGGACCGTTTTGACAGCTTGAGATGGGCCCAGTTTCCCCACACACATCTACAGTACATCCCGGTGAACACATTCATAGACAGACGCGATGCATGCACCCGCACTCAGAACGACAGTCAGCGCACGGCGATGCAGTTCAGGTATGTGTGTACTATGTACATGTCGAATGTGTGTAGAAGCAATTGGATTTAAAGAGTTTGTTTTATCTGAGATGAAAAGTTTCTGTACTAGAAACTCGAGCCCATTTAGAGAATCTCCAAAAATCTTGGGGCGCTCCCCCGAAAGGTACATTCTAGTGACCACATTCCGGGGGCCCCATCACCACCAGATACAAACCCACACAATCTACAAAGGAGGTCGATCTCTTAAGCTCTTCTTCTTTTTCATCATCATCGACGGGAATCGTAAATTCTAGTTCTACTTTATACTCTTCTCTCTTCCTCTCCATCTCTCTCTCTCTTTTATTTTTTGACGACACAAATAAAAAACATGCTTCCAGCTGGCGTCATTCTCGTGTTTTGCATTGTCGGCGTGGTCGGTACGTGTGATAAAAGTGATAAGCAGCTCAAATCAAGATACTAATACAAGCTTTTACAGGAATCGCACTGTGTGTGTTCTGGGTGAACAAGCAGGTCAAGGCTCGACGGCGACGAAATCCAGAATACTAGACGGCAACAAATCACACACACACACACATAAGCACCATTCTAATAATCTTGTCCAAGCATTGTCTACTTTTCTTTATTTAATGATTCGTTTCTGTCTCTCTTTCTAGAATACACACACATACAATTTATCTGAAGGTTTCTCGATATGATGATTAGAGAGTTACCCTGTTGTTGAATTTTATTTGGGCTTCATATCTCAGCGGCCCAATCAGGAATGTGCAGTGCCGATCGTTTTTTTCCTTCTCTCAAATGGGGCCAATAATCGATGCTCATTTAAACGTGAAATTCATACGTTGATAGTGTAGTAGTATGTCAGTACCTGTAGCTCAATTATTATAATCGATTAATAAAGTTCAGTGTATCTCTACTTTTTACTCACAGTCTTCTCTGTAACCAGTTACCCAATGCCTGCGCCCCACATTGTTTGGCGGCAGCAATGGACATGGGTTATTAGCAAAAAAAAACAACAACAACATTGGATGGTAGGTTTAATTAGGTCTTCTTCATAAGACTAACTACAGTGAATTGGTTCATCTTGAAAAGCATTTCAATTTTACGTAGAAAAAGATAAATACATACTATCATACAGATGCAAATAACGCGCTTCCCATATTCCCATCGCCATCGCCATCTATACACACACCACACATATATGCACACCCACCCACCTGCCCGCCTCCCCTCCTCTCTCTGTCACTCCCACTCCCAATAAAATCTATAGAGCGCCTTCGTCCCAAACATCCACTTGCGAATTCCAAAAACAGCCACTTTTTGATCCTCACTTTAGGAAATTCCATTTTTTTTTCCCCCATTTCCCTCTCCGAACCCGAAAAAAAAAGGACGACACGAAGGACTAATTAATACGACCAACAATTACTTTATTGCGAGAATTGCATACTTCTACCAACAGCTTTCCCAAATACCCTTTCATTGTTATATTTCATTGTGACAACTCCAGAAACGAGAGAGAGAGAGCGTGAGTGAGTGAGAAGAACGACACAAAAAAACGCGACTTTTGAATTTCAAAGTTAAAAGCTTGTTTTAATTTTTTTTCTTATTCATTGAGCGCATTTTTTAAAGAATTTGATCAACGACTATTGACAAGAAGGAACATTCAATTGGTTCTCATATCATTTTTTTTGCGAAACCAAGAAAAACTTCCTGTAGAGCTACGACAAGAAAGAAGGTCGCGCCTATATACGAAGAAACGCGTCTCTTTTTTTTTTATTTTCCCTTTTCGAATTCACATCAAATCTTCTTTTTTTTTTTCTAACCAAAAACTAATATCAAGGAAATGAGTGACCTTAGCGAGAACCTTCAGGACTTGAACCAAGGCGGTGTCAACCAAGCGCCTCCGCAGGGTCTTAAACGCGATAGAACGTTGGACGAGGAAGAAGACGACGACGACGACCGAAAGGCTGGCCGTGAGCGACGAAAGATTGAAATCAAGTTCATCTCGGACAAATCGCGCCGACACATTACGTTTTCGAAACGTAAAGCAGGTATCATGAAGAAGGCTTACGAACTATCAGTGCTCACCGGCACGCAAGTGCTGCTGCTGGTGGTATCGGAGACTGGCCTCGTCTACACATTCACAACCCCCAAGCTGCAGCCGCTGGTGACAAAACCCGAGGGCAAGAACCTTATCCAAGCATGCCTCAACGCGCCAGAGGAAAACTCGCCGCCTGGCTCGAACCAAGGTTTGGGCGACATTGGCGGCCCCGACATGGCTGACGACAGCCCCGGCGCCACCACCAACAACAACAACCCGCCTGTGCCCTCACAAGCTCCACAGATGGCTCCTCCTCCACAATCGCATATGAGCCACCAGCAACAAATGCAAGCTGCTGCCGCCGCAGCAGCCCAGGCACAAGCCGCTCACGCCGCCGCCGCTGCTGCAGCGGGCCAGCCTCCTCAAGGTGTTCCTCCTCCACAGCAGTCGCCCACAAGCATACGACAGAACCTCAATGCGCCACAGCAGCAGCAGCCTGGTCTGTATATGACTCCCGAGCATGCTGCCGCTTACAACAACTACTTGGGCAGCCAGCAGCAAGGTCAGGCCCAGAACGCTGCGCAACAGCAGCAGCAGCAGCAGCAGCAGCAGACCCAGGCAGGCCGTGGGTATCCTCCCCATATTCCGCAATAATAATAATCCTTTCTCTTTATTATCACCATCATTGTATTTTCCTTCTGTAGGGGAAAAAGGAATATGTAATAGGGTCCTGTGGAGTAAATGGGACTTTTCTTTTCTTTTATATATATGTTTATTTGGCGATTGTATGAGTGAGAAGGATTCTTTCACAGCGCGTATGTTTTTTGTAATGCGAGTTATATCATAATTATTATTTCTCTTAATTCGTTGATCTATGCTGTATGTGTTCAGGGTCCAGCTGGATCCATATGCAGGTATAGGTCTCACATTCCCTTTTCGATACGTGCATACATACAACGCATTGCAAAGAGTCTAGTGCATGTTTTCAGTTATCTTAAAAAGAGTTCTATTAATTCATATAGTCTAGTAAAAAGGAACGCCGCTCTCGTCTCTGTCGGTCATCCACAATGCCTGCACCGCACCAACTGCGGCCACACCCCCGAGACTCCACCACGGAATCTGCACATAGCCCGTCTTTTGGCCAAACGTCATCAGAGCGCCCCATAACACGGGCCCAATAGCTCTGGCAAACGCACTCGCCATCTGCACCGTGCCGTTGACGACCCCCAAATGCCGCGTATGCGCCGCTGACCGGTTCGCAAGCAGCATAAACGCCGGATTCACCATCGCGTTGAAAATCGTTCGCACAAACAAGTTCGCAGTGATGATCAGCGACGACGCCCATGGAGGCAGGTCGGTTAAAAACACAAAGTATGGCACCACAAAGTAAAGCAATGGGAACACTTTGGACGTGAACTTGAACACTCGCAGCGACCCAAATGTCGTGTCGGCCCACGGGTACAATACTAGCATCACAAATATGCCTACCAGCCCATTGGCAGACAGGAAATTGCCTACAACCTCGGCATCCATGCCCAGACCGCCTTGCAACTTCCACGGGAACTTGGATCCTGGTTCAATGGGAGATTCGAAAAAATTGGGCAGCAACTCTTCGTATGTGACACAGTGGCCCGCAAGAATACAGCCTGCAATGAGCGCCTGTACCACTGGCGGGCACAGCACTGCACCCCAAGATACGTCCAATTTGTCAACCGGCGATGGCTGCTGGAGATTCGGGTTCAGCAATGTCGCTTCAGTCGCAACAGAGTTGGAACTCGCTACCCGCGAATGCGCCTTGAGCAACGGCTCACTTTCTTCATCGACTGGAGTTTCCACTCCCTCAAAGTCCACTGAAATGTTTTGTTTATTCTTCTTCTTTAACACCACCCGTGTGAACCAACTGGTGGCCCTGCGAGACATGGCGAGCCCCACATCGTAGTCATACTTCTTCAAATCATGTGTTTCTTCCATGAAGAAGAAACACACCAGAATACTGCACACCATCAGTACAGTGATAACGATATTTGGCAGCAAAAAAGGATATGTCGTGAATAGTTGTAAAAGTTGTCCATCGCCAACTAGCCCGTCATGTTCGAACCATCCTGGGTGTGCACTCACTGGCTGTGCCAAGTATCCACCGACCATGGGTCCAAATACACACCCAATCTGCCATAACAGGGGCATAATCGAGAATGCAATAGCCTGGTGCCGTCTTTCCTTGGCTGTCTCGCCTAAGATGGTTCGAATGACTCCCACATTACCGTTCAACAACCCGGCCAAACATCGGGCTCCTAAAGCCCAGTAAAAGTTTCTCGAAAGTCCAAATAATAACATGCACACCGCACTCCCGCTCAGTCCTATCAAAACTATCGGCTTTCGTCCGTACTTGTCGCTCATTCGGCCCCACAGAATACCAGTCAAGCACTGGCTGAATGCAAAAGCGCTAGTGATGTACACTGCGTAAGTCGGAATTTCATGCTCGGGACAGATCTCAAAGCTCTTCACCATAAAGTAAATGTACGGGAAAAGCGAGGTGAATGTCATGGGCTCTGCGAACCGCATCACTGCAATGACCGCCAGTTGCTTCACCGGCAAGCCGCGGACTTGTTCTTTGAATGTATACTTCTTAATGCTCATGCTGAAATAAAATGCGAATATGGAAAATGCAAAAGGTCGTTTTTAAAAATTATTAGTTAGTGCCGTAATACAACTAGGTCTTCCAGATAGGCGCTTGGCTTTCCCGTCTATTCTCTCTAAACTCTCTTCCGCCGCGCCGAAAAATAATTAGGTCCGCTGAGGTTAACTTTTGAAAAAAAAAAAACAGGTACGAGTTGTGTTTTTTTGGTTCCCTTTTCTTATGTGAATAGAAGCGTCTCTAAACAATATGCATTTATTAAACGACGTGAGAAGAAAAAAAAAGACCTGTTTATGAGTTATTTTATTAAAGTAAGAGAAAAAAAAAAAAAGAGAAAGGGGGGATATCCGAAGTGTTTTATACCTCAGTCGCTTACCCAATTTTTTTTTGACTCACCTGTAGCTACAGGCCAGTTAGTAGTGTACTTAGCAAGCCGGGTACGAACTCCGAAAATGGCTATTTTCCTCTTTATGCAGCAGAAATGGAAGGTTGTGAGATGCTGTGTATTCTTTGGCTGCATGTACATGTTACATGTAGAGAAATGTACATCAGATGGGCCGGATCGTAACGTGGATTCCGTGCGCTCTATGCCTAATGCTTCCTTATGCTTGATCTATATCCGACATACCTTACTATACTGTTTCTTTGAGTTCTTCCATGTCCAAGTGCAAAATCAAGCATCATAAAATCCCTCTCCAGTTACCTGTACTCCTGAATCGAGATCCACTGCGCTGGAGACTGTCATCTGCTCTGGAGATCCCCAGCGAACGGCCCGTCCCCGTTGGCGGAGCGAACGCGGCTTATGTAAATGTAAATGTAAATGTGACACTCAGTCATACGGGTTCAGTGAGACCGCTTCTATCTGGATCTGATATACCGCAGTTTTAATGACGGAAATGTTCAATATGTAAGGCATTTTCATCTGTTTCTTGAACCCCGTTAAGTAGTCGAATCTACTCAAGATCATGAAGGATTTGGCTATAAATATCGGCAATCTCGAACCGCGGTATCCTAGCTGCTGCACATCCGGATGCCGATAGCCCCTGCGTGGGGCGAAAATGATCACTTGACATGCAAAAATAATCTACAGTACTTCAGTTGTTTCGATGACAAGTAAAATCATGAAAGGGGAATTCTTCTCAAAGGATGAAATTCAACTCGAAAGAGTATTAGGAAAGTTCCATATTTTAGCCGCACCTCAGCCGTGCATTACGTAAAGCCATACTAAAGAAAATTCGAATACACGCTACAAAATATATCTCTGCACACATGTGAATTTGACATAAATATGTCTATTCACAGAATTGGCGATTTTTCGTTCACGTAGAGTGCCGAAATTGTATATTTCTCTAGTCACGCTCAATTAATACCACACACGTCCAATTTCTCGATCGCGCGTAGTGGATGGAAAAGATTCAGTGTGCACAAACCACACACACAACACACTTAAATGACGCGTCGACAGGTGGTCCTGTCATGAAACCAAGTAAGAAGCAAGTACCGCCGCCCCCGTCGTCGTCGCCGGTTGAAGATGAGGATAGCCTCCAGCCCGGCACTATAGTGCTGACAAAGTGCCCAACCTTCCCTTGGTGGCCCGCAATGGTACGACTACAGTGAAAAAAAAAAAATAATAAAGGATAGGTTTTGACCCACTGACCGCGTTAAATCAGATCTTTGCAGAGTCGCTAGTGCCGCATATTATAAAGGACAAACCTGTTAAAAAAAAGACATGGCCCGTCAAGTTTTTCAGCGACAATCAGTTTCACTGGGCCGACGTGAACGAGCTGCGACTCTTGTCGCTAGATCAAGCACGGGAAGAACTGCGCAATATGAGGAGCAAAGTGAACAAGCATGGTAGAAAATACTCGCCGCCCAAAAGCTTGTTCAATGCTTATGAGTATGCTGTAGGCGAGCCGACATTATCGGACGTGTACCAAGAAGCGTTTGGCGAGTCGTTGCCTGCTAAATACAACAAAGATGACGAATTGATGGAGATGAATTCACGCGTGAAGCTTCATCTTCAAGCGAAAAAGAGTCGCAAAGTGTCGGCAGCAAGTAGCGATGTTGCTGATTCACCACAGTCTGACAGTAGCAGTGTTAGCCGCACCAGTAGTAGTGTACCAGGGACCACCCGCGGCAGAGCCATTATGAAGAAGAAGAAAGTGGTTACGGTACGCAGGGGACTGTTACAGACGGCGCCAATTGTTCCAAGCAGAGCGCAGTGTGAGAGAGAGTTGGAGGTTAGGAAATATACTGCAATGTCTGCTGCAAAGACGTTGCTGTCGAAGGTGCGTCCAGGTGCCGAGCTGAGTGACAAGGACGTTGATGCTTGTCATTCGGCTATGGATCTGCTCATGGTGATTGCAGATTTAGAGCCAGATATCTTGAAGCAGGCAAACCTTAAGAGGACTATGGAGAGTATTCAAAAATTGGCGGCGCATAACGTGATAGTTAGAGAGTCAGGGTTGGAACACACTGCTGGGCTTTTGCTCAAACTGTGGAGTTCTGTTCCTGGCAAGGAAACCGTGATATAGAGACATTGTATTTTTATTTACAGCATTTGTAAAATCTTATTCCAGGTTGGCGTAAGAATCACAATTTATAGTAGATGGGCCATTACTCTTTCAGGCACTTCGCAATCGAAGGTGACCATCCCCGCTTTTGCGAATGAGCTGGGACTGTAATGTACGCTCATATGAAAGATAAAACGAATGTCAAAGTTTACAGGCTATTCCTCTGGATTTGAATCATTGATCAAAAAAAAGTCGTGCGAGCAGCCACCAAAATTGAGAAATTCCATATGACCGATTCCAGCAGAGGCGACTTGCTTTTCGACATTAATCGACTGCAAAATACCGTCTTGTTTCTCGTTATAACCGCCATTTAGCACTTCCTCTTTAAGAAGAGTATTTCCCCAATTTGCAAACTCTAAACGAAATTGGAATATTCCATATGTCGAGCTTAAAACACAAATGTGGTAGCGAGCTACGTTTCGCTTCTCGTCTTAATCCCGATTTGTTTTACAAGCCATTTGTTTGAAAGTCTAATTACAGTTTGCAATATATTCTCAGAGTATTCAAATTTTTTCAACCTAATGCGAGATCTCTACTCAGATTGGCAAGAGTGAATCTTGATCTTGCCACCAGCCTCGATAACCGCGACATGTGATAATTTCATCGGTGTCGTATCCACATTGACTATTCGTAAGCTCCATTGAAAATATGGAATGCGGATTCTATAGCAAAAATATCTTGTGTACCAATCTTTGGTACTGTTTGGGCGGTTGACGGCGGGTTTCCCACAATCCATCACGCGCCGCTTTTAATGGGGCGAAGCTATCACGCGGCATGCGACCCTCACCTGCGTACTTTAAAAACACTTTTGTAATTCCGAATAATCGCTAGAATTCCATTTCATTCCCGTTCTAGTAAGCTTGTAGAAGTTTACCACACTGAGAATTGTCTGGCATGGCCAAACACTCCAATCGTCATTACCAATCATCACCACGATCCAACTCTGACAACCAAGTTGCAAAACTCCATTTGGTTTTACCACCTTGTCCTAATCTCAGATTCGCAGAAATCTTCCGGCAAATAAAAGCGTTCAAGACGCGCGTAAATCCTGAACCGAGTTCATTTACAGGCTAGCTCCAGACCTTAATCGACCGCAGCCACTAAAAGTGAGGAGTGCTCCCGAGCGTACATCATTTTATATGTGCGCCCTGTCGGGTCTGAGCCAGATGTAGATACCGCATTCGTACGTGCTTCTTCCCCTCCCCACTACAGCAGATCTAGACTTAGAAAAGATCGCCGAAATGTACTGTAGTAAATGTGTGCCGTCAATCTAGCGCGTTACCGCCCGGCAGTGCCGATACGCTTGAGAGTGGAGATCATAAAGATTGCACCAGAAAGGAACCATGACGTAGGAGCGCGAGCTCGGTATTCCCAAAACGGGCAAACGCGCTGGTAGATATTTGTGTGCGTGTGTGTGTATGCTTGTGTGGGGTGTGTGTGTGATGCCGGTGTAGGACGCCGACCCATTCCTGCACAGCACCAGCACGCACACACATATCCCACGAGAAGAGGACAAAGGTCTGCACCACCCAAAGGTCATGCGGCATATCGAGATCGGGCATATCCTCGTGTACTGTACAGGCATCTAACAAGCAGCGTTTTTTTTTGAGACTAACACACTTTATAAATGGGCGTAAATCGTGGTCCCGGCTCAGCTCCTGCAATGTCCGGCTCATACAGCTTCCATATCGAAATGCATGATTCTCATTTCAGATGATATGGATTTTAAATGATTTCGGGATTGCTTTTTGCAATTTGACAAAGGGGTAATTCGCTAATTGAATAATTCTGATAGATTGCAGAATATCATCTAATACGATTTGTACCAACCAGCTACATTCTAGTTCTTGTACATTGTCAAATACAAATCCTCAGTCTACATCGTGGCCGTCGAGTCCAAGCAAGTCAGCACCCTTTGTCTGAGTCCCTGCACTGCACTGCTGGTAATATATCTCCATACAGACCTAGAACAAAGTCTGCTTGAAACAAAAAAGAACCACAACAGCTGGGCACGATTTCGAGAAATACGAAATCTTTAATTTCTTATTCACTACTATGCCCTTTAACGGAGAAATATGCCGCAGATACTGTGGCTGGAAGCAGAACGGCTACAGGAATTAAAACAACAACACAGTACTACGGTACCAGGTATATCTTGTTGACCAATTTGAGTGACAAACATTCTTTGTGTGTCAACTTTCTCAAAAAAAAAAAAATCTGCGTGCACGGTAATAATAGCTACAGTTCACAGGGTAGCAAAAAAAGATGCTTCGGGCCGGATTTGAACCGACGATCTCAGCATTACTAGTGCTGCGCCTTACCAACTTGGCCACCGAAGCTTCTTGTTGTTAAAAATTTTCTAGGATCAATCACCACACCTGACAAGCATGCGGCGGAGCCGCATGCGGCTCATTGTCTCAGATGTAATTTGTTGTTTTTCAGCGAGTTTACGGAACTATTGAGCTTCATTTCTGTATTCTGTATTATATCTGTATCTGGGGTTTGAATATAAAGGCAGATTCTAGCCATAAGATCAGAGGGCTTACCAACCTGCCTATCAAGATCCTAGAGTAAATGAAACTATAATGGGGTTTTATCTTATTAAAATAATCCATTAAAACCTTTATAAAGTGTTTCAGCCTTTGCTCGCTTTTTTTTTGTTTTCAAATATGCTCTGCGATAGTGCACGGCATCCGTTGTAGGCCAATGCGTCGAGATGAAACTTTAAAGTTTAAACTCTAAACTCAAATGATGGTCCAAGCGCTGATGTGCTCCCCCTGATTCCTAAATCTTGTCTTCAGGAGACGAAGGAAAGGTAGCTCTGGTTGCTTCTCGGGGGGGGGGTGGAGGGAGAGAGAGAGAGAGATACGAGCGCTATCAAGCGTAAGCTGGCTTTCCCACAACGAACCGTTCCAAGTCGCCTTATCAGCCCAGCTCATAAGAAACCAAAATCTTCTCCACAGCTGGTGTTTGAATTTAGAGAAATTGAATATCTGAGATGGAAACTAGATTGTGAGCTTAAACTTCTTTATTGTCGGATGACGGGAGTTAGTTGACAGCGGTGTGTCTGAAACAACGTTCATGACAATTTGAGACTCGAATATCCAACCTTGTACTTAAACTAGTATATTGGATATCTGTTTATACAAGCAAAATGTATCACAATAAGAATCCGAAACATTTGGCAACCTGACACTGCCCGTCAAGCAGAGAAATATGGTGTGTATAAAAGATGCAACTAATTCACACCTGTCTTGAATCTTCAACCTTCCAGTCCACTTTATATTCCAACTCGATCCCACGAGGATTTTTTTTTGTTCTTTTCTTCTATCCTTTCTTTCACTCTCGCTTTTATACCCTGCTTTACAAACTCCACAAAAAGTTCTTTAAAGCCGAGAGTATAGAATGCTATTTCTGACCTTTCTTCTCGGTCTCTTGACTTTCTCGTCAAGTGTCAATGCCTTTTTCTGGTGTTGGCCACATGGAGGCAAAGGAGGCGACGGTGAATGCAAGGGCTGCTGTGCCCTTGTATCTACGACGTATCCTTACAAGATTAAGTGGGTCTTCCCTGCAACCGCGACCCCAACATGGACTGTGTCTGCTCCACAGAGCAACGGCGTCTATATCAATCCGGTTACTGCGACTTTGAGCACCCGGCTGTGGGACTACAAGGAGCGAACGCTTACAACTATCTTCAACGTTGATACTTGTTTCCCTACTCCTCCGGCCACTGTCACTCTTGGCCCTCCAGCCCAAACATTGCCAATCACTCAGCCAACTGAGACTGTCACAACCACAGTTACTCAACCACCAGTGACTGTCACTGAGCCTCCAGTGACTATCACTCAGCCAGGCCTAGGAGAGACTGTGACCATCACACAACCAGGCAACCCAGGCGGCACTGTCACTTTGCCTCCTGGTCCGCCAGAGACTGTCACTGTTACCCAGCCCGATACTGCGGCAGGTGAAACTGTCACTGTCACTCATCCAGGTGTCCCAGGTGCTACAGTCACGGTCCCTGAAGGTGAAGTTACCGTTACTGTTCCTGGTGGCGAAATCACTGTCACTGTTCCAGGTCCAACTCTCACCGTACCAGGTCTTACCGTCACCGTTCCAGGTGAAGGTGAATGCGAGACTTCAGCTTGCCCAGCTCCATCAACCGTTACTGTTACAAACGAACGAACTGTTACCGTTACTGGTGAGTACTAATAACCCCCCTTCTCATTTCCATCCGAAAACTATAAAATCCTTCGACTTTCATTCCTTTTGGCTCTCAGACGAAAAAAAAAAAAATCTATTCCCTTCTTTTCTCCTGTTTTTGTGAATCTGTTTTGGGTTTGCAAAATTTTTTTTTTGTCTTATTTTTTTTTTCAATTCTATTTGTGGGACGAAGAAGATGCAAAAAGATTCATTACACATGCCCGTGAAAGCGGGAGGGAAACAGAATAAGAGGTAATATCTATCTTTTGGATTCTTCTGGTTCCCCACACTTGTCGTGACGAACCTTTTTGTAGACTTTTGAATTTTGCAAATATATAATTGAGGAGAGAAAAATAAGAATCGTTTTGCTTTTAAAAAACACTTCTGAGAATCAAACACGGAATAAAAGTCAATAATGGATGGAGTGACATCTCTCAAAATGAACATGCTTGACTAACATACACCTAGTTCCTCCTCCTCGACGATCATCAGGTACGCTTGAGCCACGCGGCGAATACGCCCCCTGAGTTTTTTGCACATTGAGGCATTTGACTAACAAAAATATAGTTACAATTGAGACAAGCAGTGCTCCTGGCGGTCCATCAGGCGCACCAGGCCCATCAGGTCCATCAGGCGCACCGGGCGCATCAGGCCCAGGCGGTTCTGGCGGTCCACCAGGTCCAAGCGGTCCATCAGGCCCAGGCGGTTCCGGCGGTCCACCAGGTCCAAGCGGTCCAGGCGGTCCATCAGGTCCAACAGGTCCAACTGCTCCAACTGGCCCGACAGGTCCAAGCGGTCCAACAGGTCCGACAGGTCCGACAGGTCCAACCGGTCCAACTGCTCCAACCGGTCCAACTGCTCCAACCGGTCCAACAGGTCCAACCGGTCCAACCGGTCCAACAGGTCCAACCGGTACAACTGTCACTACCTTTGTCACCACCGTTTCAGGAACCACAATCCCAGGCACTGTCATCCCCGGCACTACAATCCCCGGCACTACAATTCCACCTATAACTGTAATCCCAGGAACAACTATTGCCGGAACCACGTTCCCTGGCTCTGTTATTCCAGGTACCACGATAACAGGCACGACTATTCCACCAACGACCATCCCGGCTACTACCATTCCACCGAGAGTTACGACCACTACTGTGACCGTGACCGTTACGGGCCCACCAGGTCCACCAGGTCCAAGCGGCCCATCAGGTCCAAGTGGTCCATCTGGCCCAGGTGGTTCCGGCGGTCCACCAGGTCCATCAGGTCCAGGCGGTTCTGGCGGTCCACCAGGTCCACCAGGCCCAAGTGGTCCAAGTGGTCCAAGTGGTCCATCAGGTCCAAGCGGCCCATCTGGCCCAGGCGGTTCTGGCGGTCCACCAGGTCCAAGTGGCCCATCCGGTCCTAGCGGTCCATCAGGTCCAAGCGGCCCGTCAGGTCCAGGCGGCTCTGGCGGTCCACCAGTTACACCACCGCCAACAGACGTGCCAGAGACCTCTGGCCCGATCAATCCAACTGGTCCGGTTGTCACTACCTTTGTCACCACCATCTCTGGAACCACAATCCCAGAAACAGTCATTCCTGGCACTACCATCCCCGGAACTACAATTCCACCTATAACTGTAATCCCAGGAACAACTATTGCCGGAACCACGTTCCCTGGCTCTGTTATTCCAGGTACCACGATAGCAGCCACGACTGTTCCACCAACGACCATCCCGGCTACTACCATTCCACCACGAGTTACGACGACCACTGTGACTGTGACCGTGACAGGCCCACCAGGTCCACCAGGTCCACCAGGTCCAAGCGGCCCATCAGGTCCAAGCGGTCCTAGTGGTCCATCTGGCCCAGGCGGTTCCGGCGGTCCACCAGCTCCATCAGGTCCAGGCGGTTCTGGAGGTCCACCAGGTCCATCAGGCCCAAGTGGTCCATCAGGTCCAAGCGGTCCATCTGGCCCAGGCGGTTCTGGCGGCCCACCAGGTCCATCAGGCCCAAGTGGCCCAAGCGGTCCAAGTGGTCCAAGTGGTCCAGGAAACAGCGGTAACCCAACGGGACCTATTGTCACGACCATTGTTTCTACCATCCCAGGTAGCGTGATTCCAGGGTCGACTGTCATTCCAGGCTCCACAATTCCAGGCACTACTATCCCACCACGAACCATAGTGCCAGGTACCACGGTTCCAGGCACTACGATCGCTGCCTCTGTCATCCCAGGCACCACAATCACAGGCACTACCATTTCGGGAACGACTATTAATCCTACAACTGTCCCACCCCGAGTGACGACCATTACCACAACGATCAATCCTGGCGATGGCGGCAACACTGGCGGCGAAGAAACCCCTACTGCACCGAACAGTGGTATCAACACTGATAGTCCAACACCGTCCTCCGGTAATGGCGAGAACTCAGCTGAGCCTTCGGCTGAGCCCTCGGCTGAGCCCTCAAACACTGGAAACGGAGGCAATGGCAATGAAACGCCCGAGGTAACGGTCACTGTCATCACTAGCACTATTCCAGCTACTGTAGTCCCTGGCACTACCATTGCAGGTACCACCATTGCGGGAACTGTCATCCCAGAGTCTACCATTCCAGCCACGACTATTGCCGGCTCAACCGTTCCACCATCTGTTATTCCAGGCACCACCATTCCGCCTAGCGTGATTCCTCCGTCTGTAGCTCCAGCTACCACGCTTCCAGCTCAGACCAGAACTGTCACCGTTACTGTGACCGTTGGTACTTCTCCAACGGATCTGCCATCCAACCCAGGTGGCGGAAACGGAAATGGCGGCCAAGGTAATGGCGGAGACCCATCCAATCCAGGTAATGGCAATGGCGGAGACCCATCCAATCCAGGTAATGGCAATGGTGGAGATCCATCCAATCCAGGTAACGGCAATGGTGGAGATCCATCCAACCCAGGCAATGGCAATGGCGGAGACCCATCTGATCCAGGCAATGGCAATGGTGGCGACCCATCCAACCCAGGTAATGGCGGCGAGCCATCTGATCCAGGAAGCGGTTCGGGAGACCCTGGAGCTGGCACAGGCCCACAAGGCCCAATCTTCACAACTGTTGTGACCACAGTCAAAGGCACAACCATTGTTGACAGCACAATTCCTGCCCAGACTATCCCAGGTACTACAATTCCAGATAAGGTTGTTACTATGACTGTTGAAGCAGGTGGCCAGAGCCCAACCGTAATCCCAGGCACTACCATTCCAGCGACTACCATTGCGCCAATTATCAAGTACAAGACGCTTCCACCACAAGTGGTGACATTGACCACCACTGTGCACCCCAACAAGGTGATTCGAACTCGTCGGGTTACATTGGATCCAACCACAATTACGCGCAAAGGCGTTACAAGGACTATCAACCTAGGACCAAAAATTATCACCGTCATCAAGCATAACAACAATAAGGTTCAGACCATGAGTGCTCCACAGGAGACTGGTGCTGATACTGGCGCAGGCGTTGAGCCAACGGCGACAGGAAGCGCCTTGCCAAGCTATAACGGCACTGCTCCTGTACCTACCGCCGGCCTCAATGGCACTGTTTCTCAAAGCGTCGTCACCGAGTACGTTACTGCTGAGCCATTGGCCACTGTGACGTTGACCGAGGATGCTGAGTCGGAATCTCCTTCTACTGTCGAGACTTCTCAAACCACCTCCACCACTGCGGCCGCTCCATCCAGCACTGTGAACTCTGATGGCATTGTTGATGCGCACTTGAACCACGCTGTTGTTTGTAAACCGTACGCAGACGACAAGCGACCCGAGCCACAAGATAGCAGCTGCAAGAAAGGCTGCGTTGTAGCTTGGAAAGAGTGCAATGACAAGGCTTCGTGGAACGCGTCGAACAGAGGCAGATGCTTGAAAGAGCTAAGAGAGTGCGAGAATGCCAATGGCGACGAGATTTATTAAACCCTTCTGATTTGTTAATCCCTTCTGTTCCTCTTGATGGACAGTGTGTTTTTTTTTTAAAAAAGCCTTTGAGCTCACATAATTATCACCCAAAAATAATATCAATTGAATCATACCTGAATTGTGAACACCTTCGTTCCTTAATTGTCTTTAAAAGACATGATCACCACCTAAAAAGATCATGTTACGGCTAGCAAAGCCCACCAAATTAGAGCAGCGGTGACGAGGGCCATGCACCCGACAAACAAGAAGCCAAACCTCAATGCCCGCTGATTGTGTCTAAGGAGGGCATCGTGTGGTCCTTCTCCTCGCCCCTTCAACGTCGTCGTCATCACTGCCTATGGAAGTCGTGTGTTTAGAAGTTCTCAGTACTACTGAAGACAAATATTGGTCCTTGCACCTGATTCCCAAAACCTCACGCGCGGGGGCTCGCCTTCGACTACAGGATTTGCGTGCTCTATGGCGAACCAGCTCTGAGTAACTCCGCACTTTCCAAATGCCGGAAACGTGAGCACTGTTGAATATAGGATGCGTTAAAACTGGCAGGCGGTGATAACAGACACCGCAAATTCCTTACGTCTCACGACGTTTCCAGGGTTCCTCCCTGAATCATTGGTTCACAACCGACCACCAGCGTGCACTTCAGATTTCCAGTGACAATTGAGATGCGCAATGCAATAGAGTCACCAACTGACCCTATGCTGGATGGTATTTACCATACATTTGCGTATTTTGTGGGTCTAAAATCCAAGTCAATCGCGTAGGATTGTGGACTTCCTACGCGTTGGGCCGCGCAGCGAGTGGCGCGTAGCCACAGCAACAAAGCGCAATGTCCAGCCCCCCAAAACCGGATCCAAAATCGTTTCCAATTTCCCCCACTTTGATCCCTTATCGTGCCTTGTACCATCACAACCGCAAACGTCCACCATTGCTATCGCTACCTGCAACAACTAAACACATACATATATATATACACGCATACCGACTCTTTTAACCGATAAACATGAAGCTAACAAACATCGCCCTCGCTGCTGTCACCGGCTTGGCTGCTGCCACCTCGCTCAACTCGCTCAAATTCCAATTTCAAAATCCGCTAGCCGCTGCCGATGCGGGAACGCTCGACGAGCCAGTGCCTGGCGAGTCTCCTATCCAGATTTGTGATGAAGAATCAGAGACCCGTCTCTTGGACATCAAATATGTCAACTTGACACCAAACCCTCCTGCGCGTGGCGTAAACCTTACAATCGAGGCTGAAGGCGAGTTTAAGAAGCAGATCGAAGAGGGCGCGTATATTGATGTCGATGTGCGATACGGCTACATTCGACTTTTGAAGCAAACGTTCGACCTCTGCGAGCAGATTGAGAATGTCGATAAGAAGTGTCCGCTTGACAAGGGCGTTCACAAGATTGTAAAGGACGTTCAGCTTCCAAACGAGATTCCACCTGGAAAGTACGTTGTCAACGCTCGAGCTTACACAGTCGATGATGAGTTTATCACTTGCTTGTCTGCAACTGTCGAATTCCCATACGAGCTTTAATCTTTTGTTCAAATCTAAGCTTGTGAGCCGGATATTCATACTACTCTTTGCATTCCCTGTACCAATGATCTCTTACTTTTTCGGCGACCGCAGCCGACCATGCTAAATGAACATGCATTTTGCTTCTTCGTTTCTTCTTTTGCACTTTTCTTCTATTTGCTCTTCGTTTTCTTAAACGCTAGTATGTAGTTTATACTTAATCTCTATGCTTTTCCTCCCCCCTCCTCCCGCCTCTTGTGCTTGTGTACGGCGGCAATACGCGATGCTCAGCCACATGAAGAAAACAATACGAGCCAGTTGATTTTAATGCTTCATGAAGCTCTGTGCTCAGCTATACTTTGAGTAAAAAAAAAAAAAAAGCTTGAACTCCTTTCATGTTATAAAGTTCATAGTCGAAATACGAGGCAAGCCTAGTCTAGAAGCTACCTAGATCGGCCATGCCGCATCGCACTAACGTAGACTTTTGCAAATTATTTGAACGCTGGTAACGTCCATTGGTCTTAAGTGCCTACGCTGGAATGAAATTTGATCTATTAACAGCTGCGGTAATCGTTGCGTCAGCACCCATCGGTGTGAATGGCTATGGCAATTGGACCATGCCCGAGGGCGCATTGCACCTTGACGTTGAGAAAGTGGCTCATCCAATTGCGAATCGGCGCATTGTGCCGGATCTGGGGAATGATCTCGTTACTCGAGCAGCACAGCAGTTTGCAGATCGGATCGAGAACATGCGATTTTACTATTCTTCCAAAGTGTACATTGGCACTCCCCCACAGGCTATAGATCTTTTGTTAGACACCGGTTCGTCTGATACCTGGCTTTTTACTCCTACTACCAAGACAAGTAATAGGCGAAACAAGCCGAGCTCATTCTTCAATCCGGGCGAATCCAAGACATTCAAGTCCAACAATACCGCTTATAGCATCAAGTACGGTATTGGCAGCAGTAGCGGGCAATGGGGTAGAGATATATTCCGAATTGGAAATGTCGCCATCCGTGACCTTTCTATGGGCATTGCAGATCAAGCAGACGTGGCACAGGGTATTATCGGTATCGGCCGTAAGGAAGCTGAAGTCACTTATCGGCAAGGCTACGTATATGAGAACCTACCATTCAAGCTTGCATCTTCTGGGGCTATCAATACAGCGGCATACTCGCTGTACCTTGGTGATATTAATTCCAAGTCTGGCAGCATTTTGTTTGGAGCCGTGGATCAGTCCAAGTACCGTGGTCCGTTCTACAGCATGCCATTTGCACATGAGAAGCACCTTGCAGTCACCGTAAAGGCCTTACGCACTGACGGCCACGATAAGAAAAACGTGCTTAAGAAGCCGGCTGCGGCGGTGCTGGATTCGGGGTCGTCTCTATCTTACCTTGACGGCCACTCGTTGGACATGATCCGTGTGGCACTCAACTCGAACCCTTCCTTTGCTATTGGACAAAAGTATTATTGCGACTGCAATGTGACCAAAAACATTGTAGTCGATTTTGGGGGTGTGCAAGTCAATGTTCCAAACTATCATTTCCTGTGGCCCATTGAATCTATTGTTAACCCGATTGTTGCTGCAGTGGCGTTTCCTCCAAATTCATGTTATATCGGCATTGAGAAGGCCCAGAGAGGTATGGACTTTTTACTATTTGGTGACAACTTTTTGCGTGCCATGTATGCGACCTATGATTTGAAGAATCGAAGAGTCGCAGTTGCGCAAGCTAACTTGGCTGACGGCGATCCGCGCATTGTAGTCATCAAGGACAAGATCCCAGACGCGATTGAAGCTTAACCAGATCTTATGCGGTTTTGTTCAAGCCGATTTTTTTTTTCAAGAACTAAGAGAGTTATAAATTCGTGACAGATAGAAATGACAATATAATATATATATACAATGGGATGGGAATTGCGAGGAAGGGAGTGTGTGAAAAAAAAGTTGTTACTTCTTCTGCTGTCCCGGGGCAGCTGGCTGCTGGAATCCACTCTCGGCACCAGGAGCCAAGACGTCGTTAGCCGACTGTGCAAGCTTCATATCCTTTTCCATTTCTAGTAGCTGCTGCTCGTTGATGATGGAAAGAGCGAGTGGGACAGCAAGCAGCATACCAGATGTCGTTACAACCCACAAGAACTTGCCACCGAAGAGAGCGCCCGTGCTGAGCCAGTTGTATGTGTTTGAGGCAGTGCTAACCAGACTTGATCGGTATTTTGGTGGGATAATGTCCTTCAAAGCAACAAGACGGTCGGTGAGAGTCTCGTTCTCGATATCCTCGTCTTCATCAAATTCGTCTTCCGACACTTCGCTGTCGGTGTCTGTGAAATCAGCGTCGTCTTCGAGAGTGACATTTCGCTGCTCGTCGAACTGCTTATCGTTCTCGTCTTCTTTTACTGGCGTGACCTTGACCATTTCGATTTTATGGAAATATGAATATGCGTTTTGGTGGTGGATATATCCTCGGGACTGTTCACCGTGTGCGCGGGTTTGACGTTTGTGAGGAAAATTTTGGACCCAAAAGCTTAGTTCGCCCGTGCTCAAATGTACACTGGGGAAGAGCTTACGCGACCTTTTTGAGTATGTATACAAGCCTTGTGAATAATAAGCGTTTACTAGTTGATAAGCTTGAATGTTGGCATTTTTATTATAGCATCGACCTGTTGGTGTGTTGACACCACTGTTGCAACCGTTTAGTCTGTTAGCAGCATTTTGCACGACACCGCCGCATGCGGCGCACAGCCTATGCGCGCAAGACACGATTTAGTGGACATGATATCACATTAAAATGCAGTAAAGTACATAAATTATTTGGCCGAAATAATGGGATGCTACCATTTATTATCGTCGTCATCTTCGGACCAGAGTTCATAATCATCTTCATCGTAAAAATCATCATCATCATAATCATCGTCATCATCATGCTCCTCATCTGTGTAATCTTTCGAACGCAGAAATTTCTTGTGCTTCTTGTACAATGTCGCCGAGTCTAAAACTGTATTATTCGTCGATGCAATAAATTCATGTGTCAAGTGCGTGTTGTTGTGCACCGTGATCCTTGACCACCCATAGGTATCATCAAAGCCGGTGATGTAACCATCGGGTGCATGCTTAGTGTTGAGTCCATCAAGGCCGTCATAATGACCTCCAGCACCATTCAAAATGTACCACGGGTGTTTAGGGTTGTCAAGACCACGCTTATCGACTTTGCCCTTGTAGATGGGATCTAATCTTTGGTAATTATGCACATGGCCAAACAGAACAAGGTCCACTTTATTCTTTTGAAGAATTTTTTCGAATGCATCTTGGCAATCTGTGCACAAGTTGCGCTCCTTCAGCGACGCATACCATGGCCGATGTCCTGCAACTATCACCCATGGCGTCTTACGTCGGTCGACATTTTTCAAATCTTTCTTCAACCATTTGATCTGCTCATTCTTCTTGTCCCCAAATGGGCCAGCAAATGTTTCTTGCTCTCCACCGGGCTCGTCCGGACCCTGCCGATGCTTGCCAAGATCCGTTTCCGTATTCAGTTGAACAAAGTGAACATTTCCGTAATCAAAGGAATACCACATGTTAAGTTTGCCCTTGGATTCGTCATTAGGCATTCGGAAGTGAGATTGGTATCCGGTGAAGTTGTTTTGGCCCTCGACACATATACTGTCGTCGTAGTCGCCGCTGCCACCATTATTGCAACTAGCTTCGTGATTGCCTGGACCGACCATGTACGGTCTGTTGCGCGATATCGAAGCGACTTGCTCGTAAAATGCATTCAAAATTGTTTCATAGAGTTCGACGCCATCATCAACAGTCTTGTTTGGCAAGTAGCCGTCGAGTTCTTCTCGCAACCACGAATCGGCGTATGCGAGATCACCATCATGCCACACAAACTTGTAGTCGTCAATCTTTTGGACCATAGAGTCTATCGTAGTTTGCTCACCGGGTTCTAGTGCCCAGCCTGCGCCGCCGTCGCCATGATCGCTTAATCCAAGCGGTCCCATAGTTCCAAGATCGGCCACGAATGCAAATGCCCATTCGTCATCGCTCCCCTTCGCCGGCGCCGTTGTGAAATTTCTAATCGAATGATCACCTTTGATTTTGTAAAAGTATGTCGAGTCTGGCTTTAAGCCCTCTAGCTTCACATGGTTGCTCCAAGTGGTAGACGTGGGATAAGTTACTGACTCGCCATACGCCCACCGATTAAGGTTGCTTGGGTCCGACCCCCACTTGATCTTTGACTTTTGCCGGTCGTCAGTATTCCAACTTATCCGCATATCATAATCTCCGGCCAGTGCCAGACGCAGTTGTGTACAAGGGATCATCTCCTCGGGCCATACGCCATTGAGCACCGTCATAGCCATGGCACCGTACTGTGCCAAAGTGCTCATTGCTGAAACGGCGGCTGACGATGCCGGCCATCCAGTCATCGAACTGAATATAGGCGCCATTTATTGTGTATAACACCGTTTTGCACCAAATAAAAAATCAAAAACCCTGTCAAGAAAGAAGGTTTTGAAAATTTCAGTTGCTGTCAAGCCTGCGCCGCTTTTTTGACACAAGAGCTCTAGAACACTTTTTTTGTTTGTAGTGTGTTTTGTCTTGCAATGGATAATTTCACCAATGTCGAACACGCCCTGGTATATATATACCCACTCACTCGTAAACGAACCCCACAAATATTATCTGGATTTGTGTCCCATGCTTGTGACCACAGATCCAGATTAGCAAATGACAAACAAGTGTGGCACACGTTTTTTCGGTCTGTGACCACAACCTCTGTGCGGCGTGTACAGATGCAGCGAAAGGTTAAAAAAGGTGCTGATTTCCTGCACGTACCACACAGATGCCCCTCGTGGGGCGCGGAGCAAGCTACCAATGAGATGACGACGCACACCCAACGTGAGATGAGAATGCCGCGAGATTCGTGTTCAGGAACGTACACATATTAGGGGACAAAAAATATACATGCTTTTACCTGTACACGATGCTGGTTCGATCACACAAATGCGCACGTGAGTAGACTCCTGTATTTATAATTATATGAACAAATGCAAAATGGGAAGGACAGTTGATAAGCTGATCCAATAGATTGCGTGAAGCTTCACAGTTTCACGTCCCGAATAATATCTGTAAATGTTGTTAGCATGGATCTTCTTAAAAGTAGACGTACCACTAAAGTTTTGCGCCGCGAGCGCTCTTACTTCATTGTTGCTGCCGTCGGTCTGTTTGACCACACCCGCAGCTCGCCGCTCCGCTAGTAGATAATGAAGTTGATGTCGCAGTCCGTTGAACCCTGATCGCAGATTGGCGATTTCCTCGGCCGTTCTGCAGTTCTCCCGGATTATCATCATGCTCTGTTTGGCCTCGAGCTCCCCCAGCTTCGTGCCTAGTCTGTCAACGTCTCTTCTCAGGCGTTCGCACTCCATAAACATATGTAACAAATCCGAGTCGTTGAATTGCGATGGCCGCTGCTGGCCCTCTTCGCTGCTTGCAAGAG
This sequence comes from Blastobotrys indianensis, assembly GCA_030558855.1. Taxonomy (NCBI): domain Eukaryota; kingdom Fungi; phylum Ascomycota; class Dipodascomycetes; order Dipodascales; family Trichomonascaceae; genus Blastobotrys; species Blastobotrys indianensis. The sequence goes on along the minus strand of JAKTQK010000009.1, from coordinate 432,409 downwards.
GAGAATCTACATGGGCAAAGATATTGGATCTGTTTGTGAGGCGCTCGACGTGGTATCTGAGAGTCTTATTCTCTCGCTCTAGCGTGTCCATTCGCTGGTCTTGACGAATCAGCAATGGCGAGAGCTGGACAAAATGACACGTAGAGGCATGCTTCTCGTACTCAGCCCGTTTCCCAGACCAGGTGCATCCATGAGTAGCACTAGTACACGCAATGAACGCCTCTAAGCATTTTTCCTGATGTTGTGCCAACTCCGGAGTAGGAAGCTTGACCATGCAATCCGGGCACTTGGCCATAACGTTCATGCAGTTGCCATTTAAATGGCTGAAAAGTTCATATTCAGGGATCTTCACCCCACAGTCATTCGGGCACTCTGTCACAGAGTGAACGCACTTGTCTTCCTTCCGGTTAAGCACGTGCCGTCTCTCTATTAGTTCTTCGCATAACTCGTCATCTTCTTCCTTAAAGCCGCAGCATTTGACTTTGACAAAATCGCATTCAGCTTTAACATGATTTTCTATCGACCATTTCTTCCCGCGGTGTGAGCAACCTCGGTCCTTGAACGGGCAAAAAACATCCAGTTCATTGACCAAACTCGCGACCAAAAACGCTGCTGGCACCACATCGGCTTTACTACTCAGGGGATGTCTATCGATGGGGCACTTGAATGGCTGGTTTTGAGACCTGGAAGCTTCCAGGGCATTGTTGATACACTCGCTGCAAAAAGTGTGGCCACAACTCGTCGAGCATGGATCAGTCAGCACACATTGGCAAATGGGACACAGTAGTTGATCCTGCAAGACTGTCTCCGTATACTCTAGCTGTCGAAGATCCACTTCTTCTGCTGCTGATGGCAGTACATCCGACCTATGATTTGTATGGCTGGACATGGCTATCGTTCGCAAACATATGGTTACACAGTCAGAAGGAAAGATGGTGCTTGTGCTATCCGACTTTATGCGCTTCCCCACAATAGAGGCCGAGATGACCGCGCGCGCGGTCAGATCCGCCGCTTGAATATGCGGCTTTCAGTTCTATTAAGCAGTTGTGCAAAGGATACGCTCGTTATCATATTGACCTAAGAAACTTTTTAGATAATTTGTACTTGGAATCATTTCAAAATCTTCAGTTAGCCGTTTGCATCACATTTCGAAATTCGTAAACTGAATTTGACAAAGCACTTGCTCAAACCTTACTCCACAATTCCCACTTTTGTTAGAGATGCCATCGATTGCGAGGATAATAAGTGCATTTTCTTTACCCTACATACTCAAGCTAGGTGTGAAGACAGATATAGAATCTGCTCGGCCCTTGGCTAGCCAAGTTGTGGGGTGTCTTGAGACTGGTTCGTGGTCTTATAGCACTGCGCACTGCATAACCAATGCCATCGCCTCTCTTGCGCTCATTGGATCAATGGTCGGTTCCATTGATACAGAATCTTTGATCAGAACGAGTTATTATCCAGGCAAGTCGCAATATCTGGATGAAAAGTACCTCACATCTCTCGTGGAGCTTTACGGGTCGAACGGCACCCACATTCTGACTGAAATGGCCCACAACTCGAGCTATAGCGGTTCAGAGGGATATACGGGACTGCACACGTTCCAGGTGAGAACTGGACTAGATGGGGAGGAGCATATTCACACTGTCTCGCATTTTATTGACCATGAAGGCACAAATGGGATTTTGTATCATTTGAATACAAAGTACGGTTATAAACCCATCGCTGCTTTAGCACAAGGTGGAACATATTACAGGGGACAGATTATTAGTGCATTGGCGACCGCAACCAACAAAGCTGAGGCACCTCAATTCTCGCGTTTCAATTTCGATACGTTTGTCAATCAGATCGAAACCGATATCGATGCTATTAAAGTCAGCTCAGCTCTCACTATTGGCATTGGCAGGCCCCAAGACATTTCGCCAATAGTTGAACTCAAACTAGCCACATTCGACAATACTGCTGTACCTTTAGCCAGGAAAAGAGTACGAACAGGTAATTCCGTAGTAAGCGATAAAGGTCTATAGATCTGATATTTATTTATTTAGTCGCACAAACATCAAGGCCACAAGCCGCAGTAATCTTATGACGTTGGGCACTCCGATCCGATACTGAACCGTTTTTTTAATGTGTGCACAGCCGTGTGTAATTCATCGCGCAGCACGCCGCGCGCGCGCCCCACACCTCCACCAGATAAACCCGCGCTCTTTAGGCTTGTGGCTGGGTTTACGCCCTTTCCAACTAGACCATCTATCAAAGTGGCAATCTAAAACGGAACGACGGTTCAGATTCCAGCTAGAAATATTCACATATAAACCATGGCACCGTCAACTACAGCAAAGCTCATTCTGCTGAGTGACCAGGCACAGATCGGCATTGAAGAGCGCAACAGGCTGAAGCAACTCAATCTGTCGCCGTCGTCGTCAGACGACGCAGAGATTGAGAAGTCGCTCAAGACGCTCCTACACGGAATCACTCAGATGCAGCTTGAGCAGTATAAGCTGCAGAATGAACAGCAGAATAGCGATGCTGCAAAGAATGGGTATGTATTTATTTTCTATCTCTGAAAAGATGCGTTGCTAACTAGAACGTCTTAGGCAAACTGCGGTAGATAGAATGGCAGCAACATACGATAGTCTGCTCCAGCTGTATCGAAAAGACCCTGAAGTATCTATCGACCACCTCACATACCACGCGCCAAAGAATGATGAAGAGTCTATCCTTGAGAACTCGCGTATGAACAAGTCTGTTCGATTCAAAGACAAGCTCGAAGAGCACGAGCCGCAGCAGGGAGCAGCGGCGGCCAATACAAAGAGCACACGATCGGCACGACAACTTGGAGGTCAAGCAAGAACGAAGGCAGATATCGAGAACGACCGAAGGCGAGAGGAGCTGTTCGTTAAGCCATATAGAGACGACCCAGAAGAGGAGCAGAACGGAGTCGATGACCTGTCCAACGACCAATTGCATCTACACCAACAGCAGGTTATGCGGGATCAAGACAGCCACTTGGATAGACTTGCAACTAGTGTGTCCCGTCAGCACGAACTGAGTATTCAGATTGACGATGAACTAGGGCAGCATATTGAACTATTAGACGAAGTGGATAGATTGGTTGACAATAGTCAGTCCAACTTGTCGTCGGCAAAACAGCGATTAGACAAGTTTTCGCGCAAGGCCAAGGAGCATGGTTCAATGCTTACAATCGGCATATTAATACTAATTTTTATTATTCTTATTGTAGTTTTGAAATAGACGGAACACATTGTCCGCGGTTAAGAGCCGGGGGTCTGTTGAGCCGTTCTTACGATGAATAGATCGACTTTGCCAGACAACCTATATACGAACAGACCACATGCAGATCCGTATGCATTCAATTGATTGATTTATTTACAGCCAAGGCCAGAAATCAGAGCAAGGAACGTTCCAAGCGCTCACATCCGTCATGAGTAAAGAGAAACATGCAAAATGCCACATTAAAATAATAAACGTATAAAAATAAGATCATGGAATAAAAATAGTTGAGAAGATGCAAATGCTGATTGTCGTTTTATATTCGGTCGTTGCCGTGATCATAGTCATTAATTTTCATGAGTTGGGTTCCTGAGTGGTGTATTATAAAAAAAAAGGAAGAGCGACTTGCAACAGGCGAGGATTTTGCTTAAAGTTCAGCGATTAAAACCGCTGCATAACCGAGTAACCAACAAATGGACCAGCATTAGGGGTTGGCGAAGCAACTCGGCCGCTGTAGATGGGGTCGACAACCATGTCCATCACACGCTGCTGCTCTCGAATCACGCCGTTCATTCGTGGGAAATGCGAAGCCATACCGGGATTGGACGATGCGGGAGCCAATCCAATCTGATGAGATTCAGGAGAATAGTATCGGGATAGCGGACCATGCTGTTGTTGTTGTGGTGGCTGCTGCTGCTGCTGCTGTTGAGCATGCTGCTGATGATGGTGCATGTGGCTGTTCAAAGTATAACCGGTAGCCATGTCATGGTTAGCATGCGGAGGGGTATTATGAATCGGTGAAGTGCTATAGGGAGTGCCGTAGCCCGCATACATGTTCTGCTGCTGCTGTTGATGGCTAGGAGTTGGCGGCAGACTGGAGCCGGCCTGCAATGTCTGTCGAGCTGCCTGGATCTCTTCCTCTGAGAGAGTTGGGCAAAATTCGAGATCATCCATCAGTTCAAACGCTCGTCCGGCATCAAATATCCCTTTGGCACGCACTATTTCGATCCAGTTAGTTTGGGCTGATTCTGGGCCACTTGAAAAAAAGGCTACGAGCCTGAGTATCTTTTCGTCGACTTACACTGGTGATGGCTCATCGAGACGGGGGTCTCTCTGGCTGGCGAGACGGCGGCTGCCGTGTATGGGTATCTGTTTGAATAGCTCATGCTGCTGCTGCTGCTGTGTTGAAGGAAATGCAATAAAAAAGAATAACAAATAAAAAAAATAAATGGGTTCCTCCAAAATGCGCAAAAGGAGAAGCGTTCAGCTATCAAAGGGTGTGTCGAAGGGGGCGAAAGAGAGTGGAGATTTATTTCCAGGACTGAAAAAGCCCTGAGCGATTTTTTTATTGGGGGGAGTTTTCCCTGGGGGCCTGCGCTTTCCGCACAGAGTTTTGGAGGGATGAAATTTACGCTTCCTGCGGCTCGAAAGACCATCGACGACGAGCGGTGGTTGCCCAGTGACACACGCACACAGTTGAATTTCTTAAGTGGAAAGTTATTAAGCTCTAAGCCCCTCCCTCTCTGGCGGTACTGCGAAAGCTTAACTCTATCTCTTCTCGTCCATATCCCAGGCTGAAAAAAAATCCATGATCCAATGCTTGTGAGAAGACTCTTCTCGTCGTCTGCAGCACCGCTGATCTCACTCAGGTCGACCAAGCTTCGAGACGTTGCTCGCGAAAATGTGCAATCGTCCAAAAAAAATGATACGCCAACGAGCGATTCACGTCAACCCATATCTCCTGCGCGTACCAGATTCGCCCCCTCGCCGACAGGGTTTGTACATATCGGATCACTGCGCACTGCCCTTTACAACTATTTGCTTGCCCACAAAACCAAGGGCCAGTTTTTACTGCGACTAGAGGATACAGACCAGAACAGGCTTGTCGAAGGAGCTGAACAGAACATTTACGACGCTCTCAAGTGGGCAGGACTCACCTGGGACGAAGGGCCAGATGTCGGCGGCCCATACGGACCGTATCGTCAGTCGGAGAGGTCAGATATATATTCACAGTATGCATCGCAATTGATAGACTCAGGGCATGCCTATCGGTGCTTCTGCAGCAAGCACCGGCTCGACGGACTGAGAGACTCGGCACGAAAGCTTCACCCGCCATCGATGGCATCCTACGATCGAAAGTGCACCACGTTGTCTTCAGAAGAAAGTGAGAGTAGGGCAGCCAGTGGTGAATCGCATACGGTGAGATTCAAATCTCCTCATCAATACCCCCCATTCGAAGACTTGCTGCATGGCAAAGTCGATGCGCAGACCCAAGTCAATTATGGCGATCTTAGGTATGAAGACCCCGTGCTGGTCAAGTCAGATGGACTACCCACGTATCATCTTGCCAATGTTGTCGATGACCACTTGATGAAAATCACTCATGTTGTGCGTGGTGAAGAATGGCTGCTGTCCACGCCCAAGCATTGTGCATTATACGACGCGTTTGGCTGGACTGCTCCGAAATTTGTACATATTCCTCTTCTCACCTCAATGGGCGATAAGAAACTCAGCAAAAGATCCGGCGATGTTGGAATCTCACAGATGGCGGCATCTGGTATCTTGCCCGAAGCTCTCATCAACTTTGTGGCGTTGTTTGGGTGGTCTCCACACACGCCCGGCAATGAAACGTTCACATTGAAAGAGCTAGAGCCGCAGTTCAGCCTCGATGGGCTAACGAAGGGCAATGCGAAAGTGGATAACAAGAAGCTCATGCATTTTAATCAAGTATATTGGAAGCGTCGACTAGAAGATGCCCATCAGCTGCGAGAAGTGATTTCTGAATGCCATGCCAGAATTCAGGACGTTACAAATGCTGCAACAAGCGACGTTTCGGAAGCGCACAGGACATCTATTCTCCGCACGACCGAAGTTTTCAATGCAGTGAAAGATCGTATCTCAAGTCCGGTAGAGTTTGAACAGTTTGCCCGCTATTTTTACGAGACCCCGCTGTGGCAGAAAGCCGCAGCTGGTGCGGCAATTGCTGATTCCAATCCAAAAATCAAGGCCGTTTTGCTGGATGCTCAAACCATCGATGATACAACTCTGTTGGAAACTGAGCTACTCAAGCTACATAATAAGAAGCATGTGTTCACCGCACTCAGATTCGCACTTGCTGGGTCGGTGTCGGGTGCAAAAATCGCCGACATACTAAGCATTCTCGGTGACCAAGTCGTCAAGTCGAGAATAGCCAAATCGCTAAATTATTTGTAAATATACCATGAATTTTTTTCTCTAAAAAATGTAAATTAATTAATGCATTGATGAATATTTTTTCTTCAATTTTGTTCCCCAATTTTACTCAGACTCGACAGCCTTGAGCACGGACTTGGCTGTGAGCTTGTTGCCCTCAAGACTATCCACATGATGTCCCGAAAAGATGCACGAGATCTTCATTCGTTTGTCGTACTTCAGGTCAGTGAGCAATTTGGGTGTAATCAAAAAGTACTGAGAAGTAGCCTGTCCACACGCAGTATCGACCATGCGATTGTGAACCATTCGTTCGTTGATAGGGTCCATACCCTGGTTGATCTCGTCAACAACACGGAATGGCGATCGCACAAGCTCCTGTAGAGACATGAGATATAATATAGTAGACACTGCACGCTCGCCACCTGATTGTCGCTGGCCAGTTAATGGCTGCATTGGTGCGCCTTTCCGGAAACTCACCATGATCTTGACAGCCCAGTCCTTGAACGAAGTGGGATGCTTGTCCAGTAGTACTTCTCCTTCACAATCAATGTCTGCAAATGCACTTTTGAATTGCTGAGAAACATAACTCAACAACTTCTCAAGCTTCGGTTCCCACTCTGCCCGAAGGTTATTGATTTCATTTCGAATGCTCTCTAGTCGACCCCTATGATCTCCAACTCGCTGCTCTAGCCTAAGGATTTTTTCTGCCCTTTCAGCATACTCTTTTCGAGTCCTGGCTGCATCTGGATAGTCATCTTGAATTCGACTTATCGCTGCCGAAACACTGTCCATCTTCGATCTCAACAGAGTAGAATCCTCTCCTATTGATTCTATTTCAGCTTGGCCAGCTAATTTTTGGTCCTCAGTGAGAGTTTTCACTCTGGCTTCGTATTTCTGGCACTTGGAGACCGCTTCTTTACCCTTGGCTTTGAGTTGTTGGATCAATTCCTCAATCTGCTGCAGGCCATGAGTGGACAGCCGCTCAAAAACAGCCATTTCGTTCTCGCACTCGGCCCTCAGGAGCTTCGATGCTTGTATATCTACCTGAAACTGGACCAGTTTTGCTACAGTTTCAGAAATACCGCGTACTAAATTTCCGACTTGGGCTGCTTGCTCTGACATTTCCTGCGTGAAGGCAGCTTTTTGAGCTTCGAAATCGGGCGTGTTGCGTGATAGAGACTCATATTCTTTCTTTGCATTTTCCATGCTCTTCTTGGCGTATTCAATCTTGCTTATAAGGTTGAGACACGATGAATACTCTTGTTTTGCTTCTTCTTTTGCCTTCTTCAGTGCAATGAGCTGTTCGTCAAGGCTTTCCCGCTCCGAAATGAGGGGACGAATTTCGCTCTTGATTTGATCAATTTTCAAACCAACATCTGCTAGCTCAGCCTCGAATTTATCCTTGTCAGCGCTAGCACTCCCACCTGCCATAATCTTGATACTCTCGCCAATGGAGTCCCTCAAGTTTGAAGAAGCAGAAAACACCTGTCTCGTACCAAACTGTGACTGCCGGAAAGTTCGTTTCTGATGTTGATCTGCAAACACCTGAATCTTTAGTTGGCCACCCTGCTGAGATATCAGTCCCTTGATCCTATCGTCAATATCGCCAGGCAACTGCCGCGAAGCCACTGGTATAGTATGAATATGAGCCACTTCGCAAAGCATTCTCAAAACAGAGTCCGGGCCGTCCAAGAAATCAATCAGCCAATTGTCAAAATGGAGATTTTTTAGTTGCTCCTGTGATAGCGGTGACTGGTACTGGGAAAGTGGCCTGGATCGGGAAATGTTGACTACTGACACATTAGCTCGATCCACGATTTCTCTGCTGACAATATCAAAATCATGGGAATTTTCAACTGTGAAAGAGAGCAAGGCTCGTTTGCCAATCAAATTTGTCAATTGTTTTTGCACAAGGGGGGTTTTGTTCCTCAGCGTAACAGACAGAACCGGTGGTTCGTGAACTGTGCCTTTGAACCTTGAGGGGTCCATCTCACGAAGAATTTGTACTGCTCTGCACACATTTTCGACATCTCGACCCGGTCGTTGACCATTTGGGTGTTGCAGCTCTCTAAGCTTCTGATTCTTGACATCTTTGATTTTTTCAAGCCGGGCCCTGATCCTTTCTTCTTGATGCTTCAGTTCATTCAATTGATCATTCTTAGGTCTCGTGGCTGAACGCACTTCAGCCTGTCGTTCTCCGACCCGCTCGTAAACAGCTTTTGCATCACGGGCACTCTGTTCGAGCGCACTTTGATCTTCCGGACTGGGGCGCCTTTCCATAACGCTTTCGTATTTCTTCTCTTCGTTCTCAAATTTGCGTTTAGCCCTATCAACGCCCGATTTATGGTGGTCCCTGTCGTCGTCGATTTGTTCAAGCTTCTTTTGTAATGTCTTTGTCTTGTCGGAGATATCAGCCATCGCCGACTTCTTTTCAGTTAGCAATACCTCGGTTTTGTTGATTTCCGCCAGTCGTTTAGAATCTTTAATAAGTGTGGTATCCCTGATCTTAGTGGCAGTTGCCTTGAGCTTACCAAACCGATTTCCTAGTTCGGCCTTCAGCTCATCTCGCCTTTGCTTAGCAGCCTCAAACTCATTGTGTATCTCACGACGCTTGTGCATCTCCTCCGCTAACCTTGCAATTGGAAGTGCATAGCTGAGAGATTCTCTCCTCATAATCTGTGCATCAAGGTCTTCTAACGACTTGATGACCTCACTCTCTCTTTCGTGCTCCTTCTGTAGTTGCTCCAGTTCCGCCACATCTCCGCTTCCATTGAGTTCCATTTGCTTGAGGTTAGATGCAAGGCCAATCAGCTTCTCATGTTGCTGAAGAAGCATAGGTTCACCAATCGCACGTTCAGTACTTCTGAGAAGCTCGGAAGGCGTAGACTGTGCGAAACTGGCCACTCGATCTTGAGGCAAGAACTGACACAAATTATCCACCTGAATGTTATACCGTTTTACAACTTCATCCACTTGCTTTTGTGGGATCCTGGAATTGCCGTTAATTGACCATACAGATTTATTTTCGAGATCAAACTGCCGTCGAATGATAGCATTGGGTTTAGTCGGAAATCCTTTAAGCTCGATCTCGACTGTTGCTCGCTTTTCACCATTCTTGACAAACTCTTTGAGTTCCTTTGCACGCCCCAGGATATTCGGGGAGCCGTTGAGGCCGATGCAGATGGCACATACAAATGTACTTTTACCAGTGCCGTTTGGCCCAATCACCATATTCAGTGCTTCACCAAGGTTGAACTCAACATGCGAATATGTCACGAAATTGATCATTTTCACTCGTATAATCGCACCGGGTTCAAACTGACCTAGCGAAACTAGTTAGCATATATCTTAGCAACCTCTTCTCTGAGTCTCTCTCTCTGTTATCACCCATACCATCTTTACGCGGTTTTCTTTTAACTCCAGGATTCTCGAATTGAGGTCTTGGGCGCTTAGCGGCCGGTCCCTCATCCGATCCATCTTCGATATCAACTTCATTCACGTTTCGCTTCATCAATACATGCTCTTCCTCGTCCGTCGTCATGCATTGGAAGCTCGAGAAACCGAGTGTTAAATGTTGCCAAGAGAGCCACGCGGTCGAACGCGTAGTCTCCGCTAAGTTCGAATTTCACGCTTGCAGAAACGCCCAGCGCCACTGTGGGACGCGTAGATGCGCTTAGCCTACCGCGCGCTGGGAGAACACCAAATGGTAGTTACCTTGAAATTTTGAACACCACTAACAAACTACTCCCGCTTCTTAAGGCTACACAACATGCAACGATGAGTTCTCGACGCTCATCGCGAAAAAAGAGCTCTATTGTCGGTGGAGCTTCGTCAGCAGCTGGTAGGCGAAAGTCTGGGAAGGCTGCAGCTGTAGAATCGACAGATAATGCTAGCAAGCCGCTGTATTGGGAAGATCATGAGACGCCCATATCGGACGAAAAGCCAAATTACGATGAATTAAAAGATCCATTGAGCGTGAGAGAAACGCGGACTCTCATTCATTCACTAGAAGTATCCAGGAATGCGTGGTTGTCAGGCTCAATGTTTGAAAAATACTGGACACGACCGCCAAGAGGGCAGAAGTTGAAAGAAGGCGAAGTTAATGCTCGGGAGAAGATGACGAAACTCTGCGAATGCTGTATGGCCATTGGCCCACACTTCTTCGACGTCAAATTGTTCTTATGTAAAGATGAAACAGGGATACCTAAAGAAGACCCAGAAGAAAAGCTGCGTCTAGAAGCAGAGCAACGACGACGTGAATATGAACTTTCCCAGCAGCGACTGCGCGAGGAAAACGAGAAAAGAGCTCAAGAGGAAGCTGAAAGAAAAGCAAAAGAAGCCGAGCATATGCGCAAGTTACGGGAAGAGGCGGAAAAGCGTGCAAAAGCAGAGGGACGGCCGTGGCCGCCTCCACCACCTCCACCGCACATTCGAGCACAACTAGGCGGCTTTCCTCCACCGCCTCCTCCTGGATTTATTCCACCCATTTCAGGAGGATCTGTCAAGCCAACGCATATTCCCCCTATGCCTTCGCCGCTGCCTTCTTCGCCCGCAGGTTCTTCGGCCCAGCCACAATTCATTGATCCGATCCATGCTCAACAGATTCAAAGCCGCGCCAGAGCAGAAGCACAAGCTCGTGCCAATGCGCAGTCTCAGGACTCACCATCGAGCTCCGTTGCCTCGGGCCATGTTTCAGAGCCTATCACCAGTGCCAGTAATCAGTTAGTCATTGCGAGGCTGCAGGCACTAGCGCGGCAGGATCAAGCATTGAATGCTTTGATGCAGATTGTGGCCACCGGGAATGCAACAAATGAACAAATGAGTGCATTTCAAATTTACATTCAGCGTGCTCGTAACATGAGCATACCAATTGAAGGTATGAGAAACCGGACTCCAAAGCCACCAAAGGTCAAAGCACCCAAACCACCGAAACCTCCAAAGATGCCGAAACCACCGGCTATACAGAAGGAACGAAAGACGAAGGGCACCTACCAATCTAAAAAGAATATGAAAGATATCATGATTGTGTTCGAATTCAAGGACAATCCGACTGATAGATACATTCTGCCTCGCGAGTCTATTGTGGAGGTGCTTCCCAATGGAGCGGTGCTTGTATCGTTCCTGGTGCTTCATAACCGCGACCTTGCTGAAATTCGTAGAGAATTTGAAGACCAGGTCAAGAAAGATGCAGCTAAGAAGGAAGTGAAGCAAGAAGGTGAGAGTGAGACCACGGTCAGTGCTGGCGATGCTGCTGCTGCTAATGAGAATGGTACAACAGAAGATGCGCAGAATAAAAGTGACGCAAATGCGACGACGGAGACTAAAAAAGAACCTGTCAATGATGTTCCTGCGACTGTTGCTGAGCCACCGCTTCGCAAGTCGCGGCGGTCTGCTGCGCATTCCATCGCTGACACTGAAGCCCATGCGGCGGCAGTATCGAAACCCAGAAAACGCGGCGGCAGAGGTGGTGCGGCACCTGCGGCTGAAAAGGATATCACACCTATTGTTGCTGAGATTAAGCCCGTGTTCACGGCATTGACAATCACGATGCGTGATGTTCCACGCAAATCTATTCCAATGGTGCAGCGAAGTGTTACGAGGCGCGATTTAGTATACCCTAAGATGGAAGAGATAATTAAAACCGGTGAGCGTGCAAAGGACTACCATGTATGGTACAAAATTGAACGAAGTGATACGCAATTACTGGAGAAGCAGCAGAAGCCTGCTGAGCCTCCAAGCAATATGTACTTCCCAGCTCGAAAGCGAGAATACAAGCCGCGGCCAAAGAAAGACGGCGAGTTTCCTCGGAAGCGAAAGAAGTCTGATCTCATGGGTGATGACAGTTTTGATGATGAAAGTTTTATCAAGGAGGAACCTGAAGATGATCATGATGGGCATAACGAACGCGCCGAGCATAATGACAGCAGCATTCTCCCTGAACAGAATCATGAGAATGGACCTAGCGATGAAATTCCCAACGGTAGCGAAGATGCGACTCAACCTAACGGCATTGCACAAGATCTGGATGAAGCACATGTTGATGAGGCTACGGAAATTCAACAAGCAGATGCCGCGTCACCTTCGAATGAGCCGCGAGATGCAGAGATGGCTGAAGCCGCTTAATAATTATTTATATATATATACTCTAGACGACATAATAAATTATTTATGAGATGATGCATTTGTTTTTAATATACGTGTATTGTTTTTTTCAGCGTCTCAAGAAGAATAAAGAAACTCGACGCCCATCGTCGGACTCAACTCCTGTTTGCTTCCACTCAATCCGAGGCCACACGAAACCAAAAAATCCTGATACTTGCCCTCCCAGAGAACCTTCACTTTTTGGCCCGTTATGCTTGCGCTTGCTTTGATGACATTGGTGTAGAGCTCGTTACTGTCGTCGGTTCGTTCTTCTTTGATCAGCGAGTCGTCTGTGCGCGGTACCACCTGTTTCTTGCGCCACACTTCGCAGCCAATTGTAAGGTCGGAAAGATAGGAGTAGACATTGAAATCAAAGCGGCTGGCGAATGAGGACCAGGCGTTGGTACGCAGGGCATAGGTGGCGGAGATGTGGCCCATCAAGGGGTTACACATGAACGTCATTGTGAGCGGCGTGCCTGTATATGCAGATTGTGTCGTGTATCTCAATGCAGTAGAAAGCCCCGGGGCTTTGCTCAAAATGCCATAATACAATTCCATACCTAGTGACAAGCGGGAAAGTCGTGGTGGGGAAGTTGCGTCGACCCTGTAGTCGCCAAAATTGTACAGGCCCCTAGCGCCAATCAATGCTTCGTGGGTCGAGTAGATAAGCTCTTGGCTGTACTTGCCCATATCGCGCTGGTATGTGAGGGTGAGCGCTCCGTTATTCTTCAGACGTGTATCCGACACGCAAGTCACCAGCAACTGCGACCAGTACGAAAGCCGCTTGATCATCATCGCCTCGAGCGAATTGCCAGGCAGGAATATACGGCCGTATAATAGTGATTCCTTTGAATCAACTCGTTTGCCCGCTAGCCATCGCTCGTGGTAATGCTCCTGCTCTGGTCGTCGTAGTGGTTCTAGTAATTTGAAACTCGTCACGAAATGGTCGTGCAGGGATATACTTTTCGAATCTACCACATTATCCATCGATTTCGAAGAGTAAAGATAAGCAATTGAACCGTTGACAATGCCTAGATTGGATAAGGTGTAGCTCGTAAACGAGTTGAGACTTGACTGCGAGCTGACGGTGAGCGATACTCCCGCAGGAATTCTAAAGTCTATCAGGTTCTTTGCGGTCTCTGTGATGCGTGCATAACTGTGCTCTGGATTCCAGTCTGTAGCGGTATAGAATTGATGCTCGATATAATTCATATATTCTCGCATCTGGCCTGTTGTCTTTTGCAAACCTTCCGCGGGTGGTTCTTAACCAACGATATTGGTGGGGGCGAGCGGCTGTTGTATAAAAATGCCGATGGCAAATGAGACCTGACGCGAAATTTAAGCCCTTCCTCAGCAGTTCAGGTGATAATTTTTTTTTTTTACGGGAAACGAATATATAAAAAAAGGCCAAGGTAGCATGGCTGAAGTGGATTACTACGAGGTGCTAGGCATCAGCAGAGATGCTACGACCTTAGAGATCAGGAAGGCGTACAAGAAAATGGCCCTGTCGTACCACCCTGACAAGGTGCCTGAAGACCAACGAGAAGAGGCCGAGATCATGTTCAAGCAAGTGTGTGAAGCATATGAAATTCTTTCGAATGAATCAGATAGAGACTACTACGACCGGTATAGGACCCGACCCGGTGCCGGGGGTATGCCTAATCATGACGACATGTTTGGCCCAGACGACTTTGCCCAGTTCTTTGGCGGCTTCGGCAGCGGTGGGCCACGACAGCCGCCTCGACGACCAGCAAGAACCGAAGATGCGCATATCACGATCGATGTCACATTGGAGGACCTGTATAAGGGCAAAGTATACAAGATGAACAGTGTGCGGGATGTGCTATGCAAACACTGCTCGGGTAAAGGGTGCAGGGAGCGTGCAAAGCCCAAAAAGTGTACTCGGTGCGACGGCCATGGCGTACGAAATACACTGAGGCGAGTCGGCCCAGGGATGGTTACTAATGAGATGACTACGTGCGAGACGTGTAAAGGTCGAGGTGAGACGTACCGAGACAAGGACCTGTGTAAACGATGTAAAGGTTCAAGCACAGTGGAGGAGAAGAGCGTGCTGGAAGTGTACGTACCGCGAGGTGCCAAAGACGGGCAGAAGATTGTTCTTGAAGGAAAATCCGACGAGCAGTATGGTATGAAAGCCGGTGATTTGATCTTCACTGTGAATTGCGAACCGCATCGGCAGTTCCAGAGAAGAGGCAAGGATCTGCTGGTCGAGGCAACTATCACACTGACAGAAGCTCTATGCGGATTCCACAGGACTCTGTTCACTCATTTGGACGGCCGTGGCATCCAGGTAACTCGTTCTATGGGCAAAGTCACCAAGCCCAATTCTATTCTTCAGGTAAAGGGCGAGGGCATGCCCGTACCTGGTCTCGACGCTCGCGGAGATCTGTACATTTCCATTATAATCGAGTTCCCTAGGGATAATTGGTTTATGGAAAAGAACGAAGTTCGAGCATTACAGAATATGATCCCTATGGAACCAGAGAAGATTGAGGCTAAGGAAGTAGACGATGTCGATTTTACAATCTTGGCAAGTATACCCGATTCTTTCAACGAAGCGGAAGAATCTGAGCATGATGAAGCAGAAGAAGGTGAGCCAGAGTGCTCTACAATGTAAAAGAAATTTTTTCTTCAAACCGAGCAAGAATCTCCTGGATTCTCGTTCTCCTTGTGTATATAATATAGATATAATGCATCATAAACTCATTAAAAACCAGTGATAAAAATAAAATAAAGAAGGGGGGGGGGGGATAATGCTGGATGTTTTATTAAAAGAATATTCTTTCAATCTCTTCGCTGTCGACATGCACGTTAATCTGAGGCAGACGTTCTCGCTTTGGAGGTTGCTGTACCAGTTTTGAAGTCTGCAACTGCCTCTGCTTTGCTTGTTGTGAAAGGGTCGGTGCCATGAAGTCTCTTCTCTTTGGCTTCAAAGGCTCATTTCGACTCGCAATCGGCTTCGGTGCATCCCAAGAATAATCAAATTCGAACCATTTGTCCAGCGGCTGGTCAATCAAGCTAGGTTGGTCACTATATCGGTACGTCACCGCTCTGCGAATAATTGCATCAGTCAAGTCGGCGTGGTCCATCTCAATGTGATCCAGAGGCACGTCCCGCATTGGCGGCGGCCGCTCAGGGATTGTCTCCACCTCGTCGTCCATCGCACGTTGTACTGACGCATCTGTCGCTACTTCATTAGCCATGATCGTTCTTGATTGCAGTTTCCCAGAAAGCGGTGTGCGTCTGATAGACTCCAATTTACGCATATTCGTGTCCAACGGCTTCATCGATGTCATCTGTAGCATTTTCGTATTGGCATCTTTGCCCCCAAGCGGTCGTCTATTAGGCGTCTGGAATGCACTCGGCGTTTTCGCAGCGAGCATAGGCTTGTTCATGGTCATGCTCTGCTGCTTTCCCATGGGCGTCTTTGGCGGAACATTGAAGGAGACATGATTCTCCTTGTTGGAGCGAAGCATGCTCGTCATCGGTATCTTTTTAGTCCTTCCGCGATGTTGCTCAATTATATCGAGAAGAATGTCGTACGGTAGTATGAGATGTGGGAGATTGCAAGCATGAGATCGTTAGTCGGGTGGCTGGCTGCGTGGAGCGACGCGCGCGTGGTGTTTGGGAGTTGCCTATTTAGGAAAAGCCGTTCATGAAAGCTAATGAATGAACAACAGCTAGTGTAGACTATTGAAAATCGCTGAACGACAAGATTTTGAATATATAACGAAAAAGATATTTATGGGAACATTCTTGTTAGGGCGTTACTTGTCCGTAGTGTCTTGCCATGTGGAGTGTGTAGATTTTACACCGATTCAGATCGGCTTCTATTCAAAGCGAAAAAGTGAATTATAAGTCGATATCCAAAATCGAGTAAGATTTTAGACTCAATCTGAGGCTTATTAGGTTTCAAACAGTATTCAGCAAATGATTGTGGGCACGCAGTTGTTTACTGCGATTGGACTTCCGCCCAGTGCGACATAAGAATTTGAAATTCCATTTACGATACCCACATAATACATCTGATATTCTCTGAACGGGATGCCCAGATGTCAGCTGTTATCATATGTAGAACGATCTAGATCTGACAGAAGCTCTTTCTGATACTGTAGACATTCTCCATGCCCGTAGCGCAGGTACCATGATCTCTACATCTAAACCTGCATGTGCGCTAGGGCAGATATTGAAGCTAAAGGTTAAAGTTTGCCATCACAAACTAAGAATCACAGTGTCAGACATTGGGCATTACGCAATTTACGACCTGACGATCAATGTGTACACTGTGAACTTGAACTTTGCGCACTATGACTCTGTTTTACATTGCCAAGTTCCGCACAGACCATCACCGTCGATGTCATCGTCACCATCTGATTAGTACCTCCCATAGATTCAGATGCTATAATAGCAACTCTTGATCAATAGCCCAGCGTCTCACAGGCTTTCCAAATGCCACGCATAAAAGATTAATTCACCAGATGCGTGGTAGCGGCACACTCCAGGGCGTTGGACGCGAGACCTCTTTTGACAGCCCACACAGTTGTATTGTTTATAGATATCCTAAAATGAATTTTTTTTCCCTTCAGCTACAGTCTTGATGCTTATACAAACATTTAAACATTAAGAACTGTTAAAGTTGACAAAAAAAAAAGAACTCCATCATCACGAGAACACAAAATAAAAACCTTGAACGGGTTATAATCCTATAGCCCCCCTATAGGAGAGCCCATGCACCATGCATGCCGGCACGCGTTGCGGTGCATGATAGATGAAGGAGACACGTCTCAAGCGCAAAGGGAGAGATGAGGTGTAATCCACACGTTATCTCGCAACTCTATAGACTATGATCAGTAAAGAATCAATAGCTGTACAGCAAGTAATATTCACAAGAAAAAAAATTGTCGGTACTACCAAAATAACCCTGCAGATAGGCAAGGGAGAGAAAGGGCGTGTGTGTTTACTATACCTGAGTCCCCGCATAGTGGAAATTTAGGTCTCTTTATGGTACCTTTGGA
Organism: Blastobotrys indianensis; assembly: GCA_030558855.1. Classification (NCBI taxonomy): domain Eukaryota; kingdom Fungi; phylum Ascomycota; class Dipodascomycetes; order Dipodascales; family Trichomonascaceae; genus Blastobotrys; species Blastobotrys indianensis. Next base: position 414,806 of record JAKTQK010000009.1, on the reverse strand, counting down.
AAATCCAATATATATAACACGCAAGGGCTTATATATACAAACACTATATTTCTCTCACTTGTCTCGCTTTTGTTTCTATCCCTCTCATTCATTTTTTTTCCCTTTCTCTTACCAAAACTTACTTTAACCTAACGACACTCATTTTTTTACTATTTATTTTCAAATCGCAAATCATTTCTCAACTGTCGTTAACGCCAATTTTATATCGAAATGTCTTTGGTGCCTGTGCAGGATCTCAAGGCTCTGTCAAGGTACGACGCTTCGTCAGAGATCCTGGCTAGTGTCCGGAACGTGGAAGGTGCCATAAAGCAACATGAGAAGATGGGCCAAACGGTCAAAGAGTCGTGCTTTAGATACGCATCTGGCCGCACATACGCGATGCACTTAAACATGCGATCCGCACTCAAATCGACTCTGAAGAGCTTGACAGATAACATTTATCACCTCAAGAATATGAAGTCGCTCATTCGTGAGTACAAGAGCGTGGTATCACAGTACGAGGAATACATGGGCAATTGGGTCACTGTGGCACATTATGTCAACCGTCTCAAAAAGGATTCTCAGATTGCTCAAGAAATGTCGACCGGGCTGCTATCGCCAGTTTCCATGGAGTCTGGCCGATTTCCATCAATGGCCACAAACGAATACCGAATTCCGTCCACGAGCAGTACAAAGTCTGACGAGCCTAATTTTGTCTATGGTACTGCCACCGCGTACGAATCACGCGAATCATATAGCTTCAACTTGGGTATTACACCCCCTGCGACTATTGCAAGCAGATCAAGCACAAAGTCGAGCTCAACTGACGTGACCTCGCAGACGGTGGACACTGCGTTGACTGAGATATCAGACTTTGCACAGGACAACAGCTTCAGTTTTACTAAAAGCTCTTCTCCCGCATCTGCTGCGTCATCGCTTTACTCGGAGCCGGCATCGCCAATTGACGAAGTGGAGGATCCTGAAGACCAACATCCAGATTCATTTGACTTTGCCCCATCGAACTCCACATTTAAATCGCCACCAATGTCATTTACTGCACCCATAGCACCACCTGGCGGCGACAAGCTGGTAGAATTCCAACGGCCTATTTTCAAAAAGCCTCCTGTTCCGGTCAAGGATCGGCAGGCTCGACCTCGTCGACGCGTTGTGCCTGGACCCGTCGCTATTCCCCCACGCAGCCCCAAACGCGCCAGCCAGCAGCAGGAGAAACGGATTGAACGACCCCTGCCGTCAACTCCTCCGCCGCCAGAATTTGGACCGCGTGCTCCAAGACGACCACCCATTAGCCAGCACCACTTGCTCAAGGAGGCACCGTCGAATACAGTGGTCAAACCTGCAGTCTCACCGTTGGAAGAGGTTCACTTCAGTGAAACGTACCACCACCACCACCAACAGCAACTGATGCCGCGATTGCAGCAGCCGCACCACCTGCAGCAGCGACGCGCAGACGTCACACTATCGGTACTAATCAACGACCTGGAGCGCGAGTTGACCGATAACTGGTTCTGATTGCTCAGATGAAGAGATGACCTCGTATTCGAACTGATTTCTTATTATTTTATTTTATTACTACCCCTAACGTGTAACGAGCCCTACAATCGAAAAGATACTAACTGTTTTATTTTCTACTGACATCGTAAGCATCCATATCAGGCTTTTTGGCATTGAAAGAAATGTAATCAGCTTAGGGCGGAGCGTATTGCAACACTTATTGAATATTATTTATACTCTTAAACTTACAGGCTTGGCTTTATGTACCAGAGCTTCTTCCAGGTTGTTTTGCGGGCTAAACAAATTGGTCTGTCGAAGTCGAACACAGCCAAGAGTTGCATGACAGCGGGGATCGTGGAAAATTAGCAGGGTGTGCTCGACATCCGATAACAGTCGATGCGTACTCAGTTAAAAAAGAATTGAATTTGTTCAGTCATGTATATCTGGATTATGGCGACAAATGAGCCATCAAAATGCTCTGCAGTCTGTGGCGCTCTTTTTAAGTTATCTAAGAGCCAATCTCAAAAAAAATAGCCCACTAATTAATGGCGCACACATAAGTCTGTGACTTTCTGGCCGTACAGTATCGAGATATCAGTTGATCTGGTCGTATTCCAGAGCTCTATGCCGTTCAATTACCCGCATATGCGGAGCGTGACGCTGATAAAGCATCTTGATGCAAGAGCAGCGACCACCTGGACAGCTTTTTCAGTTCGTTCAAACAAGAACACGGCTGCACTGAAGTTGCAAGTGTATTGAGCTTATTCGCGAGCGAATGCTGAAATTAGTGTGATTCAAACCACTTCGCTACAGAGTAATGAAGCATTAGGTTATAAACCCGTTCTGCAACAGCTTCGCTTCAAACCGCCTAAACACCGCACCCCCGGTGGCCTTTTTTGGGATAAATTGGATTGCTAAACATTGCTAAAATTAGGGGGCGAAATCTGCCGAGAGAGATCAGTGCGGTGAACTTTAAATGGGAAACTGCCCATAAGAATTTTAATAACTGGATGAAGATCACACTAGTTTATTTGATCGCATTATGTTTCGGTACGAAGATGCATTCCTCCGATGGGTCCAAGGGAGATCAGAAGATACAGTGAGAGCCTAATAAAAAGCCAAGGGACCCAGTCGGCTGGCAAGTATGAGGTGTTTTCTCAATCATTTTTAAGGGGGCGGTTTGACTTTGTTTCTCAGCGCCGCAAGGCAGCTGCAGTGGGTGGGATCCTGCATTTTGGTTGAAGAACTGGAACAACGAGCTCCTTAAAACCTACAAACGGCAAGAATTTCACTTTGCGCAATTCGTCTTAGACCGTGTTTCTGTAGTAGCGTAAAGAACGAAGCATTCAAGCATCTGATAGCCTCACAAACTATGATCAGATCGGGGAAGAAATATGCCGAGAAAGCACAGATCCTAGTATGTACGGCCCTGCGCGTGATGATGAACACTTCCGATCCATAAACTGCAACAGAATGAGAATTTTTCATAGTTCTCAACGTGATGAAGAGCAGAGACTGTCACAGTTCCGGCGAATCCATATTTGACACCAGAAAAAGCGATTGCGTGCACTGATTTGAGTACATTCCATCCCCGAGTGTTCAAGTACTCAGGGGGTGCCGCTAACTGAGACTTCAAGTGGACACACGGACGGTAGGACTGTATTGTCAGCTCGCCATGATACACTCTATACTATCGATATTTCAAACTAATAGTATCTATATGTAATGGATCAAAACAAAAGAGACCCTTACTCTAGTGTGTGTGTGATACATCATCACCGTAATCTTGATCTGTCAGTAAGCCATCCGATGCACGAATGTTGGCCGTCGATCGGGCTAAAGTGCACGGTGATGATAATTTTTTTTGACAGTTACCGGGCCACTCCTCCTTGCTGCACGCCGACTGCATAACGCGCATTGGCGCATTCAAATTCAAATCGCCCTCTCCCCGCTTCGATCGGTTGTAGTAAATAGATATATATATATATTTAACTCTACGCGCATCGATGCGGTAGAATCTTTTGGCTTGGAGTGCCACTTTCTATCTTTGCTCTCTACACTAATACAACAATGGGGTTTTGGACGAAACCAGCTAAGGATAAAGAAGCTGCTGTGCTGCCTGGCAGAGAAGGCGACCAGATGCGAGTACACCAACTTGAGCTCCAACTGCAAGAGCTCGCTACCACTGCCGCTCAAGCAGTCGACAGAGCCGAGAAGGCAGAGAAAGAACTCAATGCATTGAACGACAGACGACAAGAACAAGAACAATTACAGCACAAGCCATCTATTTCATCTTCTTCATCACTTAATAACAGTCTTTTTTCAGCACCGTCGCGCTCAAGCTCTTTCACTACGCTCGACACTAAGCTTGACGACGAATTGGCCGAAAAGGACGCGGAAATCGAGGAGCTGAAGCAGAAAGTTCGTGCATTGCTTAACACCAACGAAGAACTGCGCTCAAAGATCAAGACAGAAGAGCAACTGCGCAAGGACTGTGAGAGTCGCGAACTGGCGCTTACGGAACAGATTGAAGACCTCAGCAGCAGCCTGTTTGAAGAGGCCAATCAAAAAGTAGCATTTGAGCGACAAAAGAACGCCGTATACGAGGAAAAGTTCAAACGCATGAACTCGAACGATTCTGAGCGTGATCAGCGTTGGCACAATATCGAAGTTGCAATTGCTGCTGTTCGCAAAGCTCGTACAGCACTCAATTCGTCCAGAATGCACCGACACGTCTAACTAACCTTTTTTTTCTTCAACATTTTCCCTCTAATGACTAATATTTTTTATTTTGCACCGACATGACTACCTCGCAGTCATTTTTAACGACTTTACGACTAATCCCTGGGCCCCCTTTTCAATCTTCCTGTAACTGCTAATTTCATCTTTTATTTTTTTTTCCACCTTTTATAGACCGATTCATTATTGATTAGTACAAAGCTATTAACATCATATTTTACACATCACTATCATCACCGAAGCTCGCTTCCTCATGGCCTTCCTCAACATGGACTGGGTCGTCATAAACACTTGGGGCGTGATTGAGCGAGCGATGCTGACCTGGAACGTCGCCAAACAATCTTACTCGATACAAGCAAGTATATTCATCATACCCCCAATTGCTTTCCACGCTGACCAACACCTTTGAGGTGCGAATTCCTAGACTCTGGATAGCAATTGGTACATGGAAAACCTGCATCCCTCCAGGAGCCTCCTTCACATTATATTGCCCGCTCAACAACTTGACGTACCGGCCCCCCGCCTTCACATCAAAGCCTTTCATAGCTAATTCACGTGCATTATCCACTTTGGCCCACAAGCTGATATTGCGGGGACTTGAGGGGTAATTAATGGTGGTCTGATAGTTGGCATGGTATATGGCCAGGTCGGTGGGGATACACTCGGTCGCAAGTTGGATGCCCAGATCTCCTTCATGTCCATGGAATGGCCAGCAGTTACCCAGTGAAGTGTCTGAATCAATCGCTGCCTCTGGGCCATGGACATACATTCGTCCAAACCCTGCGCCTTCCAGTATCCATCGTTTGAGCCGGTACATGACGGGTCGGTTGCGGGTATGCGAATAAGTCGGCGACGTCACCGCATAATCAATCGTGCCACCTTGCTTGGCATCTGCAAAGTCCGGTTTAGCGACCAAAGTGCCCGTCGTATGCAGCTCGATTTGTTTACGCACAAGTTGTTCAAGTGCGTACTGCGTGGGAGCTTCGACGCGCTGCGCAGCATCCACCGCCGTCTCGCCGTACAGCTCAATCTTTCTGTCAAGCTGTTCGAGCCGTTGAGTCACTGCCTGCCGCTGCTCGGCGAGCTTATCTTCGAGCATTTCCTTGAAATGGTCTTTACTAACTGTTGCTGCATCTTGCACTTGCTTGCGGACAATCGCCTTGATTGCATCTTCATTGAGCTTGAGGAATTCATCCCACTGCACCTCCGGTGCCGGTGGTGGTGAGCCGGCTCGCTCGGACTCGGATGGCGCCGCATCATCTTCATCATTGTCTTGATGATGATCAGCGTAGTGCTTGTCTAACACAGATTGCAAATACTGCCAAAACTCAGGGGTAATCGCCAGTTTGCGGGAGGTGGGGTCGATGGCGACCGCCAAGCGCGATGGGAGATATTTATCCACCAACTCGAGTGCTTTCTGTTCGCCGAGCTCGGCACTTTCCAATGTTGCTATTCTGCCCTTGAGCGTCTCAATTGATTTTTCAATGGCCTTGACGGTCGCAATGTGGTACGCCATTGTGTTATTTTGCTCAGATGTGATTGCGAACAGCTCCGTTTGATCTCCTGCTTGTGAGCTCACAACCACTTGTAACTTTTCCATGCCTGTTTGAAGTTTAGTCAACTCTGCAACAATATTCTCGGACCTGTCCCCAAGATCCAAATGGTCATTATTCAGCCGTGCTAATTCTTTAGAAATCTTGGCCACCCCGCGGGCTGCTTCAGAAAGCTCGTTTTCGAGTTGTGTAAACTTGTCAGCATTATCCCGAACGCTGTCCTGCATTCCAACACTGAGAGAACTAGATAGCCGCGAAACAGAGGCCAGCTCTCGCTCCACACTCATGAGACGACTTACAAGGTCATCCATATTTTCAGGCTTGTACGTTGGCGCTGAATAAGCTACCATTGTAAATGCAGAATAAAGAACAAGAATGACTGCCGTAAGCGCTAAAACCGCAAACAAGCAGAATGGTATCACCCACCATAGTTTGCGGGTGAGAAATGGCCCCAGTATTATACGTAGCGTTCGAAAGATTATCGAAAACGATTTTGAAACTGCGTATTGGATTGAATTAGTGATATTCGCTCTGAGGTCGCCTCCAAACGAACTCTTGCGGCGTCTTAATGGCTTTCGTTTTGTGATTTTTGGGCTTTGGTGAATTTTGGAGTATTCGTTCTCGTAACTGGCGAGATCCTCCTCGTTTTCTTCGTCTGAACTTATTTCATGAGCGGGAAGAATAGGCACATGATATTCTGCCTCCTCCTCCTCGTCATCATCTTCCTCACTCTCTTCTTCTTCACTCTCCTCCACATCATTTTCCTCCTGTGACATATCTTCCTCCTCTTCGAGCGCGTCTACTTCATCGTCTCCACTCTCCTCCTCTTGCGCAGCATCGCTCTCTTCATCAGACTCGGAATCATTTAGCAAATGCGTTCTCGGCGGTCGGGGAGTGCCGCGTAAGGAGTACTGAGAAATAGTACCATTAGCTTGCCTTTTAGGTGAGCGCGGAATCAAACTGTCTTGATCGCCAATGTCGATATTCTCCTTATCTAACATCTTACGAGATGCCGTTATCTCGTTTTGAAAGTTTCGTAGTGACGCGTTGAGTGCCATGGACCGTAATGGCTGTGAGGGTTGTGTGGCCGGCAGGCCACTTACCTGTATTGTACGCGTCCTTTTGCGCGCGTCTATAGGTGTCCCGGTAAACATGTATGAGACTTGTCACCTAGCTGGAGTGTAGACAGTACAGTCTGTAAAGAGTCGCGTCGTCGTGTGGTGTATGTGTGTGTTACAGGGCGCGGTCCACACCAACAATATGGGCCGCACAGGGCTGAGATGCGGCTTGAAGTCATATCGCGCGAGAAGAACGGAATACGGTACTTCTTGCACAGTAAGCGGAAGTATATCAGAGATTTTGGCTGAAATGAGTTCTTGACGAAAAGTAGTCTCGCTGAATGGGGTACGGTACATGAGAACAACTAATGGACATTTATGATTGAGAGTGATCTAAAACTCCGCATTCGAGGGTCACCCGGGTATTGAAGTCATAAAGATCGACAACTATTTGAGATCCCAAAACGCAAACAGGGGTTTATCTAGATGTAGAATTGGTATAATGACGCATGCAGCATCGTGCGGCTCACCCGTGGAATGAGAGCAGTACTCAACTTTCAATTTGACCCGAAATGTTACCTCATTGTAAATCCCGACTTTTCATTTAATCAATTTGTCTTTACTGGATCAATAGAAGATAAAAAAAAAGAGAAACGATAATCTGATCCAGAGCCATGTATCTCTAAAGCACGTCTGTCGTGATTGATGGCTGCGCGCGCAGAAAATTATCGCACTGATTACTCACCAAAGTCACAGACGCACAGCGCCACAGCAGCGCCGCTTCCATTTTTTTTAATCAACTTGATGCTGTGGACCTTTTAGATCTCTTCACGCTCTCTCACTACACTCACACACACTCATTTATTGACTGTCATGGACCGGTGGCATCTAGGGCTGCTGCTCTTAGGGGTGGTAGTCTTTCTGTGGGTCGCATCTGGGTACATGGTCAACGCCATGGTCGGCGAGTACGAAAAGCCTTATTTTATTACTTATCTCAACACGGGCAGCTTTGTCGTCTACTTGATTCCCTCGTTGATTAGTCGCCGCAGTGCAAGAGCTAGACAAGAGTACTCGCCAATAACAGATAACCCAAAGGCTCCATTGTCGGCCAGAGCGACGGTGGTTTTGGGATGCAAGTTCTCGCTCTTGTGGTTTCTGTCGAACCTGTTCACTAATGCCGCTTATATGCACACGACCGTTGCCAGTGCGACTATTATCGCTTGCACCTCAAGCTTCTTTACGCTGCTGACGGGTGTAGCAGTAGGCGTTGAGAAATTCAGTATGGCGAAATTGGTAGCTCTGGTGGTATCGTTTGCCGGGGTGATTTTGATCACTGTGGAAGATAAGAAAGATCTGACAGGGCCATCGAGTACCCTCACTGGTAACATTTATGCATTGATCTCAGCTGCCCTGTACGGCATTTACACGACGCTTCTCAAACATCAAGTTGGCGATGAGTCGCGTTTTGACTCGAAGCTTTTTTTTGGTGCAGTTGGATCATTCAGCTTGGTGGTGTTTTGGCCGTTGCTGATCCTGTTCAGCTTTTTGGGAATTGAGCAGTTTGCTGTTCCTCAGAACAAGTTCATTTGGGCTATGCTGATTCTCAATATCGCTGCAACGGTTGTTAGTGATTTGGCTTGGGCATTGGCGATGCTCATGACTAGTCCTCTAGTGGTGACGGTAGGTCTCTCTGCCACCATCCCACTCTCAATGCTTGGTGATATGATTATTCTTCAGCATTTTGGTTCGCTCATGTACTACTTTGGCGCGGCTATGGTCTGCTGGTCGTTCTTTGTCATCAACCGACAAGAACAGGAGGAGCATGCAGATGATTAGAATTTTTTTTTATAGATTAACCTGACGACCGTTACGACTTTTTAGAATTCAACTTCTTCTTTTTTTCTTTTTCTCACTTTAAAAGAATCAGATTTATATATATATAATACAATCAAGGAGGAAAAATGCATTGTTATACAAAGGAAGAAAAGAAAGCTATCACCACAGAGGAGTAAGATCCTCCCAGTTTCCAACCTGTCGTCGCTTCCAGTAGTTGGCGTCGCCAGTCTTGAGCTCGTAGAATTGGCCATCCACTTTTTCGAAAAACGCCGGCTCGTGCGTTTTATGTGACTTTTCCATCGCGCTTCGTCGCTCACGCTGGGCCTGTTCGAGGGCCAGTTTTTGCGATTCAGCAGTCTGCGTATCACCGTTCTCGTACGCACGCTGGTCTGGCCGCAGCCGCGAATCTGTTGGCGCCATTGCGTTTTGCTCAATGTCTGTGATTTCATTGAGACCTGCAGTCCATTCTGAGAACCCGTACCGCGATTTATAGTCGGCCACAAGCGGTCCAGCATGCCACACGTCAGTGTGGTTCGCATTGTCCACAACGCTGTCAGTCCATTTACCGGCAAACACATGCTGCGCAGAGGCCGTACCGTCTGGCTTGTAACCTTTCACTGTGAGCTCCTCACTTCGTCCGCTGAACATGCCGCCGGCTTTATACTCTACGACAGCTTTCGTGCCTGAGGTTGAGTAAATTGTGCAGTTCCCCACTGGCTCCACGTACTTCTCGCCTGCAATTAGGTTGCGCATAAACATGGACGGCAGCAAGAACTCGAAGCGCTCGCCCGTCTTATTGATCGTGATACGGACCGGACCAGAGTCGGTGATTTGCATACTCTTGCCCCAGAATTTCTGCGCGGGGATAGCAGTGTAGTTTAATGTCCAGTGCGTCGACTCGGCTTGTATGGCAATAATAACCGGCCGGTGCGAGACCTTCTCTGCAACGAGACGGAACCCTTTATCTTCTCTCACTAGCTCATAAGTTTCACCTAGCAGCGGATTAAACGGTTTTCGCACACATCGCTCTTTAGCTCTGAATGCCGAGACGTACGAAAGAGAGAAGCAGGCAATGAGCATTGCTCGTTCGACTACATCCGTGGAAGCGACAGCCCTGTCGAGCAGATCCGAGTACTGTAGGAACTCGCCGAGGGCCTGGATGAGCGAGATAGGCTCGTTCAATGTAACAGGCATGGGAATCGAGGTCATATCTTTACCAACGTTCTTTCGCAAAATAGTGATTAGACTTGGCGGCGATCCATTGTCCCTGCCAATAGTCTTACGCCGTGGAATCCGGTCCAAAATAGGCAGCGGATATAGATCGTGCTTGGGAATGGCGCTTGTATGGGTCACGTCTCGAATGAGAGCATTCTCTTCAATACTAGAGTCGTCATCGTCGCTCTCGACTTCTTCAATACTTTCCACCTCAGCGCCGTCATCAAAGTACACAACACCAGCCTCAAAGTCGTCATTGGCATCAAAATATTCATCAGAGAGTACACTCTCTGCGCCGTCGAAGCTCAGCCGTGAGACTTGCTGCGCAGCAGCAGTGACTGCTGCCTGCTTCGTCGCGTCGTGCTGCTTGATGAGTTGTTGAAATTCAGCGACAATGCGCTCGAGATCATCACTCACTTGGCGTATTTGCGTCGAGGGCGTCGGCACTGGGTCAATAAGAGATACTGCGGAGGTATTTGCGCTTTCATTTGGAGACGTCCCGCCGAGCTGCGGAGACTTTTCACTCGATGAGGGCTTGCTTCTGGACGCCCGCCGTTTCCAGAACGACGGACGGCGTTGAAGCCGCGAAGACTCACCATTGAGAGGAGGAGATGCAGGTTCATGGTTCAAGGAAGGCGAGCCAGGCTGCAGCTGCGGTGGAGGTTGGGAAGCAATGCTCATCGATCTGTATCCTACCCTGGCCATATCTCGTGTCGATTCCAGTCGAGCAACCAGGCTCCTGATCTCACTCCAGTCCTCGTCATCGTTGGCAAGCATCACCATGGAGTTCATGGTCGCTGCTTTGATCATGCTGTGCCGGTTGGAGTGCACCGCTGAAAGCGGCGTAGGCGGTTCAACACCGGCGTTTGTACCAATTGCTCGTGCTACATCGAGTGCCTGAACCCAAGTTCTGAAATCCACAACGCTTAGAGCTCTTAGGCTCCATACTTCCATTCCCGAGTCGATGAATATCTCCCGCGAAGACTCTCGTGCCGTGACTGCACACAAGTTAATAGGCATTGATCCACGTAGCAACGACGACTTTTCAGTCAAGTAGTAATTGAGGACACCTTGCTTGTAATCTAGCGTGAAAAACCTTCTCGCATGGCCTTGCATTCGCTTTCTTCGTTTCTTCATCAATTGACCACGTAAGTATCTACCGTCACTAACACATGTCGATTTCGGCTCATCCACTGCTCTTGGTGTGGGCGTGTCTGCTACCACAGAGCTACCTTCTTTTTCCTTTCGTTCAACCACATAACCAAACAGGACCGTCTTGGCTGTGTTTTTCGAAAACGTGTTATCGAATATCAAAGCATACACACCGTTCGATTCGACTTCGTACCGACCTTTGACAAACTCCTCAGCGGCGCATCGGCCCTGCCAGTGTACCTTTGTCAGACCGTTCTTTTCCAGCCGGTCTTCGATCGACAGTGTCGAAGACACCGAGCCTGACCGCTCTCGTCGACTTGAAGGCGGGTACATGACGTCTCCGTCTGGCGTTTTGCCGTCGTTCTTGAGGTATATGCCAAACTGTATAGACTTTTTGTTCGCCTTAACCTGCCAGGTGATCACCGAGCCCGCAGGCGCAGACACCCATTTGATCAGAAACGATCGCGAGTGAATTTCTAGCGTCTCCATGAGACCTTCACAAGGTGCTTATACTGATTTGAGTCGATGGCTGCTCTTAACGTGAGAGAGTGTAGATATGCGTGTGTGTGGGGAACGATAAACAGCACCGTCACTCGACAAACACACAGGTATCAAACTAATACGAGGATCCAGGGCGCTGCCGCTTGATTAGTGGATCCAGCACGTTTTTTATTTTTAATCTTTCGAAAATGACGGGACCCACGTTTTTCGCAATTGATCCACGAATAGATAATATTACTGCAAAGTTAAGCCGTTTGGCAAAGCAGTGTGGATAATAAAGTGAGAGGAAAGTGCCACCAGCTACGGCATTTCGCGCTGGGGCTATTAGTTTCAGTGTAACACGTACATTTCTCCTGAGTGCGGCGCGGCAAAATGCGACGGGCGCATGTGGTGATTTGTTGGGCTCAGCGCCGACCAGTGGGGAGAGAACGCTTGAACATGCGTATCAGATTCAAGAGTAACTATGCATGTTATATTGAGAAGCTTTTTGGTAACTAGTTTCTAATAGTTCTAGGCGATCATTGTTCGTTCGTTCCAATGGAGAAGCGGGGTGATTGTATCTAGTATGCAAGAACGGCAAGAAGTAGTATAAACGCCTCATCGCAATGTTTAAAGTCTCAGGACCCTGGGCGAGAGGGAATACATCGGAATGGCCGTATATGGATTCATAGCCGCATACCCAGAGGCTCAGTCTAGTAGTAGTGTCCACTGTCCCCGATCTACAGTCGAGCTTCTTCACAGTTCACATCAGGCCATAGACCCTTACAGTGATAGTCCTTTACATGATGCCGCTCACTCTCAGATCAATTATGGCATTGTCCATCTCTATGCCGCCAACCGGCCCTTCACCTTGACGAGCCTCTCTTGTACCTGCGCAAGGGTCGAATTAATAGCCAACAGCCGCTTTCGGCCCTGGAATATTTTTGTAACTGTTTCGGTGATATCGACAGGCTGTGTGCTATCCTGGAACTGCTGCAGTCCTATTTCGTGTTAGTTCCTTCGCCCCTACAAAACCCAGCACTTACGGGTAGTGAGCAACGTCAGCAGTGACATCAAGGCTTGTTGAGATTCACGCAATGACTCTAGCTTTTGTGCAGTCACCTCCAACGGACGGTCAAAGACCTGTTGAACTGTTAATACGACTGGAGTATCTGTCGGCTGTGACGTGATCTCGCTCATCGTCGCGTGGTAGTAAGGAGGAGTGAAATCACTGGGGTTTCCCAACCACAGAATGTGTGTATCTATAACTTAATCAATGCGTTTATATTATACAAGAGACCAATAAATATCTACTGAGATTGCTCGGATAAAAGATTCTTAATCTGTTCGGTCCTCGCATATTTATCCATTTCGTCTATAACTTCATCGAGCGCCTCGCCGGCCATGCATTGTTCGAGCTTGTGCATCGAGAAGCCGCACCGGTGATCAGTGATGCGATTTTGAGGATAATTGTATGTACGGATCTTGTCTGATCTATTCGTCGTAGTCACTTGGTCTGTCCGTTTCTTACGCTCAGATTCTTCTTTTTCTATTCGCTCTCTTTCAGCTAAGCGTGCTCGTAGTACCATGAACGCCTTAGCCTTATTTTTGTGCTGAGATCGCTCGTCCTGCATCGAAACGACAATGCCGGTCGGTAAATGAGTTATTCGAACAGCGGAATCCGTGGTGTTGACATGCTGGCCACCTGATCCTCGGGATCGCATAGTGTCAAGTCGAATTTCACCAGGCTCGAATGTTCGTTCGGCGTCTTCAGCATTGGCGTCACCCTCGCTCATTTGTGGCAGCACGACAACCGCTGCGGTAGATGTATGCACCCGGCCCTTTGCTTCCGTCTCCGGAACCCGCTGCACTCGATGAACTCCACCTTCGTATTGTAGTCGCTCGTAGCTCCCTGGTTCGTCTATCGTGAGAATAGCTTCCGTGAGGCCATTCCCTGTGGGTGTTTTTGAGATGGAAATGACCTTATATGGCCATCTCTTCTTCAGTGCATAGTTTTGGTACATTGTGAGTAAATCGTATGCAAATATCATTGCTTCACTCCCTCCGACCCCGGGACGGAGCTCTAAGATTGTGGCCTTGTCGACAAAGGGATTCGTGGGTACAATCTGGGTTTGAAGGGTATCAGCGAGGGCTTCTATCGAGATTTTCGTTTGATCCAGCTCTTTTGCTGCTTCGTCTGCCAGTGAAGCATCGTTTAAAAGTGTTTTTAGCTCTTCATATTCTTCTGTAAGACTTTTGTATTCGTTGACTCGCTCAGCAACGATGCTAAGCCTTGCTAATTTTGTCGCTTTCCCCGTATCGAATGCGCTGCCATCTGCAATCTCCTTCGCAAGCTCGTCGTGCTCTCGAACCACATGCTGTGCCTTTTGCAGTAGTAACGGATGCAGTCCTTTATATTCGCTATATAATCTGCGAATCGTAAAAACTCGTGGACTAAAGCAGCGTAGCCCTCTCATCCTCCTACGTCGTTGTCGTCGTCATCGACAAAAAGTTTCCACTGGCGGGCGCATTTGCAGTTTCCTGTTCTCCACAATGTCTTGGGTCGAGACGTTGCAAGAGCAGTTGGACCAACGCGATCAACGAGAGTTCAAGTATGAATCCTTTATCACTGCATGTATGTTACTACATAAATCATTAGTTGCCCTAACAAACGCAGTTCAAGAAGCAGCGAGAAGAGCGGCAACAGGAAGCAGCCACAAAGTGCACGACGAGGACTATGACGAGATCACAAAGCTCTACAGCGAGCTCTCTATAAAAGAAGACAAGCTGAAAAAGACCACTTTAGAACTGAGAAGCTTAGAGAAAAACTACAAGGTTCTGGCTAGTACTACTCAAGGGTCAAAGGCAGAACATGAGGATAACAAGGCGCAGCTCGCACAGCTCAAGCGATCAGAGCAAAACTTGCAGGACGAAATTCTAGCGCTACAAATCCAGCTCAATGTATCGGAGGATAAGAATAAAGAGCTACAGAGAGAAAATGCGGAGCTTGTCAAGAGGTGGATGGAGAGAGTGGCTGGTGAGGCGGACCAGTTGAATGAAGCTAATGCGTTCATTGAGAGTATGAATAGGATGAAAACTCGCGGTAATAAGACAAGAGCTATGGGCCATGATGTGAATTTCCAGAGTGATAGCGATTAGCTGAGTTGGGGCCAATGTATGCATTAACAGCTGTGCACATGTCCGCACATTTATTCCATGCCGTGGTTTCAACAAAAAAAAAACAGCTTACAAATTGCATTCTTCATTTTCTTATACAATTCTGATCATTGACTCTGCGTGTGAATGCTCTTGCTTTATCGAAGAGAGCCTCGTGCGGCAAATGTCGCCTACGCGCGGCGCGATGGGTCTACAGTCAGTGTATATTTTCCCGTGAGGTAAACAAAACGCGCTGAGTCGACGATCAACTTATATATACCACACGCGATCAACTTTTCCAGCATGGCACAAGTACGCACTACATGCACTCGTGGAATTTGAGCTAACATTGTTATAGATCGCCGGCCTTGTATATAATTATGTGCAATCGATACACGAGACGCATTCTCTAGAGCTTCGCCACGTGCAGCGGGATCTTGAAATCCAAGCCATCATGCGCTCTCACGAGGAGACTACCCGCGGGGCGGAGAGCCAAGCATGGAAGCAGGCCTTGGAAGGTTTGAAGAATGAGAATAGTGGATTGTCCAACAAGGTTGCGACGCTAACGTCAAGTTCTGCAGAGCTTTCCACGGCACGCGATGCAAAGCACACTGAACTAGAAAGGCGCAACCAGAAACTGAGCGACGAGGTGGAAATGCTCAAGAAGCAGAAAGATGCTAATGCTAAAGCCGTGACGGAAAAGCGGCAGGTAGAGAAAGAGCTGCAACAGTTGAAAGTTCAGCTAGACACGACAAGGAACAAATTGACCAAAGAAGAGGGCACAAGGTCGACTCTGCAGGGCACAGAGAAGGAGCTAAAGTCTGAAATCCAAAAACTCAAAGCTCAATTGAAGCAAGCGACTTCGAATGCAGATAGAGCGTCTAGTGATTTGGATAAGGTCAAGCGGAAACATGAAAGCGAGAAGAAAGTGCTGGAAACCAAGCTCGAGAGCCTCAAGACCAAGGCTAAATTAGAGAGTCCAGCTAAAGGCCTACCATTCTCGCCAATTCGTAAAAGCTTGGCAGCTCCGACGCCCCGAAAGACTATTGTCGCTGCGAATATACCGAAATCTACATTCTCAACTACGCCATTCCTGCAGAGGACCAAGACCGTGCTTGGTAGTCCATCCAAGAGTGTATTAAGTCCTTCGCCGAAAAAGCCACAAGGAGCTGAGCGGAAAAGAAGTTCCCTTATTCGACCTCTCAAACCTGAGCAGGTTACCATCACTACGAAGGACAACAAGCAGCGAAGCCTATTTGACGATAGTGACGGGGAGGACGCAATGACCTCACAAGGTAAGGATGCTGAGCCCGATAAAAAGAAGAGAAGAAAGCTCAAAGCGTCCAAGTCTGCATTCGACGAGGACGAGGACGATGATCGATCATGGTTCAAGAAACGTCCGCCAACAACTAATGGCGTCCAGGAGCTAGGTGTCATTAGTCCTCTCAAGAAGGAGAAGAATAACGGGATGCGAAGTATTTTTAAAGTTTGATCACGAAATTTTTCATGCAAGAAAATAATAATTTAAAACGTTTACAATGTATACAAAAGGAGGTAGAAAAAATTCAACAAAAAACTAGATCATTGCCATCATAGCCATGTTTCTTCGTCTTCTCATGCGCTGTCGCTGCCGCATTGCCATGTGCGAGTGATGGCCAATTGGCACAAAGCCAGGATGGACCAGGCCTCGAGGTCCAAATCCTGGAGTGTAGAATACGCCATGAGGACCGAACCCGGTGTGGCATCCTCGAGGACCCACGCCAGGGTGAAATGGTCCTGCGCGGCACGGATGTGGGCCGAATGCGTGTGGATTGTGGTGTCGTGAGTGTGATGATCCCATTTATTATCAAGTTGTGTTTGTGTAGTGTACAAATAGAATTGATGAAGAGGATATAGTCTAGCTTAAATAGCCTGGCGGTTGCAAAGGGGTGTCCTTGTCCTTGTTCCAAGGTGAGACTTTCTGCAGTGTATGACGAGCTCCAGGTGTCTTGGTTTTGTTCGGTACAGGGCTGTGCATGGAACATGTGGGGGATAAGCCTGCCAAAAATGTGTCACGGGAGTCTCACATCGTAAATTTACACCTAAAGAAGAAGAAGAATGCAAGAATGCAAGAGATATGCAAGAGATAATAAATATACATAAAGTCTATCACAGTTTGGGCTTGTGCGCATGCATAGTTATCGCGCCAAGTCTATATTTGACGTCTTTGAGCGGCTTCGTATCCGGCTTCCACCGTTCGAATTCTGAAACCAATTCTTCAATTTGATCGTCAAACTCGTTCCGGCTCGTCGCTTCGTGCATCATGCCTCGAAGGCACCAAGGAAGCACGTACGGATTGCTGGTGGCACTAGGCACTTTGAATTCGGTATCAACATGGACTTGCAGGTCTGCGGGCGGCGACGTTGTTTCGAGAGCATGCCGAACCATCAGGTCGTAGACCCTTGATTCGTTGTAAATCTTCGAGTGGCCACCGCCTGTCAACGGCCCAGATAAGGCGGCGGAAATTTCCTTAATGACACCATGGTCTGAGGAGCCAATGTTGCGAAGATGCAATGCGATTGATATCAACGTGGAAAGGAACTCTGGTGCGACAACGTCCTGGCCATCCACGTACACTGCTCTATAAACGTTTGGATGTGAAATATGCATGCTGGTCGATGAATAGAGCGGAACTAATTGATCGTTCATGGAACCCACAAACAAAAGTTTAGTGTTCTGGTTGATAATAGTCCTGATAGAGTCGAGGTATTTGCGTGACTGCAAGCTCTCCAGCCGTTGAAACTGGAAAAGCTCGAATAAGCTCGCACTCTCAATTGAAGAATACGCGCGCATCATCAAAGACTGGTCCATGCCTGGATTGGGGCCCAGAGATATGCCGGCCATGCCAAGTAAAGCAAGCTGCTTATTTTCAACGTGTCCTTCTTCCACCAGCCTCGCCAGCAAATGCACTGCAACGGGTGTTCCCTGAGAGTGAGCGGCAAAATACACAAAATCTGCTTCATGGATCGCATCAATCCAGTTTTGAAGAAGCTTGTATAATTTTTCAACACGGTCTAGCACTTTGCCCTCCCCTTCCAATGCAATCTTCTCAATCTTGATCTCATAACCTTTCTCATCGGCCCATCGCTGTACCGCCAAGGCAGCTTCATTTGCAAACTTGATAGATGTACCAGTTGGCTCGCCCAGAATAGTTCTAACCATTTTTGTTGGGAAAAACCCATGCACCCCAATGACTACTGCTTTCGATATCCGCTTAGGTGCACACCGAAGCAAGTGATCCCATTCCTGTACTTTGTGTGACGGCGGTGCAAAATACTGTCCCAGTTTACTGATCTGTGTTCGAATACGATACGATTGAGAAGTCACCGGGAAGCATGTGGTCGTAGTAGGCGCAACAACATTTGGTTTGATGTGTCGACGTTTCGATGACGGCGACTTGGGCTCCGCTGACTTTGAGGGCCTTGCCTGCTCCTTTGGTGTGGCCACAGGCTTGGGACTTTCTTCTGTTTTCGTGCCAGTGACAGCAATTTCTGCTTGTGAAGTGTTTGCCCTCGACCAAAATGCCCACGACTTGTCCTTGATTGACGGTGGCGGGCTCGGAGAGGGACTTCCTTCTTTACCGGGCTGAGGAGAACCAGAACCGACTGGTGTACCTGCTGCCGTAGCCAATGCATCATCTGTGGTGGTTGCCTCTTGCTCTTCAGTAGGTTGCATGCTAGTCTCTTCTTTGCTGCTATCACTCCAGACCCAAGAGTACCAACTTGACCTCCGTGCTTTGTTATCAATATCACTGGCCATCTTATGGTCATCCACATCGCCGTCGGTCGGTTTATTATTCTTCGAGGATCCTTCATTGTCAACATCCACTTCAGTTTCGGCATCTGAAAGCTCCTCTCCACCATTAAGTACAAGCTTTCTCAACGTGGTCGTTCCATCTGTTGATTTCCTAGCCAAATCGGGCTTAGCGGTCGTTTTCGAAGGCATTGGGTCAACGGCGCCGGTGGGTGAAATGGGTCTTATGTCTTTATCCGTGAAGACACAAGGTTTTGCCGGTTCGCTGGGTTTGTTGCTATTCAAGCTGGTCGTGGTCTGTGCTTGCGGCGCCGGTGGCGTCGATGGTGATTTCTTCAGTGACGCCGAGCGGGCCAGAGCTTTGAACATGCTATTGTTGTCACCACTATTACTCAGCTCTGGCTTTTCACTATCAAGCTTTCTCCTCTTGACATGTTGGTTAGCCATTCGTCTAAAGTTCATGGTTCTTTGAAAAAAAGCCCCCTTCTAGAGAGTGCTTATATCGACAGGGTCAAAGCTAATCAACCTTATCGAAAACGATGTGTCGCAGAGGTGAACTTGACATACCTGATCTTATAGAAATATATTTAATAACGGTGTTAGGAGAATGTGCCCGCGGTAATGGGAGTGACAGCAAGATGCTCCTTCTGGGAATCACAGTAACAGAGTCGGGAATAATAATTATGATCACAGGAATGAAGGGCACGGGGGCAAATCAACTGGCTTGTTGTATCTGATCCGTGCGAGGAGCCGCGCCGCACCTGTAATTTGGCCCTTGACAATGTTTCACACGTGATTTCCAATGTTTTTATTTAAAAATTGTTGAATTAATTTTAAAACAGTTGTAATAATAATTTAATGCTAGGCCTAGTGTACGCTTGACGTAACGCTTTCAATAAGCTTTGCCAGTGACTCCTCTAGTTGCCGTACTTTTGCAGAATCGGCCAGTTTTCTACGCTGATACCATTTTTCCCGTTCTTGCCTGCCGTAGAGATGTGCATGCTTGATCTTCTTACGGTGCTCAAATATGCTCACTGCATGTTGAGTTTTTAAATAGTGCACAAATGCATCATAAGTGCTGTACAAGAGTCCAAATATGGCCTCATTGTGATCCACGTATTGGGCACGACTAGGTATGCATTTAAGAATCTCGCACATGTAGTCTGTGTCCAGAGGGTCCCTGCGTGCGTATGCAATACCGCCAATGTGCCTGCTCCACACCATCCGTGCTAAAGTATGGGGTCGTGCATGTGGATCATCTGCCCCAATTAGTGCATTGTAGTCGTCAAGCTTTTGTAAATAGCTGTGGCACTGGCGCTCGACTTTAAGAGCAGTATCTTCATTCTCAGCTATAACGAGGTCAAGCAATCGCGACCGCAACACTGCCGCATCCTGGTCAAATCTTCCGACAATGTGAGCCTGCTCCGATATTTCAGAAAGTTGCTCTTGTCTTAAAATGCGCTTATAGTCTAGTATGGGAGTGTCAGTGGCCGACCTTCGAGCTGTAGCAAGAATTGCGCTGAGCACATCTGGAGTGCCAATTCCCTCTAGCCATCGCGATATGAGAGTTTCATCGTAGTTTGCAGCCATTCTGTGATCAAGCTCTAGGAAATCTATCAAGAACTCAAACAAGTTGCGCCATTGTGACCACCGTTTGGAATACTCAGTGTCCGCAACCGTCGCACATGAAAAGCCCCAGCCAAACATTCGCCATATCGACAATGAACTATCGAATAAGTTAACTTTAGCTTTCCCCGCATATATCGGCACATGCGGTTCCTGTTTATTTGGCTCGTCTTCCATTTCGATGTCGCTCATTTCGGTCTCGTCATCATCTGTCTCTAATCCCATTTCGGCGTCCATGTCTTTCATCAACTTTATAAAGTCCTCTTTTTCTCCCTTTTCAGATTTCGCAGCCTCTATTTTTTCGGAATCGTCGTCAGAGAAATCGTAAGTGCTTTGCTTCTTTGATATTCGTTGGCGGTCCGAATGACTGTCCGCAGGCAAGAACGCTCTTCGAAGTGACATGAAAGCTTGCGGAGACGTTTTGCTCAAAGCCAGCATGTGGCGCAGAACTCTCAGCGCTTTTCTAGATGCGTTCAAATCACTTGTTGCGTAAGATTTGCCAAGTACCTCGTAATTCGCCTCGGGATTCACAACTATCACTGCCAGCTCCTGTATGTGTGCGATCGCTGGCATCCGGAGCTGTCCGCCCCAGCTCTGATTTGAGACGAGAGCAGCAACTGCATCTGCAAAGGAGTCGACATCGTTACTTTTGTAGAATACATCTACCGATGACCGTGCAGTCGAATCCAGCGATCCTATCCAAACATTATCGATCGTGGTGCTTGGTACACCCATCAAGTGAGGATTGAAGTGAAGTCGGGCTCTATCGACTACCATGGAGCGCGAGCGCTGACGTTTTCGCCGCAGTGTCTGAGGCTTGCAAACAGGCGTGCGCACGCTTCCGTTTTTCATTCGATAAGATTTTCCCGCTCAAGACTTTTCGGTAGAGCATTTTCACCACTATCATCAACAATGTCGCTAGACGAGATCCAGACTAGATTGCGAGCTTCTTTGAGGCAATACCAGGACTTCCCATCTAAGGGAATCCTATTCGAGGACATTATGCCAATTTTCCAGTCTCCAGAGACCTTCCAGCTCTTGCTTGACGGCTTCAAGCTTCATCTCCAGGAGAAGAACATCAAGCCTGATGTGATTGTCGGTTTGGACGCTCGAGGCTTCTTGTTCGGTCCTACTTTGGCCCTTCAAATTGGTGCTGCTTTTGTTCCAGTTCGAAAAGCTGGTAAGCTCCCAGGCAATACCGTCAAGGCTGAATACGTGAAGGAGTACGGCAAGGATGTGTTTGAGATCCAGTCCGATGCCATCAAGGAAGGACAGACTGTTGTGATCGTTGACGATATCATCGCCACAGGCGGCAGTGCCGCTGCTGCAGGCGAGCTTGTTGGAAAGTGTGGCGGCAAAGTGGCCGAATACTTCTTCTTGCTCGAGCTTTTGTTCTTGAGGGGTCGTGACAAGCTCAACGCACCAGTCTTCACGCTTATGGGCGACCAGGCTTAGACTGGATCCTTTAATGACTTGAAATTAACTTGTTTTCCCATTTATTTTTATGCCACGTCTCTGATTCTAAGAGTATCTTCAACAGGTAGACACATGTAATTTTACTATTTAATGCAATGATAAACTTTTCAACAACCGATGCCGAGCCGCGTGAGGCTGGGATGATGACCACTGTACGAATGGGGCAGCTGCTCGCCAAAAGCCGCTGAACAAATTCAGTAACGAAACTTCATGAGCGAGCATCCGCCCCAGTGTCGGTGTACATTCTTCCGTTTATTGCAGAAATACCGGGCACGCCACGGCCGCCCCCACCCCTCTCTAGGCGCCGGACGCCTACGGAAATTTAGCTGTATTTAACACTGCAGTTCCCCGCAAAAACCCTGACGCATATAGACATTGCAATGAGTGTCGCTACATCCATCGACGTGTCTAAACCGAATATTGGCATTTTCACGAACCCCAAGCACGATCTTTATCTTGCTGAATGTGAACCTTCTGTTGATGATCTAGATCCAGGTGAGGGAGAAGTCGTGGTCCATGTCAAATGCACCGGCATCTGTGGTTCCGACGTCCACTTCCAAAAAGAGGGCCAAATCGGAGAAACAATGGTTGTAAGAGACGAGCACATTCTCGGTCACGAATCAGCTGGAATTGTTATTGCCGTTCATGACAGCGTTAAAACGCTCAAAGTTGGCGATAGGGTTGCATTGGAGCCGGGAGAGCCATGTTACAAGTGCGAGTTTTGTCAGCATGGACTTTACAACGGTTGCCCGGATGTTCAATTTAAATCTACACCACCTTACGCAGGACAGCTAAGGAGGTACCTTAAGCACCCATGGAACCTTTGCCATAAAATTGGGGACATGTCTTTTGAGCATGGTGCTCTGCTTGAACCCATCAGCGTTGCTCTCGTCGGAGTTGATAAGGCTGGAGTAGGTCTAGGAGATCCCACCCTGATCTGTGGTGCTGGTCCAATTGGCTTGATATCTGCCATGTGTGCTCGTGCAGCTGGCGCTGCGCCTTTGGTTATCACAGACATTGATCCTACTAGGTTAAAGTTTGCTCGAAAGCAGGTTCCCGGAATCAAGACGGTGCTAGTTGAAAAGTCACACTCACCTTCAGATATTGCAAAAAGAGTAATTGATGCAGCAGGGACTAAGATGCGTGTGTGTATCGAGTGCACTGGAGTAGAGTCGAGTATCTCAGCCGGAATCTTTTCCCTCAAGTTTGCGGGCTTGATCCAAATAGTCGGCGTTGGCAAGGACTACCAAACAATTCCGTTTATGCACCTTAGCGTAAACGAAATCACTGTAAAGTACCAATACCGATACGCGAACGCATGGCCACGTGCAATTGCGCTTGTACAAGGAAACTCACTCGGCGATCTAGATGCACTCGTCACACATCGCTTTAAGCTGGAGGATGGAGTAGAGGCATTTCAGAATGTGGGCAAGCCTGGATCAGTCAAGGTTATGATAAAAGATTAGCTTAGTTACTACTAAATAGCTATGACATATCACCCCCCCCCCCCCCGCAATGACATGTATTTCTTTTTGTTTTAGCTTTTGTCTAATTCTTCTGGGCGTCTTAGCACAGTCATATGCTATTGTCTCGTTCAATAATGTGTCAGTTGCGGCTCAGGGAGCAAATGTCTCAGGTTGACATAACCCTCGATTTTCGCCTCTTTATAAAGCTTTCAATGGGCCCGAAAACGATAGCCTCTTCTGTTAACAACAATTTATTTTGCAGATAAACATAGTCATGTCACCAAAATCAAACGAATCTACCAACTCCAGCGATGACGTCGGTGAGCAAATGCAAGATCCTAGAAATGACCAGGTCGGGCAGTTAAACTCAAAGAAACAGACCGAGAGAAAGGACGACAAAGTTCAGTCCGATTTCACCAATCCAAACAGAACGGGCGAACGGGCTAATGAGCGTGCAAAGGATGGGTTTGATCCGGTTAATGAGAACCAGGCACCAAGCCATACCGAAATGTACAAGAATGCTGAGCCTGAAAAATCCCATAAGTCTTATTTCGAGCAAGGCAAGTCGAACGCTGTAAGGGGCATCCTCGATAGAGTTGAGCACACCTTGGGCATCAAGACACGTGAGAAAGAAACTGCCGAGGAACGGGCCAATCGTGGTGGTATCCAAGGTGTCAACGCCGCATCCTCCGTCGAAGAGTCAGAAAACCACGGCATTGAGGCGTAATATTAGTGGCGTCGAAAAACGATTTGGGTTATAGGTAACATCGCATCAATATATTAAATTATCAAAATTGCACTTTATCCAGCTACTTTACCAAGTACTTTTTTCCTGAGAGCCGCACACGGCTTGATCAATGGGAGAGAGCTCAGGTTCTAATCCTGCGACATCTAAACCACTTAGACTAGAAAAACAGCACTAGATAAAAGTTCTTATCTGATATTGGAAGTTTCTCGAGGTCGCAATTGGTTTTTCCTTGGCAATTAGCTGGCACAACATGGCATCATGGTACCTGTCATTGACCATCAGTGACGCGAATACACCGACTCTCGAAATTTACGCCACCAGCCATTCACTGTTGTTGCCTATGTGATGCGTTCTTTTTGCAATGTTTCAAGTCTCTATCTTTGCGTAAAACTGTCTCTGAAGTAGGTTGCCAGCCGGACAGCCGCACGAGAGAATGCGCGCGAGGTTGCTATTCAACATGAAATACCACTCATTCTGACGTCAAGTCGTCGTTGGTTCAGTTGATCATTTTATTCTAATGATCGTTGCAGCTTCCACTAATAGCTCTCGGATCAGCATTATGATTATGTTTGGTTCATCAAGGGTTCCATTGCCTATTCCTCTACAGATGTATCGGTCCTGATGCTTGCGTGAGCCGTCATCGTTATTACAATTATGCAGGACGATCCAGATATTATTGTCATCGAGCAGAGCTAAAATTATGATCTTATTGTTGCTGCGTGTCCTTGCGGCCGAGACAAAACAATCTGATACTAGCTTCCCTGGTCATGCCCGCAGTGCAGCCGCAGTGTACGGCAGCCATCAGACATTGCTTAGTCTCCAATACTAACTCAGTACCTTGCATGGTATCGGTTGGCCGCATGTCTGTGCCACTAGAGTCAATCTGATCGGGAGCGGTGAATTTGATGTACGCAACATTCAAAAACAATGTTCGAGTGGCATGATCCGGTTGAAGACCTATGAAGAATATTCAACTGAAACGTCAGAATGCTACCGTACCTGACGGAGAAAAAATCGGAGTACTTTGAATTCAATTGACGTAATTCTCTCCTGTGCGTGCAATACATAGAAATGTACCTAAACTTAGTTCTTGGCACTCAAAAGTGCTTTGTTTAGATTGCTTTCGTAGTATAACGCCTTACCAGACAGTGCTAACACACGCATGCATCCATGACTGCTCTCCATAAGACTTCTGGTTGAAGATATGCAGTCGAACTTCCTAAATAATAATGCACGTCTTCGATTGCTACCTATCGTTCGTCATGAGGCTCTGCTTTGCGGCTCAGCATAGCAAATCTGATCCACTCGACAATTGCTCAACTGGAAACAAATGATGATTTTCGGGAAGTATATAAGTAGAGAGTTCACCGGTCCAAATGCCTTTTTATTTTCTCATCAAAGTACAAACACTCATTCAAGATGATGGAACACACTCACAAGCACAACAATCAGCAAACCACTTCTAACCAGGTCAACAATCCAGCTGCACAGGGACAGAACGCCCCAGTCTCAAACGTTCCTCGGGGCGCAGGAAACCTTGATCAGAATCCAGTCGCACAAGGTGAAGCCACCGGACGACGACAAGTTGTTGAGACCGATCCACGAACTGGCGCTAAGACTGTCACAGAAGAGACACATTACGGTGAACCAAGCAAGATCAAGCAGATGATGAACAAGGTTGAGGACAAGCTCGATCCTCGAATAAGTACCAAGAACGAGAACGAGTACACCACCACAGGTGGTGCCACTGGCCACTCCAATATCCCTGGTGCTTACCACGACGGACACAACCATTTGGACAACTCCACTGCCACAGGCTATGCCACTGGCAACACCGCTGCCACCACAGGCAATGTTCACAACAACAATTCGCTCACAGGCGGCAACAATGTTCACGGAGTACCTCATAACAACGCCACTATTGGTGGCAAGACCATGAACGCTGCGAATTACGCCGAAGACAAGCTCGACCCACGAGTGAACACCAATACCACTACTGGTGTCACTCACGGCAATACCGCTACCACTGGCGTCGGTCACGGTAACACTGCTACTAGTGGAGTTTCTCACGGAAACACTGCTACTACTGGAGTTTCTCACGGAAACACTGCTACTACTGGAGTTTCTCACGGTCATACCGCCACCACAGGCACTGGTTTCAACAACAATTCGCACATTAGCGGCAACAATGTTCACGGAGTACCTCATAACAACGCCACTATTGGTGGCAAGACCATGAACGCTGCGAATTACGCCGAAGACAAGCTCGACCCACGAGTGAACACCAATACCACTACTGGCGTCGCTCACGGCAATACCGCTACCACTGGCGTCGGTCACGGTAACACTGCTACTACTGGAGTTTCTCACGGTACTGCGGGCCACACTACCGGATATGGCAACACGGCTGGCGCATACAACGACGGCTCTGTCACCTCTGGTGTCACCGTCCATGGCGAACAGCACGATAACACTACCACTACAGGTAAGATCAAGAATGCCATGAACCATGCTCAGGACAAGCTTGATCCACGAGTCGATACTGAGCCGACCACTGTTGGAGGGTCCAATTTGGACCACTCAAACACTCGAACTGGTCCTCGATTCAACGAACCAGCATTGAGCTCAAACAACGCAAACACCACCACTACCCACACTGGAATCGGCACTGCTGGTGCTGCAGGTGCTACTGGCGCAACTATTGGTGCCACTAACCACCATAATACGGCGACAACTGGTGTTACCAACTCCGGCACTGTTCCAACATCTCGGCACAATGTCCATAACGTTGGTGACCAGACAGTCCATTCTCATACTCAGACCGGCGGTACTAACCCTGTGCGACGAGGTCTTGAGAGAGTAGAGAACAAGGCTGACCCACGAACTGACAAGGTTCACGAGGCGCCAGCTCACAGCACTCGACCAGGAGACACCCACATCGTTGGTCACCAGCGACAGTACGATCCAGCCACTGGTCATGAACAGGTTGTCGGTGAGAGAAAGACTACCACCAACCCAGTGAAGAACATGGTCAACAAGGTTGAAGAGAAGTTGAATTTGAAGAAGGACAAGACCGTTACTGAGGAACGACGAGTCTAACTCGCCTATTGAAGTTTTCGTATTTGAATTTTAAAGTGTAGTTTTATTATAATTTACAATTGATTTATTGGTATATGATGCTTATCGCACTCTACATTTTATATTGTCTTGGTTATCTCTTCCAGAGGATTATATTGTATGATTCATTACTGTAGACCGTTCGTGGTAGAGCAGGTAACGCGGCTGTACAAGAGATGCGGCTGTGGCTTTGCATATCGGCGTGATAACGGGTGCGGGGAACCGGGGGCATATCTTCATTACGTCTACATATTTGATCCGCAGAGTTGGCCAAACTACTAAGCATGAGCGCAGAAAAATAATAGCGTGTGGACTTGACAAGCAGCTAATTCATACAGGTCATTAAGCAATTTGCCCATATTTAAGCTTCTAGCCGTGAGTTCCGTTCCCGTTCCCAGCAAGCAATCTCGTGGGGCCATTCGAAATACACTCAGCGTGCTTTCCGTTAACACCGTGCTTCTTTCACAATGTTTGCAGATCTTCCTGTGGAGATACTTCTAGCAGTATTCAATTTTCTTGAAATTTCAGGGCTAAAAGCATCCAGCCTCGTGAATCGTCGCATACGAGATGTATTAATGCCTATTATGTGGTCACACCTCGAGTTTACGCGAATGGAGAAGTCTAGACCCGACAGTATGGGCAAAAAGAAATGGCTTTCGAGTACAAAGTCGTGCAGAAGTATATTTGACCGCAATGTTCATGGAGTGTGGATGGTGATCGGTGTGCAAGAGATTGACGACTTTGTAGGTCTACTTGCGAGGCATAAACTGCGCTCGCAGCTTGCATGCGTACGAACCCTCAACTTCGATCACCAGGTTATGGAATCACAGGAAAAACGAAAGTGGCATAGGCTTGCTCTTTCTCGTGTCAAACGTTCAGAGTATTATTGGGTGAAGGGGTATCTATCTCCAGAATTTTTTCCAAACCTACAGGGCATTAGATTCCGGACCAATAGCGCATGTGTAGATGAAGCTGATTCAACGCTGTCAATGCTGTCTAATTACAGCGTTCCGTCGTTTGTTTCGACGACTGGACGGCTCTCCATATTCGACGCCGCACCTGACAACGTATTTAGATACGTCAAGGCAATCGAGGTGGACATTGCTAGCTCGGCAGAATTCCCAGTGAGTATACCACCAAATGTTTCTTATTTGGAAATCCGTTCAAAGTTCCCCACGTCTCTCAGTGCCACTGCGGTACTTGATCTTATAGGTGACCTGCAACATCTTTATGCTATTAGCTTAACGAATATCTGCATTTACAATCCAAATTCAATCCAATGGATTCCGAAATCCGTCAAGATATCATTTTTCGACATAGGCGAGAGTAATTATTTGGAGGGAAGGCTGGGCGATGTGATTGAGTGTCCTGGGGTTGAGGCTCTAATAGTGTATGAGCCATACGGATTCGTGCGAAAAATATTACCAACTGGTCTGCTTAGGCTCGAACTAAATTATACAGAGAGGAAGAATAAAGACGACTTTGAAATCACTCTGCTCAGTCGAAACGTGCATTTGAAATCAGTCTCGTTGCGCTGTCCGCTCTCGATTCCGATTGTCAACACTTTGATGTCTCTGGCTGATCTCGAAACTTTAGAGATTGCCGTCACTGGGCAGTTGGTGAAGAATGGAGAGATTCTGTCGAAACTCTACGAATTCAACAAACTGAAGCATTTGACCCTGTTGTTTCAATCATTTGCGCGGTCGGTTTGCTCGCCCGTTATCTGGAACTTCACTAAACTCCGCAACTTGCAGTCGCTGCATGTTCTTCATTCGGACGTGACTATAGCAGAGAAATTCGCTCGTCAATTTAACGGATCTTTTTCGGTGAAATTATTCTACCGACCAGAAGGTGTTATTTGTGACTTTGTAATGGACTTGGTTAGTATGCGTAGAAAATATATTTGAGACTCGCGAGTGAGTTTCCCTCACACAAACAACACCACAACAGCTCTCAAGCTTGTAAGAAAATGGAGGCGGCACAAGCTCGCAACGAGGCGACGCTGAATCGCTATACTAAAGGTACGTGCGCATGGAAGTCAGTTGCTAACAATCAGAAAAAAGGGTTGGTGAGGGTACTTATGCAGTGGTATATGTAGGGCACCAGAAGGACACTGGCCGGAAGGTAGCCATCAAGATGATCAAGGTCAGCGAATTCAAAGACGGACTCGACATGTCGGCAATACGAGAGATCAAATTTTTACAAGAGTTGAAGCACAAAAACTGTATAGAACTTTTGGACGTATTCTCGAGCGACACTAATCTGAATTTGGTGTTGGAGTACTTGCCTAGCGACTTGGAGATGGTGATTAAAGACAGGTCGATCACGTTTAACCAAGGAGACATCAAGACGTGGCTATTAATGACACTACGTGGATTGCACCATTGCCATAGGAATTTTGTTCTCCATCGCGATCTTAAGCCGAATAACTTGCTGCTGGCGCCGGATGGCCACCTTAAAATTGCCGATTTTGGTCTTGCCAGGGCGGTTGCTGGTCCGAGAGAGAACCTGACGCCAACAGTGGTCACCCGCTGGTACAGAGCGCCAGAGCTTCTATTCGGCGCAAGGCACTATACGACAGCCGTTGATGTGTGGTCCGTGGGCGTGATTTTCGCTGAACTCATGATCCGTACCCCATATCTAGCAGGCGCAAGTGATCCAGATCAAATCGTTGTAACTGCTAAGGCGCTAGGAACTCCCACAGAGCTCAACTGGCCAGGTGTGTCGTCATTACCACAATACCAAAAGCTGGAAAAGTTTCCTGAGCCGTCAAGACTTGAGTTGCAGAATAGGTTCTTAGCGGCGAGTGACCATGCGCTGGACTTGATGTGCGATATGCTCCGTCTCAACCCAGCAAAACGAATCAACACGACTCAGGCTATGGAATCCCCTTATTTTAAGGAATCTCCACTTCCAACAAAACCGGAATATTTGCCGAAACGTGCTGAGCAACTTCCAGATCAGTATGAAAGAGACCGCAAACAGGCAGAAAAAGAACGCTTGCTGAGGAGTAACCGATAAGTCTATAACAGCGACTCTACGTACTCTGCAATGGCCGGTGACGAAGTAAGACCGGGTGATTCTATGTTCAAAAGATTTATGAATCCGGGGAATCCTTCTTCTTCGCGTATGATAAAGTCCTGGAATGCACCTCCACTGGTTATTTTGGGCCTTATCCCACTGTAATCTGGCACTAGCGCTTCTTTTTTCACAGAGGGAAGGTATTTACGGATCGCGTCGTATGCGTTATCCAGATTGAATCCATTGACTGCAAGGTCGTCAGGATTCTGTACCCACTCGATATCTGGCCCAAACTTGATCTTCCCACCTAGATCCAGTGTCAGATGAGTTCCTAATGAAGCATGATTACTAGGGCATGGGTATATTAGTCTCTGAACCTTGGGATGCGAAGAGTTATACGCAAAGTAGTTACCCTTTGCGTAGTATGCGGTGAGTTGTCGGTCAGCAGGCAATAACGAGTTTTGAATAGCAACGGCTCCATGTCCCGCAGAATTGATCACAACATCTGATTTAATATCGATTTCCTGCCCTTGTGCGTTGCAAGACACAATATACCCAGTACCATCTTTCTGTATGGTTGTAACAGACGTCCCCAATGCAATATCACCACCATTTGCTTCGATTTGTCCTTCGTAGTAGCTCATCAGTTCATGTGCAGACACAATTCCAGTTGTCGGAGACTCCAAAATTGCTTTCTCGGCTCTAACTTCGGGTTCAAGTTCTTTAGCTCTTTTTGTAGTTACCCAATGCAGAGGAACACCTGTGATCTTGGACCTCTCCATAAGCCCCGCCAAGTGACCGGCTTCTTCATTATCCTGAGCCACAATCCATTTACCACACCGTTTCGCCGAGATTCCATATTTTTCAGCGATATTGTAAATCATCTCTTTTCCCTTGACACATAATTTCATCCTCAAAGAATCGACTGGGTAGTAGATCCCCGCATGAATGACTTCAGAATTCCTTGCGCTAGTTTCTGTTCCAAGTTCTCTATGGCGTTCCAAAAGCATTACCGAATGGTTTTTGGAGAGCCTGGCAGCAATAGCCAGCCCAACAACACCACCTCCAATCACTAAATGTGACACATCAGATGCTCGTTTGGCAACCACAGTCGGCCTCATTGGTGTGGTATGTGGGAGAGAAGCACGCTGAGACAAATTCCTCTCGGCGAACTTTCAAACCTCTTGACCTACTCATGTCGTCACTGCCACGAAACGTACTGCGGAAATATCTTTTCCAATTACGTGTTCCTATATCGTATAAGAATGTCGTATCTACATTTGAGGCAGTGCGTAATGATACGCTAGTTCCAAAAGAAGTGACCAGCGACGGCGTGATGCTGCTCAAAAAAGTTTTGCAAACATATAGAACGAAGACAGGACGGATTGATCGACAACTTGTTGAACTCGAAAGGGATTTGGTAGAGAAAGCTGCTGAAATGGGGAACAACGATGCAGTAGCTCTGCTAGCGGGCGAAGTGCTTGGCTCGGAGGAAGAAGCTATGGAGGACAAAAGGCACGCCGACAGGCTTCTTACTCAGTTAATGGATAAAAAGCATCCTTTGGCCTACAAGATATCTGGTGACCTCTCATACAATACTGGGCGTGTGGAGGAAGCACGAACATTCTACGAGCTCGCAGTGCGTCACAATGTCGAGCAAAGCGTGAAAGTGGAATGCTTGAGAAATGTGGGTATGATTCGTCTAATGAAAAAGCAGCCCTGGGAGGCGCAAAAAGCATTTTTGAGAGCAGTCGATGAAGCAGAAGACCAAAGTAAAGTTATGGACTGCCATTTTTATTTGTCACAGATTCTTGACGCCGATAAGGAGCGGGTAAGATATCACCTAGAGAAGGCTGCTACCTTTGGCTTGCGACAAGCTTTCGCACCGCTTGGATTTTTATATTTGAACTACTTTGGCCAGAAATCGGTTGCAGAGGAGTGGTTTAAGCTAGGGAAGGAGATTCAAGATATTGGCTGCATCGTGGGCTTGCTCGACTTGTACATGCCATCCCGTTTGTCAGAAGCAGCAGCACTACTGGATATGATCAAGAAATCAGAACAGGCAGATCAGATCATAGCGTCCAGAAAAGACAAGATTCAGCAAATTGAAAACTTCATTGCATCTCAGAGCGCAGCTACGCATTACAGCGGTGACAGGTGGGCGTGACGGACACGCGTTTAATTTTTCGCGTTTTCGCGACCCGACTTATGATCTCGCCATCTCCACACACACCACACTATGAAACGCAGCGGGGGTACCCTCACATCTTTCTTCGGCACGAAAGTAGCGAAACTCAATACTTCAAGTAATGTTGCCAGTGGTAAACTGACACAGACGGCTGTCGTGCCGCTATTCGATAAGGAGAAATGGGTAGGCGGATTGTCTAGTGAGCAGAAGGAGCTGTTGCAGCTGGAAATTGACACTCTCGACTCGTCATGGCTTGCAGTCTTGCATACAGAGCTCACAAAGCCCTATTTTTTGAAACTCAAAAAGTTTCTCAAAGCCCAGACAGAAGCCAAAAAGACTGTATTCCCACCAGAGAAGGACGTGTACTCGTGGTCCCGTCTCACCCCACTTAATCAAGTGCGGGTGGTAATCATTGGCCAAGATCCATACCACAACTACAATCAGGCGCATGGATTGGCCTTCAGCGTGAACCCACCTACGGTTCCTCCACCATCTTTGGTTAATATTTATAAAGGAATCAAAGCATGCTATAAGGATTTCGAGATACCCAAGACAGGGTTGTTATCGGGATGGTCGGAACAGGGCGTGCTGATGCTAAATACGTGCCTGACTGTGGAAGCGCACAAGGCCAACTCGCATGCAAACCAGGGTTGGGAGCAGTTTACCGAAAAAGTTCTAGAAGCGGTGAAGATTCAATCGAAAGGCGTATGCTTCTTGGCCTGGGGGTCTCCCGCAGGTAAGCGAGTGGACAAAATATCGCCTGGCAGCAAACATTTAGTATTGAAGTCCGTCCATCCCAGCCCGCTCTCGGCTCATCGCGGATTTTTTGAAAACAAGCACTTCGTTAAAGTAAATGACTGGTTGTACGAAAAATACGGAGCCGACGGTGTGATTGACTGGGCCATTGTCAAAGGGAACACGATCAAGGCTATAGCGTCAATGAAAATCAGTCCTGAAGAGGCTGAAAAATTGGCTGCGGCAGAAAAGCTCAAGCTGGAGGAAGAGGAGAAAGAGAATATCCGTCGCCAAAGTGCTCGCAAAGAGGCAGAGGCGTTTCTCTTAGAAAATAGCAGCGATATAGACGAATCATAGAGGCATACATTATCTTTTTTTCATACAAGTGCTGAACATGAGAGCAATAAATATTTTGTTCTTAATTTTTTTCCATCGCCGTGAAGACCGTAAGACTTAAGTTTTTTTATACACAACTACATCACCCCGACGGCGCCAGTCGTCGTGAAAATGCGAGTTGAAGAACCGTTTGTGCGGCTCGTACCCCTGCGTCTCGAGGTAATGCTGCACAGTAGGCTCCAACTGTTCGAAAAAGGACAAGTGAGATGGCCAGCCGTACGTGGATGGGAAGTGCTTATCCAGAAACGAGATGGGGTCTGCATAGAACATATCTGCAATATCCAGATAATTCGTCGTAGCGTTGGCGGATTGATGCAACGGTGGCTCACAAGTAAGGAACCATGCTGGAATATTGCGATGTAAATGAGATTGCCAAGGGGTGGAGTGGCATGGCATTAGGAATCCCGCTGACAATACTTTTGGGTCGTGACGCATATAATCGACCACATCAACAACGCCTCTCTGGTGGTATCGTGTGAAATAGATAGCGACTGGAGCGTGGATAAGCATGAGTGCCACCAAGGTGACGTACCTCATTGGGCGCACTTCTATCCGCATTATGGATTTCGAGAAAAGTATATGCAGCAGAGGGAGCAGTGGGTATATGAACCGCCATTCTTTGTGCTTCAAGAAGGAGTATGGCATAATAACAAAGAAAATGGCTTGAGTGATTGTTGCTGATCTCGATTTCCACATTTCGTAGATTGTATGTGGAAGGAACGCCATTAAAAGCATTGGAAGACCCTGCGAGAAGTAAAAATGTGGGGGAGATGTACCATAAAACTGTGAAAGTGATTGAAAAATGTTGAACTTGATGAAATTGATAAACGGGAACACCGGTTCGCCGTAATACCACTGGTCAACATAGAAATTGGCCGTGAGAGAAGCAAACGCTGTCACTGCAGCAATTCCAACCACCTTCAGGCTCTGCAAAGTTGTGCCTAGTCTCAGTACCAACTTGCCTCCGAGGAATGCCCAGATCAATACATTTGTCGGTCGAATAACGCATGAGAAAGCGGCAATAGCCAGCGAGATAACGAGACGGCTATAAGAGACGTTCTTCGAGTTCCATGGCCAATATGCCAATGCCGCCGTTGTAAGAACCATTTCAAGAGAGTTTGCAAAAGTTCTTGTAATGAAGAACCAGTTGAATGCCGAGAAAACGCTTGTGAGAAGTGCTATTACTGCACCCTCACTCGACAGCAGTCGCCGAGCAAGCACAAACTGATAATAGTCACCCACTGCCGCCATCACTCCTTGAAATAACTTTGGCGCCAGAACCACATCTATATGCAGAGCCTCTGCCAGCTTGTAAACACCGGCGAAGATCAAGGGATGTGTCGCTGAGCGCAAGTGTTCACGCCATTCCCAAGTCTTGTAGCCATACCCGTAAACTGCGATATGGGCAGGCTCTAGGCTCTGCCAGTACTCATCTGGCTGGAAGAATGTCTTTATGAACAGAGCATTAAGTACTCTGAAAGCAACAAGTGCTAGGAACAACTTCAGTTTCATCTTCTTCGGTGTCGTTCTATGATGGTTCGCGTCTGACACCTGTCTCACAGGTTTGGGATATTCTTCGACGGGGCGGCCCGACGGTCGCACGGTACTAAATTGTTTCCACTCATATATAGTTCCTTCGTGCTACACATTCACCTTCCTCACCGTCCATCATCGCATGTTTTTTGCTAAATTAAATGGCTCGTCCAACCCAAACCATCCGTCAAATTCGGATAAAAACACTGTCAAAGTCGCCAAGCTAGTCTCGCTACCTCCAGCCACCACAAAGTCACGAGTGGATAAGACTCCAAAGAAACGCTCCAAATCGAGATCACACACCCCACTGGAGCTGAAGTCGCCTAGTTCATCAAAAAGCAGACATTCGACAATCACGCCCGATCCCGAGCTCGTTGTAGATACAAAGCGGGAGTACTTTAAAGAGCCCAGTGATGACCAGATCAAGACTATTGAGGGCAAGGACATTGCCGTGGACAAGCGTTATAAGAAGCTTTTCGACCGCGACCTCGAATTCGTTCTTGAACTCCCATATGGCCAGGAAAGATATAAAGCAGTGGAACCTGAGCGCGAAGACGATCTTGATCTCATGGGCGAGATAGAAACAGTTATGGAGACAGTAGGAGGGTTCACAGACAGATTGACAGAGATCAAGGATCCTCAGATGAAGGACTGTATCATACGGCGAATGCGCAAATCCATTAGTGAGAAGAGCCGCGACAAATTTATTGACGCTATAGACGACTTCAATACGCTTGTGGTCCAGTGTCGCGACGAAGGCACATTCGAGGCGACCATCCGTGCTCTGCGCACAAACCATCGACGGCTCGATTTTGACACGATATCCAATTTGCTTAATATGGTCTACGCACGTGTGGTTTCACCGCATGCAAACGATCTAAGGAACTATGTTGCGTTTTCAAACAATGTGTATGGTGAGTTGCTGCCAAAATTTGCTTCAAAAATCTTTCTTGAAACTGGGCTCACGTCAGATAAGGTTTTTGTCGATTTGGGTTCCGGCGTAGGGAACTGCGTGCTTCAAGCGGCTCTAGAAGTTGGGTGCGAGAGCTATGGGTGCGAAATGATGCAGACTGCAGCAAGTCTTGCAGTGAAGCAGCAGAAGGAGCTTGAGGCAAGAGCGGCACAATACGGGCTCGCCATTGGTGGCATTACACTCAAGGAATCGGACTTTACTCAAGACTCTGATATCTCCATGGCATTGAGCAAAGCAGATGTGTTGCTGGTGAATAATTATGCGTTTGATAACGAGTTGAACGGTTCACTCGTCAATATGTTTCTAGACCTCAAGGACGGCTGCCAAGTGGTGTCCCTAAAGTCGTTTGTGCCTGAAGATCATGTTATTTCAGAGAGGAATATTCATTCTCCGCTGAATATTCTAGCGGTGAAGAAGAAGCATTTCGGTACCGATTGTGTCAGCTGGACGAATGCAGGCGGTGTATATTATGTGGCGACGGTTGATCGTTCAAGAATCCAAAAGTTTTTATAATTCAAGTCCAACCCACGCTATCAAGTATCTTATTTATAACAAAGCAGAAACAAAAAGATTTCAAAACTAGAAGAATAGTATTATTGGATGAAAAAAACAACAAAAATATGGAAACTAACCCGGAATATATAAAGAGAAGAACAAAAAAATTAAAAGTATGCAAAAAAGAAAATCAAAACTTGAATAAAAATAATAAGTAATCAGATGCAATACCATTCTGCAAAAACGCTCCAAGCATTGCCGCGATCGGCAAGTACTAGTCCTCGCCAGGTACCGACTTCCATCGTCTTGATCGTCGCATCCCAGACGCCAAATACAAGCCCATCCTCAGACCCGCCTTTTCGATGCAACTTGGTAATCTTGCCTGAGGGGCTTTGAATACCTAGCTTAGTTCGAGAAAATCCTGATCCGGCAGTTATACCGTTCGCAGGGTGCTGCCTTACTTGAAACACATAGCTGTTGCCACCGTTCAGCTTCTTGCATTGCGGCTGGGCCACATAGGCGTCTTGCCGCTTGCAGTGCGGCGTAGGATGGCGTGTGACAAACTCGAATGGTGCATTTTGGCCATTGTGGGTGATACCGACGGAGTAGGCTAGAGCCAAGCTTCCGCGCGTGCTGGTCGAGACTGACATGTTCATAGCCTGGCCCTGCTCAGACACATAGACCTGAAGCACGCCCTGCGAAAATGGCTCAGGGAGCATCGCTTTCACTCGACAATATCGGCGATTGTTTTCCCAGTACACTTGAGCAAGACCGGGCATGCTGTGGTCCTGGCCACAGAGGACCTGACAAGAAAGTTGTACGCCATGCGGGACACTGAAATTGAGCTCGGCCACCTCATAGTTCTCCAGCCTGCAGTCCACATTTTTGTAATCGAGCAATTTGATCTGATGTTCGAATGCAGCTGGCCCTGCAAGAGGCAGCGCAAGCGCTTCGGCGCTTTCAAGTGGAGGCACCAGATGCTGGTCTAGCTCATCGAGAGGAACGTGCGAATAAATCAGTTCAGTCGGAGGAGTAAGGAAGTAAAAATGGTTCACGTTACTTCCTTCATCACACTTGTAGTACAAATCGCGCGTTGGAAAAGATGGCGACGCCAGCGCCGCATCTATCATTCTCCATTCATCATTGATCAGAACTGCATTCCAATAATGATTTGCACGTGGTACTGATGCTCGATCTACTAGCTCGCCGGGTCCCTTGAGGCGACCTCGCACGACTTCACAGTGAATCTCCAGTGACTCGCACATCGATTTTATACACTCCGCCAGCTCTTGCACTGTAGCTTGACGTGATTGCATGAGTCTTGAGAAGCTCATTGTGACTTCAGATTCATTCTCGTCGTCATCATCACTATAATCGTCGTAAGACTCTATAGCAATTTTAGATGCGCAAAAGTCGAATACAGCCCTCAGTCTGTCGGTATCATACTGGAACTCTCGTCCAATGCGACTGGATGCGAAGACAGATGGCGACATGAGCTGGGGCCAAGTGTGCATTGCAAAAATGGCTGCATCGACGTGCGTGAAATCCTGCGATCGCAGGTCGAGTTTGCCTTCGCCACGAGTAAATCCGTTAAGGGTCTCATTACCTTTTACCAGTGATAGGCACTTAATTGGCTCAATTGGAGCGATACCTTGCATCTCTTGCCTCTTGCGTCTTTGTTCACGCTCATTGCTCGTAATACTGTTCGCACGATGGACGTCGCGACGCGTTTCTATCCATGTTCCGCCAAGGTCGGTAGAGCTTTTTGACGCGTACAGGTCACTTGAGATTCCCGTCATTTTGCCGAGCTTTCTCACTCCATTCTTTATAGAGGAAGAGCCAATGGAAAACTTTGAGCGAGCAGATCTGCTGGATCGGAACGACTTGATTGAGCGTGATCTGCCAAGCTCGCTCACACTTTTGCTATCATCCTTATCCGAACTGGTGAACAGCTTTTTCAAAAACGTTGCCGACTTTTGTAGCCGCAGCCCTTTTGCAGATTTCGAGTCTGATCCTTTTGCATTAGGTAGTTTCACGGGAACTTCTGTGACAGTGTGTGGCTCTGAAATTCCCGGGGTGGGCGACGACCTATACAATGAATCCTGCTTACGGCGAATTAGCGATCCGGCAGATGTAGCACTAATATTGCTATAAGTCGTGGGTGTTGTGCTGTTACTTCTGACCGAGCCACTCTTCAGTGAGGATATGCTTTGATAAGTGCCGTGGCGAGACACAGAATTATAAGAGCTTGGATCAAAGGGGATATAGCCCTCATCCTCATCGCTATCTCTTCTACCTTGCTGCTGCTCTAGGTAGTTGTTCATAACGAACGACGAACTTCGCTCAGGCGGGAAATGCTGTGGAATAGGCTGGGCGTATTTCAGTTCTTCAGACCCTGTGACTGTTGTGACACTGCTGCGTTTCTCTGGGAGCCTGGGCAACGGGTAACGCATATCGTTTTCATCGTTTACTGCTGTATCGTCGCTTCTAGAATTTGAGCCGGTTGTTGAAAAGTCCATACCTTCCAAACTAGCCATCACATCGTTCATAGCATGTCGCAATGGCGAGGGAGTTCGATCTAGGTTCGTCCTTCGAGCTTGAATTGTGCTGCCACTTGAATGTCGATACTGTGAAGAATGGGGCGGAGGTACAGGAGGAGGAAGATCTTCATCCGACCGTTCGTAATCTTCGTCCGAGTAATCATACTCTCGTCGGATCTCTTCGTCAGAGCCACCACTATCATAGTCGAAGCCCTTTGCCGGTCGGTACGTTGAGTTGAGCTGACTGGCAATGTCGTCTAAAATCTCGCTTCTCGGGCGCGATGTCGTAGAATCAGTGCGTTCGAATTCTGAATATCGATGTGTTATCGGCGTGAGATGTTGCTGTTGCTGTTGTTGTACAGGTGTGAACTGTGGCGGTGCTGGAGACACACTCCTTGAAGGGGTGTGTGCTGTTGTTGGCTCAGGAGACGGTGTTGATTTCTTGTCTTCGATGAATTCAACAAAGTTACACGGGAACGATCCCACCATCTTGTTGCGCTTGAGCTTTCCCATCCACCAGTTGCCATCTCCAGTGTTGAGCACTTCGATTATATCTCCCTCTACAAACCCCAAGTCCCCTAAACAGCGTATTAGTCTTCTTTCCCATGTTATTTCTAGTTGGAAAACTTACTCTTCTCTTCTCCAGACCATGAGTATATCGCACGCACCAAGCATGGATACGACGTAGGAAGGGACGTCACCATTAGTATATCAAGCCAACCGCTAGCCTTCTTTTCAATCGAGTTGTATGTTTATTTGTTGAAAGCCCTTTGTATTTCGATAAAAAGCTTCAAAATGGGGGGAGGCAGGCAATTTCGTCGTCGGATATCAGTTGAAAAATAAGGGAAAAAGGGAAAATGCAGAAGTCTGAACTTAAAATGTACCCAAATTATCTTCAATCTCTCGAATCGCTTTCTGTTTAGCCGATGTAGTTCACTCCCGCGTGGATTCGATGATCCAGTTGTGCTCGTGTGTGCGTTTGTTTCGAGTCCGGCTCACAGGGAGTGTTGGTTAAAGTCAATGGTAATGATATAGTGGAGAAGCGTGGGCACTCAGACTGTAAACACGCGACGTTCCACCAGTTGCTGCAGAGATGCGGCGTGGAAAAGTATATTTGTTTACTTCTGCCGAATTGGGACATGTGCATGTGGAAGCCCTTTATCGGCGCGGCTCAAGATGCGCGGCTGCACCCGAGAGTTTATTTTAAGACGACAACAAATTTATAGAAAGTTCTTGTCATTCGGTTCTAAAAGCGTTTACTAGCAGAGTTAGATGATCGATATATAATTAAGCATGCGATGTAAAAAAATAAAAGCACCAGAGATGAAAGGGACTAGATCTTGTCCACCTCTGCCTTGGCGTCCTGCCAGCTCTCCAGGTTCTTACGAGCCCATTCAATGTGGCAGTCAACATAGGCAGCCATGATCTTGCGCAAATCCTCTTGCTTTTGAACATTGAACCGCTCCAAGTCGGCCTTGACAGATTTGTTAGCATCAATGACGTCCTGCTTTGCTACAGAAAGTGCATCGTCCATCTGGGAAATCTGTTCGCGTGTTTTGCCAATGTTACTTCGACGGGTGGCTTCTGGATCAACATCCATGAAGCCGTGAATAGCATGGTTGAGTTTCCCGATACCAGGAATCTTGAAACCACCTTTCTTCTTGGGCGTACTGTTCACTTCACCATGCGTTGGAGGGAAGCTTTCTTCGCCACGGCTATCATCAACATGATGTGCCTCTGCTTCAGATTCGTGTTGATGGTGTGCCGCTCGCGATGGTGAGCTAGCAGTGACCTCGTCAATTTCACGATGCAAATATTGGGTAATTCTCTGTGCCTCTTGCTCCGACCGCTCAAGGTTCTCCAGCGTGGTTCTCTTTTCGATCAACGTTTCGGAAGTCATCTCTTGTTGCAAGGCCTTCTGTCTTCTATACTTTAAAACGGCCCGCACAACGCCAGCGAATTGAGCAGACTCACCTAGCGGCTCACTGAAACTATGTGAAAGCTGTCCCACCAGCGCCTCTGTAGTCAAGTAGTTGCTGTCAATTGCCTGACCCACTTTTTCGATAGCAGTTGCTAATCCAGCTTCTTCTTCAAGAGAATAAGCATTGAATTTTGCTCCAAGTTCTGAGTAGTCATTCGCAATGTCTGAATATCGCTTAATGATCCGCCGGTTCACTTTCTCCAGCCCACCGGAAATGACAGTCTCATATTCCTTAGCATTAGCCTCAGCATCTTCGAATTCTTCGTCAGTCTCGGCTTTTGGTTTCGCTGAACTGGACGGAGTAGGTAAGTACGAATGCGCCATTGTTGCTGCAGCTGGATCTAGTGGCGGTCCCTTCAATGGGTTTTTCGGGAGATTCGACACCGGCGGCGAATTGAGCACTTCACTCCAGCTTGAATTAGGATCCAAGAATCGATGAAACACTGGGTGCTTTCGTATTTGTGGAATTGCAATGCATCTGTTTAAGAATACCGCCAGCATCCGCTGTCGATGCTCAATTATTGTGGCGTCTTCCTTGGCCTTTGTCGGTGCAGCGGCATAGTCGGACATTGTATGTTTTTCAGGAATGGGCGGAACAATCAAGGTCGGAAACAGCTTGGTCAATACATTTCGTAATGATTCAAACTCGGAGTATCGTCGTCTAACAGTCAAGTCTTGTACTTTGATGGTATACGCAATGAACCCTCGAGAATTGCCCTCTCGAGATTTACCTGCGCTTATAATCGTGATTGTTGGCAACTCGAGCAGGATCTGCTCAACTCTAGAGGAGAATGTTCTGGTGGCAGAAGGTCGTCTATCTTGGGGTCCGTCATCCTCTGTTGAGCGGGACGACGACGTTGAGCCTCGCCTTGTTGGCTCGCTGGTGACATCGCTTCCCGCAAACGGATTGTTGTCCTCAAAATTATCCTCAAAGTCACTCATTGCTCTACGACGCTCTTTCGAACTCTCCGGTAACGTGTCAACGAAAGGATAGCGCTGTCCGCGATAACGATAGTTGCTTGTGTGGAGGCGCTTGATGTTTGAACTGCGCTGGGAGCGACGTCAGCTCTGTCCAAATGCATGTACTGCTGCGACCGCAATAACCGCACTATGCACCACTGGCAGGTACCCATCGTCATAGAACCAATCAATTGCATTTTTTTTGCACAGAATAACTGAAATGTGAATTCATTGGAATCTTCCAATAACATTGTTTTCAGCAAATTAATAGTCACAGTTTTGCTCGTTTAGGTTAGCAACCTACACAGTGCTGCTATCCGTGATGAAGAAGCTAAAGGTATTAAAACATGTCCCCAATTTGCAAGCATGGCGAGTAACTACGGTCAGTACAAGTCTATTTGCTTATCATGTTCCCAGGACTTGCCTCGGCAATGAGAGCCGCAGTACGGGTGGCTCGTTGATTTGCAGCACAGCTATCATACACCGTAATTAGGCTTTCTCCGACTACCCTTTGCACTTTGGAGAAGAATACTAGTTACAGCTTGTAGCTTTTTAGATAGTCCTGGTGCGTTTAACACCTCACACAGGGTGTACAGGGGGCCCAGTCCCGTTTTCTACAAGTACACCCATTTAGATATTAACAAAATCATCGTATCGTATTGCTTCGTTTCCCGCTTATACATATCAATTAACATAACAGGAAGATCAGGGTGCAGTCTTGTAAACGAGCAGTGCGAGCTCTCCAACATAGAAATAAATGAAATGCTTGCTCTCGTGGGTCACGTAGGAGCCAAAGCTCTTGCCCACGACACAGTGCCACGTCTGATTGAACTTTGCGTCCAGCTCCATTTTGATCATCGTAGCTATATCTTTCTCCACGTCGTATTTCCTCATTGCCTCCAATGCGATATTGACGACCGCTTGCTGAAGGTCGGCGCTCTAAAATGAATCATTAGTTTTCCTCAATCCGCACAATCAATTTATCGAAAACAATACCATGTCAACAGACTTGATTGTAGCTATCACAGTTAGTTTCTCACTCAATTGCTAATAATCCTCCACCAAATGACTCGATCATCACGTACGCTTCAGCTGATCTGTTGCCTTGGAATCTTGTACCGGTGTATCCATCTTTGTGTCTTAGTATCCTCTGGTATTACAACACTTTTTCACAGAATCAAATCCTCTAAAATATGCAGGGAAATGCTGAAGCCGGCAGTTATGCTTCGATGCAGGTTTTGTGTATTCTTGCTCGGCTTAAAAGGGGGTTGTTGGTTGGGTTGGTTGAAATATGGTGGTGTCTGTGTGTGCCGGGCGGCCTTTTTGCTTTGCACGCTCTTCAAAATACCACGCGAGCTATGAACTACCGAATTTGTGTACGGTATGTATAAAAAATACAAGTGACAATCTTCGTTTGACCTATGAGAATGAGAAAATAAATATATGCAAGAGGGGGAATAAAGGATTGTTTTAATTTTTTTTTTTCTTTCAAGCAGTAATGCCGTATTTCAGCATCCGGGATTCGAAATTTCTGCGTGAATCCCCAAGTTTAGTCTTGAAGGATGTAATGTCGGAAAGCAGCAGATCACGCTCGTGCTTCAGCCCGTCGTATGATACATTGCTAACATCCGAGATGTTCACCATTTCACCGAGCACAGTTCGGTTGGTAACTTCGTTCAGGTGGTCTTTAAGCAGGCGATTGTGACGGGCGATTGCCATACTTTCGAGCTGAATGGCCTTGCGCTTATTCTCTTCCAATATGGCACGTTCTTCATAATATCGCACCGCTCTTCGTACTTTTTCCAGCTCGCTCTTGAACTGTTCCTCTTCTTTCTGCTGAGTCGAGTAATGCGACAATGAATTTTGAAGAGTATTGATCTGTTCTTGCATTTCCTCCACAAGTTTGTCGCGTTCTTCGGCACTGACGACATCTTGGTTGATGATAGCTCTAGTCTTGATCTGCTTGGCTTGGTCTGCGTAGCGCAATGTGGAAAGCGTCTCTTCATAATCGGTGGGCGAAATGCATGCCACCATTGCTGTCTTCGAATTTCCTCCCAGACTCTCCTTTAAGATCCAAGTTAGTACCGAATCTCGATATGGAATGACCTGCTTAGTGCGATGGTCAGAGTTGGACGCCAGCGCTGCAATGACCCTACCCAATGTCGTCAAAGATTTGTTAATATTGGAACCTTCTTTAAGCCGGGCACCCTCTGCACCAGATGCATTCGCACGCTCTGAGCCTGCCAGATCTACCAGTCGCAGCCGCGACGTTCTCTCTTCTGTTGTATCCGTCTCTGCGTCGTATGCAACTTGTCTGATCATCAGCGTGAACACAGCGTGCGATCTGCTACTTGAATCATTCATCTTAGTTGATGCTGTAGCTCTTGCCCTGTTGCCAATCTGCAAATATTTGATGACTTGGTCAACATTCTGTACCGCAAACTCTGAAAGGTCCTCAACATATGGTCCATCTGTGGGTGACTCTCTTACTCTCAATTTGGATGCTTTCTTGACCAGAAGGTCTCTGACCTGTTCATTGTAAACTTCGAAATAAGATATACGCACTGCGCATGTGACTTGAGTGCCGCTGTTGAGTTGTTCTATTTGCTCAAACAGGTCTTCACATGTTCTAGGAATTATCCCCGGACTTGCGTCGTTGCCCATCATTGTGTAACTTTTTCCTGAGCCAGTTTGGCCGTATGCGAAAATACAAGTGTTGTATCCTTGCATGTTGTGGTCCAAAAACTCTTTACCGAGATCATTATACACATCTGTTTGGTCTGCAAAATGGTGGTCTTCTGGGTTCAAGGACCAGTAACACTGATCGAAAAAAAACTCTCGAGGCTCTTTGGGCTTACCATTCTTGCCCATAGTCTGTTCAATTGTCGTACTTGCCTTA
This sequence comes from Blastobotrys indianensis, assembly GCA_030558855.1. Lineage (NCBI taxonomy): Eukaryota > Fungi > Ascomycota > Dipodascomycetes > Dipodascales > Trichomonascaceae > Blastobotrys > Blastobotrys indianensis. The sequence goes on along the minus strand of JAKTQK010000009.1, from coordinate 370,180 downwards.
ACAGGATCCATCCTGATCAAGCATTTGGCGTTTTTCTCGACCTCTCGGTCGACAAACGGTCGGACCCTCACTACGACTTTTACATTACCCTTTTCTTGAGGCTTAGCAGGACTTGCAGGCGCTGGCGAAGCCGACCGGGATCGAGCTGTTTCCAAGGACCGGTATGATAATGACGAAGTTGAGCGTGGAAGCGATGATGGCAGCGGCGATGCCGGTCTATCGCTCTCAGACGGTAGTGACGACGAAACGCTGGACGCCGCAGAGCTAGGCGGCCGTACTACCTGCTTTTTTTTCAGATTCTTTTTCTTCGCCATATCGCTGACTGAGAGTGAAGATGATAAGGGGTGAGCCATTATTTTCGATTTCCAAAAGCATAAGGTTCTTTAAGCGGGTAAGCGTTTGAGAATGATCCCGGTCAGTTGGATCACACACACACTAGTTTATGTTTGTTTACATTACACTGCGAGCGACGCGCAACAACCGCGCCGGGCTCCTCGTGGCTATCCCAAGCATCGCGAGTTGCATAAATGACCTCGAATATAAGCTTGTTGAAAATTATGTGATCTTTCTAAATTTTTATATGATTAAAAAGTAATGGCGACTTTGCCAACCTGCTGGGCGGACGCAAGGTGCTCGTAAGCGTCGACGACGCCATTGCCCTCGTTGAAATCAAACGTCTTGTCCACCCTAATGTCCAGGCCCTTGTTTTCAACAAACTTGATGAGCTGCTGGGCCAATGGCTTTCCACCGACGTGAATACCTCTCAGAATCGCACCAGATGCCAATACTCTCAAGAACAAGTCTGGAAGCTCCTTGGGGGCAGGAGCCACAAAGCCAATACATGAAATCACACCGCCCAGAGCCACTGAGCTGAGACTCTTTTCTATAGTGCCAATACCACCAGTCTCTAGCACGAAATCAACGCCGTTGCCGTTAGTGATTTTTCTCACCTCCTGGTCCCAGTCTTTGACCTTGGTGTAATTAATGCCAAAGTCGGCGCCGTGCTCTTTTGCAGACTTGAGCTTTTCATCAGACGATGAAGTGATAATAACGATTGCACCGGCCGCTTTGGCAATAGCCAGGCCAGTCAAAGATACGCCACCAGTGCCAATCAAAAGTACATAGTCACCAGCGGTCAGTCGCTTGAGCCCATAAAGGGCGTTCCACGCAGTCACTCCGGTACAGGTCAACGAAGCTGCTTGTGCCCAAGTGAATCCCTTTGGTCGAACAATCTTATTCGCAGCGTCCTTCTGAAGAATTGCGTATTGTCGAATGACACCATCGTCAATGTTGCCCAGTCCAGAAGCCAAGTCGCCTTCCCACCGGTAAACGTTCTTGCCCGAGAAGTTGCTAATCACATCATCGCCGACTTTGAACTCTTGTTCTGCAGTCTTGCCGACAGCGACTACTTCGCCAGCCAAGTCAGAGCCAGGAATGACCCCCTCGGAATGCTTGCCAAACCCGTATTCACCGCTGGCAATGATCAAATCTCTGTAGTTGAGCGACACGGCCTTCACTTTGACCAAAATCTCGTCGGGGTTTGGTTTGGGCACTTCCTCGGTGTGTGCTTTCAGCACCTCAGCAGGCTTGCCAAAGCCATGTAATCGATACACCGTATGTTGCTTCGGGATTGACATGTTTTTAAATTCCGACTTGTAATTGTAATGAAGTGTCTAATGGAAAAAAAAGTTTTCTTAGGAGCAAACAAGGTGCCTTTTAATACCCAGCTTTTTGAACCAAACACGCGGCTGTGGATGAATGGGTCCGTCCTCCGATGGGCGCCGACAACGCAGGGCGCCCACAATCTCATCGCGCCATCGAACAACAAAAATTAAACTGCACAGCTGATTATCTACACTGGGCAACGGTCCCACACTAGCAAAACACTGCAGCACGCATTGCTACTCGAGTTAATAATATGAGCATTCAAGCTGCCGTTCAAACTGTCACGATTAAACTTTGGGTTTGTCTAGATCGTGGTTGTATATGCCCGCTGAGGTAAGCGTACTTGGGCATCGCATTTGAACCGGTGGTTGATTAATAATACAGCAACAGGCCAATGCGGCTGTTGCGGCGTATTTGCTCAAATTGGAGACAGTGCAGTTGGGGTATGAGTGAAACTGCAAGTATAAGAGTACTGTAACTGCATGATTTATTTCGTCTATCTGATGACGGTGTCGTGGGGCATTGCCCATAGACCATCCAGTGACGGGGGTGTGATCCTGTCAATACACCGAGGGTAGCAGGTCAGTGGTGCAAGCACCATTGATTTCAAATCATTACGTGAGCTTGAAAGCATGGCATAAAACATATGATGACAGTTTCAAATCATTGCAACCTAAAATCAGAGATGAGTGAAAAATTCCAGTAGTGGACACAACACATGATTGACATACTACTGGTTGATCCTAAGGAGGATTTGTTTCTCGGTGAAAAAAATGTATCTTATCTAAAGAATCTGCTCACTCTGGTTAAAGTAGTAGCTAAATACCTATTATATGCCAATGTGGGGTATTTAATTGTCGAGTCTGCAGTTCTGGAAATGAGCAGCCGCACTGGTGCCCAACCGAAGCAGAAATTCAGGGTCCGATAATGTATGCCCTGGGGCTGTTATGGTTTACTACCAAAACAACCCCTTCAAATGATTTTAATTATTCTTGCCATTCTTTTAATCCAAGATGGAGCGTGATCAAAATGCATTCAGTTTGCACTAGCATTTCATAATGGGCTCACTCGCTTCTATAGTTAGTCGAGTTCAACACACCTTTAAGCCACACACATACGAATCTAAACCTGCTCATTTATAAATCACTTGAGTTGGGATGGGGTCAATTTCTAGCTGTATAATAAATAATTACCGTATCATTCTCAAATTTCACGGCGGTCGAGATACCCGAGTCGCCGATTGTGAGACTTTTTTTCTCTGACCCGAGTCCCGCCCCAGCTGCCGCCCACGTGCGGCTCGGAAAAGAGTAACACTTAGGGATCTGGTACATGTATATGCGACGTGTGTTCTGGAAAAGACATCCGTTTACGCTGACCACGTAAAAAGCAAGGTTCTGAGTCTTTAGGGACCATGAGGTTTTTATTATTACTATTTTCTCTCTTGACCCCCTCCAGTATCTGTAGATGTATGTACGTGTACGCAATGTCTAAGTCGGAGTGCTGTGGGTTATACGGGCGCGCAAAATCGCCCTGTCCATTCACTATTTTGATGGGCCATGAAAACAAATTAAAAGTTTTTCGCACCGATTCAACTCATATTTACATTCTGATGGTGACGCAGATCGAATAACAGCTGTCGACAGTTTGCTTTCTGCAGTCTCACCGAAAAGGGGTAGGCAAACCCGAGGCGCAAAAGAGTCCACGTTTCATTTAAAACTCGTATTAAAATATGGACTAGGAAAACGATTACTATTCTGGTTTTTTTCTTGTGATATACTGGTGGCTCATCCTACAGAACTACAGAGAGAATAGGTGAAAGCGCAAGCGAGTTTTGGTCTGCGGACCGAGCAGGGTGCATAGGTGTTATCACCCATTCTGGTGCCCATGATAATACTCTAAATCGGAGAAAGCACACGCGGTTCAATTGACAAAAAGATTGCAAAACACGAGGTAATAGAAATTCTGCCTTGCTGGCACTCCATCCTCTCTTCGCAGCGATCATAGGATCTTCAGCCTCCCCTTTATTTCTTTTGCAGTTCAAATTTTAGTAAAACTATTATCATTGTGCAAGAATAATAAATATTACACAAGATTCTCGTGTAACTTTTGAGGACATATATGGACCTTGCTTCTAGAATAAGGGGGGGGCGGCGCTACTCTCAACCTCGTTATCAAATAAAAGTCTCGGCATTGTTTTGTTTTTATGTTTTCGATGCCGTGTTCAAAGCATCTTAGGAAATCAAGACTATCATGCAAGTCTCTTTTCTAGTTTCCTATTGTGTTTGCGGAATGCAAAGTACCTTGTCGATTCGCGAGCTTGCTTAGCTGTCTGACCCTCCTAGAGAACGAGGCGCAAGTGATTTGCGCAGTGATCACTTATCGCCAAAAACTCTAATACCCAAATCAAGAAGGTTCTGCAGTTATTAGTAGTTTATTTGTCTTGCTACCTTTGCCTCGCATTGTTCAGAGTTTTCTTGCGACCGTCAGATTTTGCCCCTGTGTGTGCTTCGAATGTTCATATTTTTATTGATTGAACAACTGTAGATTACTCAAATAAACACAGAGAATAGATTAATTATTCTCAACACATTAGGGCCTTGTAATATCATACTTTTTAAACCTTCCTGGAAGTACATGTATTTGAATTGAGCTTCAACATATCTAGGGGCTGACCCATTGAATTCCAACGATCATCATCTTGTTGCAGTTGGATTTGTTTATTTTTTTTCCTTGTTTCTTGATTGATCAGAAGTGGAGACTCTGCAGATGTGGATGTGACGAATTATTTCTCTAAGCGTTCGTTCTGGATCTCCATGCAAGGCTGGAGCTCCTCCAGCAAATCTCGAAGAACAAACAGGTGAACCTGGCCTAAAGAAGTGGGCGAAATGTCAATCTCGCATTCATTGGACTTTAATTATTAAATCGGCAACTCTTGTTCTTGTTGCGATATTATGCGAAAAGTCTTGGAAAGCGGGCAGATAAACTTCCGTTACCCGCCGCCCCGCAGGGTTTTTTTTTGGAAAAGAAAAAACTTGAATAGAGGATCAGTTAGTTAGAAAGAAAGAGAGTGAGAGACAAAATATGTGTTTCTGAACGAAAAACTTATAAGTACAATAAATAAAATATACCAAATTTCTGTGGTTGACAAGGACTAAAACATTGCAGTTGTAAACTCATCATGGCTACTTTCAGCTTCAAGAACACCATCCAATGCCTTGACGACATGGGACCCAATCTCTTCTAGAAGTTTATAGGCCTCCTTGATCACATTGGGCCGTATACCATTGCGGTGACTGCCCAGATCGACTGTCCTAATAGGACCGACAGCTCTGTCGTTGTTCCACCCAATGAAAATGCCTGTATCGCTTACCATTTCCTCTTCGGCAGTCGGATCGACAAACACATTGTCTCCCACAATCGCCATTAAGAAAAACAAGGGAGGTCTTGAAACAGGATTGCAAAGAGGAATGCTCTGATCCCAATCGTCATGGAACACAGGAATCTCTTCAGCAGTGGAGTCATCGGTGGACGATACAATTTTAGGCAGTTTCGTAGAACATAGGGCCAAGTAAGTCGTCAGAGATATTATATTGAGCGGGTGGGAAGAGGAATGCGATAGTATCAATGCATCGACGAAAAGTTTGTATGAGAAGCGACTGGTCAGCTTGAGTTGAGGCTGAATGACCGGTTGCAATGCAGAAACAAGCGTAGACGATAAAACGTTGGGAAGAAGATGGTCATCTCTTATACCTGGTATATCGACTTCGACTTGTACTAAAGAGTCTGCGTCTGCAGTCTTGACAACTTTGGCCTTGACACCTACAATGCACTCACCGCCGTCGCTGAGCCGTACACGAGCCGAGCCATTGGCACTGGGGAGGAAATTTGTCGAGGCCTCAAGTGGTCGGAATTGCGAAGCCAAACGGGCATCGGGCCGTATGGGTGTTGTTGATTTGAGCGATTCCTTCAAATAGGATAGCTCTGCTGGCGACAACCTAGTCATGACTTTTTGCAAACTGTGGACGAGTGTGTACTGTAAACACTCGGTTGCGAGGGAAGAAAAAAAAAGTTTCCCATGCGCGCGTTAAGATGTGCGGCGCGCCAGGTGGCACCTATGATTGAAGGGCTTCGATTTGAGACTCATCATTAACGAACTGTCAAAACGAGTCAAGCGATTATTATTTTAATGCTGAGTGGCAAAAACCAATTAATTCAAGCGCTCTGTGAGCAATTTAAAAAAGAACACATAACAAACGATAAGAGTTACAGTACAATACGCCATCGCGCCATTGCCGATCAGTTGCCTATTTCAGGTTTTGAAGTGTGAACCCTGCCAGTGCGGAAAAAAAATATGAACACACTTCGAGCCCCACGGCACTTGCGAATACCCGGGCAAGAATTTTTATCGGAGTCTTGTTAGCATGAATGAACACACAAAAACCCCCCGCGGGATGAGAACCGAGCAAAGTGGCAAGAAGAAGAAATTTGTTTGATTTTTCCCTTCTTTGGATTATTCTTAGAAAGTGTCACGAGTGAAGACTGTTTCTTACAATCTGGATGTACAGGGTTTTCTGTGTTGGCTGTCGGCTGTCGGAGAAGCCGTCTCCTTTCTAAGACATCTGTGGCTTCACTGTGGCTGGTTTTCGAATCTTATTGGACCGCATCACACATCTGCATTTAAAAATTCCAGATGACTTCATCGTTTTCTTTAGATGATAAAAACAAGTTTCAGCTGATATATTTAGTAGGTATATCAGATAGAGAGACAGAGGGGTTACCTGTAAGTCTTGGTAAAACATGGTACATCTGATGTATGTTGCCTTTAAAGACAAAATAGCATCGATGGAGAAGCATAAATGCAGAATATGGAACCGTGTACTGTAGTACCATCCTAGAATGAACTTCTTGCATATAATGAAGACTTGGCATCGTTATACGCCCATGCCGTGCTCTCCCACCCCCGCACATATATATTTCTCAAGCCAAGGTAATTGAGACTACGTTCGTTTTGGCCAATATGAAATTATTGACATTATGATGCTAATAAAGCTCTCTGGGATGAGAGAGCGTGGCTATGTACGTCATAAGTTCTTTGAAATGTTGCTTATATACAAAGGGCCAACTTGAACGATGCATATCGCAGACTGCCCATAATTTTCTTGTCCACTAATTTTATTGCATAGTCTAGAAAGCAGTATCAAAATATATGCATTCGTTCGCGCAACGACTTTCTCCATCGATAAAGTCAAGTGTGGTCGATTTGATTGCGTCAAATGCATGCAGTGACAAACACGGATCACCCGCAAAGGTCTACAAGTGATTGTTGAAGCTTACCCACAAGTTTCTTTTCCACTATACGCTCTTATCCCTCTTTTTCTATTAGTCTTCCCAGTCTATCAGTCTCGGATTCAGATGGGGACCGAATTCCGACGGTGAGACCCTTATGTTTCTCTTTCATGTAGTGGAATTCCATCGACAACAACCACGGGTTCATTATTTTGATCAAAAGTTTCTTTACTTAATCGAGTAATAGAAGCCGTATTTGATTGTTTTTTTATTTCGGTTCAACTGTTTGACTCAAAAATGACTAGAGACTCGAAATGATGAGGGTCTTTGGTGCAACAACGTGGTCGAGAAATGGGGTAAGAAACAATTCACATTCGTACCCTTTCTCGTAATCCAACCCCTATAATATATAATATCTTTTTTTTATCAGTTACTCAATGACAAGAACATTACTAAATTCCCCTGTTTTTGATTTTCGACGGGGGAAATCTATCCATTTTTTGCAATGCAATAGTACTGGGCTATCTCAACCCACTTGACAACAAATTAACAGCTGAGGCTATTTAGACACGAAAAAAAATGATATCACTATCGCAATTGCTGGAAGAAAAGCAAAAAGAAGAACACTGTTCATATTGTTAAAAGCAAAGATACTTGCCTTCTTAGTTCTTGTTTTTGTCTCTCATGTCTCTCAGCGGAGTTCACTGGCAGATGCGCATCGAACGGGCCGCTCGTTTTAGGGGTGCGGCTCGCCCGCCCGAAGGAGGAGGAGGGAGGAGTTGGGTGGGTTGGTGAGGAGACCCCGCTTGAACCAAAAATTTTTGTGTGTTTCTCCCTCGTCTCTGCATCATCGATAGATTCCAATTTGATGAACAAAAACAAAAAAATCCCTCAGTTATGACTGAATTTCTTTCTGATTGTACTAGTACAAGGCTCCGGAATACGGCATAGTTTAGGATACGCATCTATTTGTGGGAAAGTACAGCCAGTTGGTAGACTCAATATATACAACTTTGGAGGGAAATCGAACCTGTTCTAGTTTGGATCGATCCTGAAATAAAGGGTTCAGTAGGAATAGGTCTTGGCGCGCTGAGCTTAAATGTGTTTTTGCCGCACCAGTGGCACGTCAGTGTTTGATGGTATATCGAGTAGACCGTGTAGATTCGTTGATCATGCTGAGATGAAAATTCTTTTAGATTCTGACGAATCTCTCTGATCTAATCTGGCTGCTGTCATGCCCGATCGCGGATCCCATCTCATCTTCAGTTCCTCGATAACCGAGATGGTGGTGCGGCACTTTCCAGCAATCGTTCCGACTAGAACACTTTTATTTTTCTGGAAACTTGTTCTTACGATGATCATCAACTTAATCGGCTTGAGATAGTACGTAGTACGGATGGGCTCGGAGAAAGGGCAGCACAAGAAGGGGTCTCGAAACAGTCTCTCATCATATGCGGATATACAAGACGGGCCCAGCAGCATGTATTCAAGCGTGCAGGGCCCATGCTCTCTCCCATTCGACAGCAGTCTATATTTGTTTTTAAAAAAAGATAAGTAGACTAGATAAGTTTTAAGCACCAATAAGAGGTGTAAATGTTGACAATGAAATTAGCATGCCAATACCACCTATCATTTTTGTCTAAACCAACACTCCCAGTGAACGTTTTCCTCAATAATCCCATAATACATTATTCAGTCATTTTAATTTCGGTACAATTGTACCGATAATGCCAACACTAGACTCAGAGAGAAGAAAAACAATGACGTTTACCCGAAGAAAAAAAAATCTCAGTGTGTTCTTGTGCTTGAGGGAGAGGGGGAGAGGAGAGCACAGGACGAACGGGTCCAGGCCCACACGCTTGAAGTCGACGAAAAAAAACAAAACCACCACCAAGAAAAAGATGAAAAAAAGAAACCAACAGCACCTGGCAACCGCCGCAGCTCAGTGGCCATCCATTTTGCAGGCCGAAATTCTATAAGAACTCGCGCGTCTGCCGCTCCGTCAAATGCGAGGTTCTTTTCATCCTTCATTGGTCTTCGTTTTATTTGATTGGAGTTCGCGCAAAAGTTCCAGTTGTCAACCTCGCATTACAACGACTATTCGAAGAAAATAAATCCCTCAAACCGGCACACACACACACATCATCCACTCTAAGACGCTCCCCTTACCTAGTCAAGATGGAGACATACTATGGCTATATTAAGACACAGCTGGACGCAATCCTATTGTTCGAAGCATGCCGACTGGGGGTGCTCCCCAGAGTGCAGCGGCGGCTGTCTGAGCGTGAACGGCTACAAATCAAATCTGGATCTATCTATGTATGGAACGAGGCCGAAACTGGAATGAAGCGATGGACAGATGGCAAGCCCTGGTCTGCTTCAAGAGTATCCGGCTCGTTTCTCACCTATCGCGAGATGGAAAACAGAGCTGCGTCACCCCCCTCGGCACTCAACAGTGCAAAAAAGCTCAAGGTTAGCAAAAAGTCTGAAAGCTCAGGCATGGAATATAAAGTCGGGGGGCTTTACAAGCAAAGCTTCTCACTGACCACTAGTGACGGCACAAAATTCCATCTCATCTCTTACTACAAGAGGGAGGATATCAACAGACGTGCCCTCACTCAACCTGCTCAGGACCCGTCCCTCAAATGCATCAATATTCCCATTGATTTCTATCCAGACAACGCTTCGGCTGGCAACCAACTGGGCCCTGCTGTGATTAAAGGTCCCATGGCCTCTCATATTTCTATGCCAATTCCAATACAGCATCAGTATCAGTCAATGTCGGCAGACCCACAACAACAACAACAACATATGTCAATGTCCCACTACTACGCCACTCCAAGGCAGACCTCAGTTCTCGCTCCCGGTCATGTACAATATCAATTTTACTCTGCAGCGCCCCCGCCTCCGCCTCCGGGGCCGCTACATTTTCATCCACAACACTTGCCCTCTGCATCATCGTCACCACACGCTTCGACACACATTCATCGTGCTGCTCAGCCTGCTCATCCCCCTCATATCTCCCAACCTTCTCCACCATCTCAGCGTTCCTCAGTTTCTACAATTTCATCTTCTCAAACCCCCCACAGTCTTCCTCCTGTTCGGTTCCCCAGTCCTCCAACCCCCTCTTACAGCCAGTCCCCCCAGCCGACTAAGATAGAACTCGCGAAGAGCACCACTACAACTGGTGTAAGCAAAGACAGCCAGCCTCGTGCATACAACAGTGCAGAAGACAAAAGAGCGCTTCAACGGCTAGACCAGGGGTTTATGGTTTGAAATGGATAACATTGTCACGCCTTCTCTAGAATATTCATATGAATGCTTGTAACGACCTTAAATGATTGATTTATTATTTTTTTTATTTGCACACTTTTTCCCTCGTCTGTCAACTCCATTGAATTTTTAAATGTACAACTTCAAAGAAGTGAAATTTCCGTAGGATGGTTGGATGAGGTAGAGAGTACAGGGCTGTCAAACTCCGTCAACAAATTTTCATTTCAACTTGTCAATACCACTTACGAATGCCACAACGAGGATGGAGAAAAAATCCTTGCAGATTGGCGCATCATATCCAGTGTGTAATTTATAAGCTATGAACCTTTGAGCTGAAAGATTGTCAATACTCATAGAACACTAGCCATAAATTAAAGGGCAGCCGCTTCACTCTTTTTAAAAAGGACACAACGCCCTCAAATCATGTACCTTATTATTATTATACCAGATACCAGCGAGTTTTTTATTTTATTATTTTTTTGACCGGAAAACTATATGCGCTGGAGTGCATTAATCAATGCAGAGTGAAGAAAATCAAAATCCTGTCAGTGTGCGACGCGACCTGTTCCATCAGATCGTAAAAGTCGTACGTACCACCCATGTCTCGGCGAGTCTTGGCTACAATTTAAGCTCATCACTCACCGCGGCTCGGTGCAAAATCTATGGCAGTCCCTGCATAAAACGTTAAAAGGCTGAGGTAATTGAAACCGCCGTAGAGTATCACTGAATTTGAATTCAAATGTGTAGAGACTTGACAAAAAGAGAGAATACTAGGTGTGTACCCTGAATACTCAAGGCGGGTGTGTGGCCCTCAATGAGGCGGGGGGGGGGGGCTGGATCTGTGCTAGCCGCGCGGCGAGATGGCACACAGTAAATAAAGGTATCAAAATTAAATAAACTATACACTTAATGTACAAAATGCAGGGTGAAATTCTATCTTCTACCAATAAGCCTGGCAGACAGTGCTTCCAAATCCTCCAAAGTTTCAGGCTCTTCAACTTCGAGCACATTATCAGTACTCGCCTTCTTCTTGCTCTTCTTCCGCACCGGCTCATCAACATCATCATCATCTTCTTCTTCGTCACTGCTTTCAATGTCGCTCTCAGAATCGTTTGCAAAGTCGCGCTCATTGTCACTCGGCAGACGCACTTCCACTTCTTCGTCACTGCTCTCCATCTCGTCTCGAAGCCTTCGCTCAATCTCCTGCCTCTTTCTTTTCTTCTCCTGTCGCTTTTCCTTGGCAAGCACTTTATCCTCCACATCGCGCTCTTGCATGACTTGGGTTTCGCGCGACACAAACTCTTGCTTCTGCACCTCGGCATCGCCCGCAGCCTTGAAATCCTCTTCGTCCTCGAATTCATAAAGCGCGTGCGGATTGCCTTCGTCGTCAAACACAAGCTTGGTCGGGTTGGAGCCGCTCTTGGCAATCGCCTTCTTGGATAGTGCTCTTTTGGCAGCTCGTTTAGACTCCGGCTCGGCATGGTCGAGATGGCCTTCGTTATCGCTCAATTGCATATGGATACCATTGGATTTCTTAGCCAAGAAATCATCCTCGTCTCCAGAATCAGCCCCGTTGATATCATATTCATCTTGTTGTAATTTGAGGTAATCCTCCGACAAGACGCCCTGGTTTGTTCTCTCAAACATTCTCTGAATCTTGGTTCGCACTTTCTTCTCAGGAACTTTGCCGTCATTGTCCGCAGCAGCCAACATTGCGCGTGGCACATTTTTGCGTTCTCGTGCTTTTTCCAAATCTTTGAATCTTGCTCCGCTTGGCACCCCGTTCAAGCCGAAACTCTGGGCAAATTCTTCCATTGGGATATCCTTAACATCGTAGTTGAATACTTCCCGGTTCTTTCGTTTCGAAATAGATACGGCGTATGCTTGTAATGCCTTCTGGCCAAGAACTTTGATATCCGGGTTCTCATAGCAGATCTTTTGCAGCTCCACGCGCAGCTCTTGCTTCTTGCTCTCCTTGACAGCCTGCTTGGAGATTGGCACCTTGTGCAATTTCAGCTCTCGCACAAAGCCAGGTTCTTCTTTCGCTGTCAAAAACAATAAAGACTTGCCCTTCTTCTTATTTCGGGCGGACCGTCCGACTCGGTGAATGTACATTGCAACATCCTCCGGTGCGTCAACTTGGATCACCCAGTCAACGCTGGGGAAATCGACACCGCGAGCAATGACATCAGTAGTCAATAGGCAAGCATGTTTGAGCTTCTTGAACTTGTCGGTATTCTCCATCCGCGTCGTCTGCTTCTGCTTGCCGTGCAATTGCATAAGCGGAACACCAGGTTGCAGCTTTTTGAAACTATCAAATGTAAACCGTACTTGTTTAATTGATGCCATGAAGACGATAATTTTGGACTGGGTGTGAGACCGAATGAATGCATAGAGATTGTTGAGTTTGTGGTCGTCGTTCGACACAATATAGAACTGGTCGAGAGTATCGGGAGTCGATGCAAGTTCCGAACTGTGCGTAGAAATGAATTTCGGGTCATTGAGCGATAGCCGTGCAAGGTCTCTAATTTTTTTCGTCTGGGTGGCGGAAAAGAGCATTGTTTGACGCTCTGTCGGTAGATCGCTCAATATCGAGTCAATGTCGCGTTGGAAGCCCTCGTCCAGAATACGATCCGCTTCATCCAAAACTAGAGTATTTAAATTCGAAACATTAAGATTCAAAGATTGATGCATATGGTGAACCACACGGCCAGGTGTACCTACCAAGATATTGACCCGTCCCAGTCGTTTACTTTCTTCCTCCGCGTCTTTACCACCGACCACCAGCGCCACTGAGAACTGGTGGTACCGTCCGATTTTCCTCAGAACTTCGTATGTTTGAATAGCTAGCTCCCTTGTAGGTGACAGCACCAAGGCCCCCAACCCATCGAGGTCCGTCCAGCTCTGTCGAAACAGATTCTCCAACAGTGGAATCAAGAATGCCAATGTTTTGCCAGAGCCAGTCTGCGCTGCACCAAGCACGTCGTCTCCTTTCAAGCCAAGCAGAATAGTCTTTTTCTGAATATCTCTCATTTCGACAAAGTGGGACGCTGCCAATCCTCGTTTAGTTTCGCCGGACAGTGGCAGATCCGAGAACTTGGTGATAGCATCTAACGTTTCCTTTGCGAGCTCGTCGACTCCCGTTTGCAGTTCTGCGACATATTGAAGCTGTGTCTTCTTCTTTTCCTTCCTTTTATTGGCAAGCACAGGCTTTTGCCCTTTCTTAACCATTGCTTTTCAAAGCGGGGGGATGTGTTACTTTCTGATGTAAAAGTGTGCTGTGGTTTTCCAAATTTTTTTTCCCTCTAATGTCATAGCCGCGCCCGGATTTTTTTTCCTTCGAGAAGCGCACGGCTGAGGGCGATTGAGTGGTGTGTGGGATCTCCTCCGGGCGCTCACCATCGATATACAATCGACATTTGACACCACACACAGGCATGGGCGAAGGCGAAGATTATAGACGGCGCGATAAGCGAAGCGATTCCCGGGGGAATCGAAGTTATGACAGAAAAAGGCATGGTAGTGATAGAGACGATGAGAGACGACGAGACCGTGACAGAGACCGGTCACCGCGAGATCGAGACGATGAAGAGCGTCGGCGGCGGCGGCGTCGGCGCGAACGAGACGACGACGATGTTTCCTCAGAGCTAGAACGAGACCGCCGCCGCGAGCATAGGGACAGGAGAGATACCGACAGAGAGCAGCATAGGAGGGATCGGCCGGAGGATGCAGAAATCACCACAAAGCAACAGCCAGACTACAAGCAATCTGGGCTGTTGGCGAAAGCTGCCAACACGGTTGGCAACGGGGTAGTGCTGAAATACGCCGAGCCGGAGGACGCATACAAACCAGACGACAAGACAACGCAGCCGCATAGGCTGTTTGTGTTCGATGGGGACGAGATTGTGGATAAGATTGATCTGATAGGGCGGTCATGGTACCTTCTCGGTCGTGCGTCGCAAGTATGCCACATTACACTCGACGGCGCATCGTGCTCCAAGCAGCATGCAGTCATCCAGTTCCGCAAGATCACGACTGCAAACAAGTATGGCGAAAAGAGTTCGCAGATCAAGTGTTATCTGATCGATCTGGATTCGAGCTACGGAACAATGCTGAACCATGATGAGATCCCCAAAGCGCGCTATGTAGAGCTGAAGAATAAAGACATGATACAGTTTGGAGGAATCACAGATAAGCAGTACGTGTTGATTGTAGGCTAACATGTCGGATGGACTAATGCCGCGCACCAGGGCGGACAACGAAAATAGTTCTAGCTGAGCAAAAAACGCATGCGAATTGATATGTATGTACGAATTAGAACAAGACGAAAGGCTATTTATTTCAACACGGGCGAGCCGCTGGCGCTGTTGCTGTGTGCATTGCTCGTATCTCGTTTAAATAAGCGCTTAAAATTACCCACGCCGGCGCTCTCTATCCGTTCCAGACCCTTTTCGAATCCTTCCTTGGTAAGCCCACTGAGCAAGGGCTTGGTGTCGAAAATCGACGTTGAGCCAATGGAGCCGTTTGATGCGACATATCCGGATGGGACCCTGCTATGCACAGTCGGCTGTGAAAGCGTTTGGTTCATGCGCAAATTAGCCAGAACGCTCCATTCTGCATTGAGGTCGTCGTGCGCTTTGAGATGAGAGTGGAAAAGCTCCGTGTACCGGCCGAAATCCGATTTCGAAATGCCCTTGAGTTGTAGAATCTTGACGAAATTCTCCGCCGACGAGTCCTTGACGCAGTAGAAATAGTTTTGTACCAACCCCTCCGCAGGCTCGCGCTGGGTGAGAATGACCTTGAGCACCGTTTCCACGCGTGCTAGAGAGTGCGTAACATGACGCTGAAATACAGAGGTGACTTCGAAACCGGGGCGAAGTTTAGGCAGCTGGAGGAAGCAGTTCTTGACCACGTAAAGATCGAGAAGCATTTGCTCTGCAGATACCTCTGATATGGGCTTGAGTTGTACGACCCGCTGTAAAAATGCAATAGTAATAGTATCGACTAGTTTATCGATGAAGAGCCGCGCATGCATATCTTTATGAAGCTGGCTGAGGATTGACGACGCTTGTGTTTCAATGGCCCGCTTGAGCTCCGAAACGTACGACGATTGGTCGCCAACGCCGTCTGAATCGAGTTTCGACCAGTTCGTATTGACCATCTCGCGCCACGCATAGTCGCACGCCGTCTCGACCTTGTTGACCAAAAGCATAAGCGATGCGCTGATAATCTCCGTGAACGAATCTTTTTGATCGCCCAGATGCACATACTGCTGCATATCTTGATCAAGTTGCTCCACTACTCGCTGCTCTAGTTGATCGGTGGTCAGTCGGCAATAGTCGGCTGTATTCAGCACAAGACATACCACTTTGACATCATCGTCACTAGTGATCTTGGGCGGTACCATCGTCTTGAGAACCTGGGCTGAATATACCCCGAGCCATTTACCAAACAGATTCGAGAGATCCAGTAGTGGCGGGCCAGTGGATAGCTTGGCTGTCTGATTGAGCACTTGCTTGTAGAATGCAAAAAGATCTGCCGACGATGGCAGCACTGACGGTTCTTCGTCACTAGCCCCCGGCGCGGGCGGAGCTCGGAATTGCTGAAACTTTTGAGTGAGCACCTTGTCTTGGTGCTCGATCCATACATTCAAGTGTGGCTGGAATGCAATGGAGATTGTTTTTGTGTACTTGTCAGTCGAGAACCGCTTGTCGAGGTATGCTTCAAAGTCCAGGGTCTCCTGAAGCGCACTGAGCAACAGTTGCACATCAACCCCGCGGCCTGCCTGCTTTAAAAGCACTTGAATATCTTCTCTAGTCGTATTGCAAAAACTCTTGCAAAGCTCTTCAGCTATGGGCCAATCGGAGGCGAAATACTGGCTCAGCTCATCTGTATGGCGCTTGAGAAGCCGCTTCATATGCCCGTATCTTCGTGAAATGTTCTCTAGTGACCCAGCCTCATCGTTATTTTTAAATATTGTCCGGTACTCCCTCAACTGCACATTGCAGTACCACTGTATGAGCTGAGATCTATGATTTCCAGACAGAGTGTCGAGTACCTTGCAAGCGTCCGCTAGCTGAGCTCCAACTTCTGACCGCTTCGCTTCTTTCGACTCTATAACTGTCGTGAAATCTCTAGTGATCTGGTCAGAAATTTTGCTCTGAATGTCTGCTATGCGCTTGCTTAATGTTGCAATCTGACTTATTGACCGGAAGCTTTTGAAGTGCGTCATGAGCTCAGTCACTGCTGGAAGAGTCTGCGCCATCTCTTTATAATGCCGATTTGTAACTAATGTCACCAGCTGGTCATATGCATTGGTTAGCATTTGTAAACGCCGTAAGACTGTAATCGACTTGACAAGATTCGCTTTAGTGTTGTCCAAGTGCTTGATATCTGATGTCATATCTGTAATTGACGTTTCTGCCTTAGCCGCTTGTTCTTTCAGTCGGTCAATCTCTTGCAGCAGCATCTCTAGTTCTTCTGGAGCGCTGCTTGCTCGATCGCAACTCTCGAGATCTTCATCAGTGAGCTCAACGGGATTGCAGAGTTCTAGGTCCAGGTGTGTGGAATATAAGGCTAGGTGGTCTTGCAGCTCTGGAAGCCGGGCCAAACTCGACGGTGATCCCAGTATGGCATTGAGGTGTGCCACAGGGTCATAGTTGGGCTTGTCCAGGTCCATGGCAGTGACTGCCATCGCGCTTGTTAAGGTTGTGGGGCAGCTCGCGGGAGGTTTCTCCTATCGATGGCTAGCGGCGACTACGATTTCGCGCGGCGCTTCAAGCAGCAAGACTAGAGTTCGAAGACTACTACGATCTGGGGCAATAAAAAAATAGTAAAATAAAAGACAGATTCAAAGCTCTTTAATTATCAAACCAAGCTGGCCTGCGTTGCAGAGCTATTGCTCGGTGATGGTTATGATTGGCAACGGCCCAGGTTCGTCGTAGTTGACGTGTTCGTGTTCGCACTTTGGCGGCGCGTGTCGCGGTAACTTCTCGAAGAAATTTGACTCGACACTTTTTCCAAACCACCACCACCACACGCATACAACACAATATAGGGTACGACACAAACAATGTCACTCAAGCTTCCCAACGCCCCCAACTCTGGGCTATTCAAGCAGGGATACCAATCGTACACCAGCGAAGATGGCGTGGTCAACCGAAACATTGCGGCAGTGCGAGAGATCTCATCAATGGTGCGAACGTCTGTTGGACCCTGTGGTCGAAACAAGATTGTCGTCAATCACCTGGGTAGGATCTTTCTAACGTCCGATGCTGCTACCATTCTTAAGGAGCTCGAAATCGTACATCCTGCTGCTAAGCTTGTCGTAATGGCTTCTGAGCAGCAAGAAACGGAGATGGGTGATGCGACGAATTTGGTGCTCGTCTTGGCAGGTGAGTTTTTGAATCAAGCAGAAGAATTGTTGCGGCTGGGACTGAACACATCGGAAGTTATCCAGGGCTATACGATTGCCAAGAAGAATGCGATTGAGATCCTCGAAAAGCTGACGGTGGAAAAGATTGCAGATATTACCAAGCCCGCTGAGCTCAAGAAGGCTGTTCAGACAGCTATCGCTTCCAAACAGTTTGGCAGTGAGGATGTACTTTCAGATCTAGTCAGCGAAGCCATCTCGCATGTGCTGCCTAAAAACCCCGCCAATTTCAATGTCGATAATATTCGAGTAGTCAAAATTATGGGCTCAAGTCTGGACAACTCGCAAGTGATTCGAGGTATGGTGTTTGCTCGAGAACCGGAGGGAACCATCAAGAATGTTAAGAATGCAAAGATTGCACTTTTCACATGCCCAATTGATATCTCTAGTACTGAAACCAAGGGAACTGTTCTTCTGCACAATGCCAAGGAGATGCTCGATTTCACCAAGGGTGAAGAGGCCCAGCTCGAGGCGGCTGTCAAGGAACTGAAGGAGGCAGGCTTGCAGGTGGTGATTGCTGGAGCCGGTATTGGAGATCTTGCATTGCATTATCTTAACAAGTACAATATTCTTGTGTTCCGAGTAGGATCAAAGTTTGATCTCCGAAGACTCAGCCGAGTGGTCGGTGCTACTCCACTTGCACGATTCGGAGCTCCTCTCCCAGATGAGATGGGAACTGTGGATATTGTGGAAACTATAGAGATTGGCGGAGACCGTGTGACTGTTTTCAGACAGGAGGAAGGCACAAATACCCGAACTGCGACTATTGTTATTCGAGGCGCCACACAGTCACAACTCGATAACGTTGAGAGAGCCATTGACGATGGTGTCAATGTCACCAAGTCATTATTCAAGGACAATCGGCTGGTAACAGGTGCTGGTGCCGCAGAGATTGAGCTCGCCTCGCAGCTAAACCAGCTCGGAGACCGAACGCCTGGTATTCTACAGTACGCTATCAAGAAGTACGGTGATGCATTCGAAGTTATCCCAAGGACTCTCGCCGAGAATTCAGGAATGGACGCAACCGAAGTCTTGTCACGTCTTTATGCGGCTCACGCTAAGGACAGCATTGACGAAGGTGTCAATGTTGATGATGACGAGAATCCACACGGTACGTTCGATGCCAGGGCAGGTGGTGTGTTTGATCTTCTCGCTGCCAAGCAGAATGCCATTGCTCTTGCCAGCGATGCCGCTTGTACGGTGCTCTCAGTTGACCAGATCATCATGGCCAAGAGGGCCGGCGGTCCGGTAATGCCAAAACAGGGCGGTCAAGGCAACTGGGATCAGGACGATTAAGTTATGTGAATATCCGATACAAACATTTTAATGTACCCATAACGAATAAAACTATCATTTTTTCTTGACCCTGATTAAAATCAACTCGGCAGTACAACGTTGCAGCAACTCATCGAGACCCTAGCCAAACGAGAAGCTAAAGTTTAAATAGGTCATGTTGCATCCGATCGAGATGTAGTACCCGGGCGGCTCATACATTGTCTTAAATACGGCCGCGGAGAAAGCACATCTGGCGGTACTGTAAGCACAACTCAACCTCAGTTGTAGTAGATTTAAAATTTTGAATGTTCCTGAACCTAAAAAGTCTAGTAGTAGGCGATGCGCTCTCGTGCCAGATCTGGGGCCAGCTTTCATTGGCGGAGAGAGGAGTTTGGAGATTAGTCCGATCATGGAAATCTTGGCGTCTAAGTCTCGGCGGTCTTGTACCATTTCACTACTCCTTCATTTCGAACTGTCGTCTGAACATGTTTTCATTAAAGGTCAACTAGATTCGTTACCTTATCACAAATTCGCACTTTTACCGTGACAATAGACAAAATTGCATGTGCGTAGTGCGCAGCGCCTGGAAAGAGCGTTTCGCGTAGAGGGCAAATAGATCGCCGTGAACTTTATCTACCGAGAGCGAGCTGATCTGGCTTGATTACAGCCTATTCCCGTATCAAATAATGCCAAGCCCAGGACTTCCAGCTTGGGGAGGGCCAAGCAAGGCTCAATACAAGTTCGTGCGCGGGGAGGTCCCGCTAATCATAATACTTGCATTGCACACGCGCTATAATCTATCTAGATATGGTTTTGTTATATCTTTATTTCTGTAGCCTCTTTATTTCTATAGTCTCTATATTCATCCTTACTGTCTGCTTCCGCCCTCTATTTTGTTGCTTCGAGCGCCATTAACATGACAACTACGGTCTCAACCAATCAAAACGAATTGCTAGGACTAGAAGAGTCGCTGCAACCGACGCTAGTGTGGAAATCGCAAACATTCCGTCGCCGACTGGTTCGGTTTCGTCGATTGTTTGTCAAATCTTCGTCGGTTGTGCTTGAGAGTGTCGAGCAATTTGACAAGTGTCCGACGAGCGAGTCGGCGGCGGCAGTCGTAACCACCGAGCTGGATCTAACAGAGGGGAGCTCAACCACCACCGACTACGGATCGATATCCTCTGTTTCGCCCACAACCTCTTTCCACCACATTGCCAGCACCAAATTGACCACACGCTGCTCAGGGTCAGCCCTTGGACTCGAGCCAAAATCCTCGTTGAATCCCTCGGAAACTCCGTTAACTGCTAACGGCGGCGCCATGGATAACGCGGGCAACAGCAGCCATTTGCAGCATGCGCCTGCTCAACGTTCTCGGTCGCAATCTCGCAGCCGCTTGCATGAATTTATTCACCATCCATTAAAATCGTTAACACATCATGGACATATTGAGCAAGATGAAGTTTCCAATATTTCTGATAGTGATCGGTTGGAACAGTCGGTAAACAAGCTATCTCTCAACGGCGCGCATGATGATACAAACAAGAGGAGCAACTCTAATGATACCGTAAATTCCACGGCCATTAGCTCGTTCAATACCTTCAACGGCGCAGCAGGTAAAGTTAGCTCGGGCGATAATGCGCAAGCAAAGAGACTAAATACCATGGACAGCCATAACTCTGCTCAAATGGGCTTGCCTTCATCCCCCATGGAGCCGCTCCCTCGACCGCATAGCACAGCAAGGCTCGCCAACATGCTCAGATCAGCCATGACTGGCCATTCGGGACATGAAACTGGCAACATTGAGAGAATATCTCCTTTAACAGCCAATACCAATGTGAATGGATTGGATGCTGATGGGTTAGTTTTCTCCAAGCAGCAGTTGGGGCAGAGTCTCTTTGACAAGAGTCATGGTGCAAGAAATATTGTGGCCTCTGCACCTTCCTCAAGAACAGTCAGCCGTCATGACAATATCAGGACTGCTCCTGCTATGAGTGCTGCCCCGACTATCAATGAGGGAAAAAACTTTCTCAGGTTACGCCGTAGCCTCAGATCTGGATCACAGGTTGAGGAAGGAGAGCTCAAAGATGGCAGCCTTTCGCCGGCAAAATTTCTTGACAAGAGTTTACAAAAATCGGACTGGTCACTTTCCTGTAAATATAAGGCATCGCATCGACTCTTGAAAACAAATCTGCTTGGTCATGGTGCAACAGCTGTAGTTAAGACCGTCTATGGACTGAAAGATCGAGAAGTTTATGCATGCAAAGTGTATCATCGGAAAAGCCCCACGCCTGACCAGACAAAATTCGAATACTTTCAGCAGTTAGCTGAGGAATACAAGATTGCAAGAACTCTAGAAGCCCATCGAAATGTTGTCAGAACTCTCGATCTGTGCCTAAATCAGGACGACGCATGGTGCACAATAATGGAGTTTTGTGATATGGGGGATCTGTTTGGTCTACTCGAATCTTACAAACTTGAGAACAAAAAAATGAGCAAGCCAGAAAGGAATTGTCTGTTCAAGCAGCTTTTGATGGGGCTGTCATTCATGCATAAGCACGACATTGCTCATAGAGACATCAAACCGGAGAATCTTCTTATCAACAGTAAAGGAGAGCTGAAAATATCGGACTTTGGAGTCTCCACGTGGACAAGAGACGTAAATGGCGATCTTCTGCTGTCTAAGGGACTATGTGGCTCTGAGCCATATATTGCGCCAGAAGTTTTTGAATCGAAGAAAAAAGACAATGGTTACGATGCCCGAAAGGTAGATATTTGGTCTGCTGCCATCGTCTATGCGAATCTGGCATTTAATGGTGGGCTTTTTGCCAAGGCAGACCCTGAGAATGCCGCCTATGTGCGTTTTGCTATCGAACTTAAAAAATACTGGGATATGGAAGAAGGGCTTCAAAACTACTTAAATGGCTCGGCGCAAGATTCGCAGGCACATTCTAATTCGATGCTCACTCCTGGTGCAATGACTCCTGCGATTTCCACCACTCCTTCAGTTACTAGCCCAATAAGTAACCGATCAAGCCGCAGCGTAAGTGGCACTGTCACGCCGGACAAACCAGCCGGGCTATCATCACCCACAGCGACAACACAGGAGGCTCCGATTACTGGCGAACGCCATCCCGAGCATCATCATATGCTATCTCGAGATGCTTATATATTCATGAACGCTGAGGGATCTCTCGACCAGCCCCTGTTCTTCTTCAATGAATTTGGCGAATCGGCTAAACGAGGCATTGCGCAAATGCTTAGTCCCGAACCACACAAGCGACCTTTGATTCAAGACATTTTATCCGCAGGTTGGATCAAGAAGATTGGCATGTGTATCGGACCGGATCCTATTGAGGAAGCACGCTCAGGTACCTCGACGCCGATCGACGTGACCAATGTTTCCAGTATCCGGAAAATGCATTCTAGTCAAGTATTTAAAAACCACACTCATCGGCCTCCTGCCAAGGCCCAAAAGCAAATTGCGATGGGTCACTTGAAAGATCCATATAAATAATGAGCTCCTTGACGATTATTTTTATCATAAGAACTTGATGGTGCTCATAATATATTCATTTTCATGAAGAGTAATAGAGAAACACTCGGTAATCGATAAAGCCATATTTTTTAAAAAAAACGTTAAAAACTTAAACAAAAGTATGAGAATATATATTGCAAGAAGGAAAGTTTTCATTGTCATCAAGTGTCATCACTTACTCTGCCTCCTGCTTGATGCTCATTTCGCTGACTCGACGGTGAATCGACTGGTCGTCATCATAAGAGAAGCGCGAATTTGATGGTGATAGAGATGTTTGCTCCAGCTGGTTATTCAAATGCGTCATGGGTGACTGGCCATTTGGAGCCGAGCCGTTGAATGCATCAGAAGTATAAGAAGTGTTGGATGGTCGCCGAGCTGCTGGAGAGGATGGAACCGCTGGTGAGGAAATCTGTGATCGTTCTCGGGCAATTCGTGCTTCGATTTCCCGCAATTCGTTCTCTCTTGCAGTGAGCTCCAATCTTTTCTCGTTGATTTCCTTCTGCACTCGCATTTCGATTTCTCGAAGTTTTTCTTCTTCTCGGGCCAGTTGCTGCTCCTTGAGCATGTATGACTGGTTTGCCAAGTCTTCTGGGTTGAGCAACCGCGAGTCTCGTGAGTTCTCGACAGTGCTGGAAAGCCGTTCTGTTCGATAATTCTCATACAGAACATCGTGGGTGAGGTCTTTCAAGTCCATCAAGTGGGAGCCGAGAAGTGAGGACCGGAGGGCCAAAAAGTCCGAGTGCTCCTCGTTGCAGACTTGCACAATGCCCCATGGGTATCGCCGAACAAGTTCTTGCTGTCCGTTAATTTCAGCGATTTCCGTGCCGCTGACAATAGAGAATGGCAGCAATGATCGAAGGAAGTCATTCTCTTCAATGGTCTCTTCGTCATCCTCCTCAGTGTCGTACGGGAAATTGTAAATAGGAATAGAGTGCCGGTTAATATCCTCCATTATCATTCGCTTTGCAGTAGACTTTTCAGTTGGCGTCAACTGGTCAGCACGGCCAATGCATGGAATGACGTTGACTTTTCGTGCAAGGTGTTTCATGAGCGCAACGTCAATTTCTCGAAGGCCGTGACCAGTTGGCTCAATAAAGTACAAGCAAACATGTACACGATTATCCTTAAACCTGGGGTTTCGTCGAATTCGCGACTCCTCTGCTAAAACCTCGTCATATTGAGTCTCCAAGTATGATACAATTTTGGCAAATGAATCCTCATTGTTCACGTTGTCACCGAAACCAGGAGTGTCGACCACAGTAAGGCCAATTCGAGTGCCGTCGCCTTCCTCAATTTCCGTATAAGCAGTCTTTACCTGAATAGGACGGTCTTCGTGTGCTTCTCGAGGGTCGAATGGCTCAGGAGCGTCGAGCACCGGGTCGCCACAGAGTGTATTGACGAACGTTGTCCGTCCAGTTCCACTGACACCGCACACCATCATTGTAAAAGGTACAACCTTCTTGACGTTCTTCTTTCGTCGCATCTGTATGCTTGTTAATGTTTCCGAAACAACGGAAGAGCTCTTTCTTCGACTAGCCATGGCTGTTCTTTTGGGGAAAGCTCTCTATATATGTTCAGGGGTGAAGGAGGGGGAGGGAAGTAGCAGAAACCCAGGCTATGGAGCTGGATTGCGTGGGTTGGGAGAGGGCGGCAGAGGATACATAGGCAGCCAGGGTAGGGATCTTTGAGCATGGTGATTCATATGACATACCTGAAAAGTCGACATTTTTGTGAAAAAATGTTTTTTTGGGGGCTTTAGAATGGTGTGCCTTCAATGGGCAGCAGCTCGGGTGCTTATAGATGGATTGACGTGGCCGCTTAGTAGAAGTGGAAGGAATCGCTCCTCCTCGTTCACGGGGCAGCGTCAAAATTGAATTAAATCACCCACGTCTGGGGTTCGAATGCGGCTAACACTAGAATTCATCCTTATTAGTTTAAAATAAATTTAGCTCGCTAAGTTTGGACTGATTTGCTTTATCGCGCTATTTTCGAACAAAACGTCCGTTCTTGATATGCTTGGCATCATGCTTGGAGCGACATGCTACAGTACGTCGCCGCATTTGCAATCAGAGATGAGGAAATCCAAAGCACGAAAGTGCCCGCTTGAAATGCTCCTGCAAAGCTTTTATGTTTAATATCTGGCTACAAGTTCGTTAATTGTCCAAAGAGCTTCAATTCTGATTCTGGGTAGTAACTGAGCATTTCAAGTTCTACAAAAATATAAAATTATTGGCATATAATCAAACCTCTTCGACACGCAGGTACCTTAATGCATATTACACTGTTACCGTAAAGAGGCGTTGTGCTCTCTCTTCAAGAAACTTAGTTTTTCAGTTCGTGCTGAGATGTTCACCACCTGTCAATAAGGTTCAAAACGTTACCCCTGTCTCATTATATAAAACACATCACGTGGTTGCCAAATTGAGTGTTGTATTTCAGCCGCGGAAGGCTCAAAATAGAGCGACGTTTAACTGGAAGCTAGGGGTAGGTCAATTTAGAATCACGTACCGAGTACATTTTAAATCATTCTTCTGAGGCTTACTATTAAGGGGCCAAGGCTATCAATAGTAACTTTTGCCTGTCGTTGTATTGGGGGCCATCATGCTGCTGCGTGCTAGTACAGAACTCAAGGTGAAAGATTAAAAGTAAAGCCCCCTTCCAATGGTATCTGAATACGATTGAATCTCGTCTATATAAATCGAGTTTGGATCTCATAGCAGCGGCGACTTTAGGAATTTCCAATACCAATAATCTCTTATCGCGATCGATGAAGTTCTCTACAATTGCTCAGGTTGGTGTAGTCATTGCTGCTGCTCAGGCATCTCCAATTGTTCAGAAGTGGGGCTGGCTTGATTCTGCTGATTGTGTCGATGAGGCTCCAGTTGAGGACTGTGACCCAACCCCAACTCCATGCGAGGATGTGGTTGAGCCAACTGCGGACCCGTGTGTAACCATTGAGCCAGCCTCTGCTGACCCATGCGTTACCAGTGACCCATGTGTTACTGCTGACCCATGTGACACATATGAGGCGGATGTCGCTGACCCATGCGAAACTTATACTGCGGTTGAGACTATCGCCCCAGCTGCTGTCCCAACTCCTACTTCGGCACCAGCCAGCTTTAATGTGAAGATTGTCGCTGTTGACAATTCCATTTTCAACGGTCAGTACATTTCTCCAGTTGAAGATGAGAAGGTCAATGGACTCTATGGAATCAGCATTTGCCCAACTGCTCCTGATGCAGCATTCACCTTAGAGAACGGTGCGTTGACCGCATCTGGCTCTGCTGACTGTCCGTTGTACGCCACTGTTTTGCGACCTGCTGACTCGCCATCTGCTTCATTTGGCTTTTCTGACAGCTCAGTCTACAAGGGCTTCACGACGAGCGGCGATAACATCCTTGCCGAGAACTACGATGCCTGGTACGCCTGCACCAAAGATGGCGATTCAACTCCGTACCTTATGCTATCTCCAAACGCAATTCCAGATGCAGGCTCTTGCGGCCACTGTGATGCTGTTAAGCTTATCTCAGAAACTGCTTGTTTGCTGTAATGCAAGTCCGTATATGGTATAATTCGCTCATATTTTATTAATCAATAACAAAATGAATATGTTCTGTCATTGTTGGTGCATATGCGGCACGAGATTTTGTTTCTGAAGCTTTCGTGTATTGCGAAGTCCATAATTTTTCCAGAGTAGCTGATATAAAACCGTGGTCAAGTGTAAGCTTCAATCTCAAATATCCAATAGTCCATCCATATTGTGATCCCATCGATTGTACCGGATTTCGAATTGACATGCCTGACTTGCAATTGAAATTGCCTCGCATGATCCTCAGTGGGTCCCCACCTCCCCCCACGGGCCATTGGCATGCTCATCACCTGTAGGTCGTAAATTACGAAAACGGCCGATTGGTGGATCTGGCTCGGACATTGGTAGTGGGAAGGCGCAAAGGCATAAAACGATGCACCCTGCAGTTAAAAGATAGAACTAGTAGATTGAACTGATGGCATTTACGACACCGACACCGATAACAGTTATTCTGGCCAATTGAAGTGAGTAGCCATCGTATTGGCGCTGATAAAGCCTTGCTGCATTATCAGTGGCCCGCGAACATTTTGTCTCGCGATATTTGTCGTCCAGTTTGCCAAGTTCTTATAATCTCTCTTCATTACGTCCCACATGTCAACTAAAACTGTAGCGCTTTGCGATCATGATTGTAGACAGCAAACGAAGATATATAACAGAAGAATTTTCCCGCTTGGTTGCCATTTATTGCCAAATCGCGAAACCTCAACGGCTGGAAGTGCCTGAGACACGCGCCGCAACCGGCGTATGTCTCACAAAGGGACCAGCAGGGAAATGCGCGATGATACACATCATGCATTCCTTATCATTTTTGCCAATATCAGATCTCTACCAGATTGAGCAGATCGAGAGTGTGATAAGCATGGCTTTGTTGATCCCCTCAATTGCATTGATAGGCATGTATTATGGCAGCGGGTAAATGGGCCATTGAAGGTAAGTGATAAATAGCGAAGGATTCGTCGCTTCTCCCCTGAAATTCACCATCTGAATCTGGTTAAGCAATCATGATGGATTACCGGCGGATATTGGCAAAGCTAGAAACGGAACATGACCGATCACTATCTAGCCGGGAACTCTTTCTCCAAAATGACGATTTACGACCCGTTCCACCGAAGCTAAGGAAATGGGGCTGGCTCAACTTTGTCGCATTCTGGATAGCAGACTCTTTCAATGTGAACACATGGCAGATCGCATCAGCATGGGTGCAATCTGGACTGAATTGGTGGCAGGTTTGGATTGCGGTATGGATAGGGTATTTCATTTCTTCGGCGTTTGTTGTTATGACCGGTCGCATCGGTGCCACATATCATATTTCATTCCCGGTCGCCTGTAGATCTTCATTTGGTATCTATGGATCATATTGGCCGGTGATTAACAGAGTGGTTATGGCGTGTGTATGGTTTGGAGTTCAGGCTTGGCTGGGCGGCCAGTGTGTCAAGCTTATGATTCAGTCGATCTGGCTCCAGGCTCCTAAGATGCACAATGGCATTGAAAGCTCGGGCACTACTACATTTGACTTTTTGTCCTTTTTTCTTTGGTGGCTAGTATGCCTTCCACTGCTCTATTTCCCGGTTCACCAAATCCGACATCTGTTTACTGTAAAGGCTTACTTGGTGCCGATTGCTGGTGTTGGTTTCTTGATCTGGACCTTGAAAAAAGCAGGCGGTGTCGGTCCAGTGATCCATCAGAAAAATACTGTTCACGGATCGAAGTTTAGCTGGCTATTTGTACAGGCTATCATGTCGGCGGTGGCAAATTTTGCGGCCTTGATTATGAACGACCCTGATTTCACACGATTCTCCAAACGGCCATCGTCGGCATCATACTCTCAGTTTTTCTCCATTCCGATATCCTTTGCAATGACCTCGATTATTGGAATCTTGGTGTCTTCTGCCTCAACGATAATCTGGGGAGAGACAGTGTGGTCACCACTAGATGTTCTCGGAAGATTTCTTGAGGGAAAACCATCTGGAGGGGCTCGAGCTGGAGTTTTCTTCATCTCAACTGTCTTCACCCTTGCACAGTACGGTAACAATATAGCTGCGAACTCCATCTCTGCTGGAACTGATATGACTGCACTGTTTCCAAGGTACATCAATATTCGAAGAGGCTCCTACGTTTGTGCAGCAATTGGGCTCGCAATGTGCCCTTGGAAATTGTTGAGCTCTTCATCAAAATTCACCACTTACCTCTCGTCATATACAGTATTTCTATCTTCCATTGCAGGTGTGATCGTTTGTGATTACTATTTGATTCGGAAAGGCAAGCTAATTGTTGATGATTTATATTCTGCAGTCCCGGGATCGACATATATGTATCGCTACGGCTTTTCGTGGCGTGCTTATGCATCCTATATATGCGGTATAATCGTCAATGTGGTAGGCTTTGCTGGATCTGTGGGTGCGAATGTCCCTCAGGGAGCTATTTACTTATTTGACTTGAACTATTTGGTTGGATTCATTGTTGCAATGGGTGTTTATTACCTACTCTGCAAAGTGTTCCCTGTGCAAGGATGCAATGAAAATTTCAGTGAACGAGATGCTCAGATATATTTCGACACATATGAGATCGAGGGCGTTGAAGAATCCAAGCTTGCAAGGGAAGAATCCACTGAGATAGTCAGAGTTGGCTCCAAAAAAGAGGTTTAAGAAATTCTTACAACGACCGTGTACGCCTAATCTGTTTAGATAATTTATTCTGCTTGTATTTATTCATCCGTCTGAGCTTTCGTCTATGAAAGCCTTTATTTCTTCATCGATCATCTCTGCAAGCTTGCTCAAATCAAAAGTGCTTTGCTCATTCGGGGGAAACGCCCATCTGCAACCCACATCTTGTGGTAGTGCCCTTGGTGCTGTGTTTCTGGCAGCTGCAAGGTCAATGAAGCAGCTTCTTCCCTCAGTCCCTGAGTGCACATGTTCAATGAAGAGAATACTTGAACATTGAGCTTCGAGTTCGGGTTCATAAACAATCTCTATACTGAGTGCATTTGGGCACTTTTGAGATAGACTCAGAATCTGACAGTTGTACACTAGTGACGTCATGCTGTCAACCCCATCAACCACTAGCGTTCGAGTATTGATCAGTATATTTTTGAGGGAATACCACAGTTGATCTTTAGGGAAGTATTGTGGAAGGCAACCTAGTTCTATCACCAGGTTCGAGATTTCTACTTCGTGTAATTCCTCGAATTTGAGAGCTGTTGATGCGACATGCTCGTAGCTCTCCACCGACACCATGAGCAGATTGCGATGTAGTTGTATCAGTGCCGAAATAGTATTCAGGTTTCTTAACGTCTGGATGTGTATCCGATAGACATTCGAGAGCGTTATATTCAGATCAAGCATGTGTTCGTCTTTACAAGTGTCGAAATAAATTGTGACAAGCAAGGGACACCACATAGTTCTGATCCCTTGCCATAGCGCTCTATCATGGGTTGACTTCAAGTGAAGCTCCCGAACTGAGATTAACACGCTTGCAGACATTCTGGAGAGTATCTGCTGGCCATCCACTATATGTAGGCTGTTGGACTTCACACCCTCAAAGTAGGGCTTCTCCCACGGTGAATCGTTATGTCCATCATCCATATCCGGCTCCATTCGAAAGTCTAATGACATAACTTCAATGTATGCGCCGGGCGGGAAAATCCTTCCTTGCTCATGTGCTTCTCTAATTGCTTTCGTGGGATAACCTCGCAGCCGTAAGGTAGTCATGGTTGGATGGCGCAGAAACTCACGAGTGTGCCGAAACATTTTAGTCGTATGAGACATAGATTTAGGTGCTTCATTACAGTATAGCACGACCTTCGTGTCGACCAACTTTTGCCGTAGAAAGTGGCCGATATTGATCGGCAAAGAGTGAACACATGCACAGGCGGTGTCATAGCATATGACCAATTGATTGAGATTGACGCTTCTTCGCATAATCAATTTCAACAAAAGTCCAAATTGCTCCATTCTTGACTCATTGTACTGCTTCCACCATTCCGTATGTCTGTACTGAAGCTCGATACTGCCAATCTGTATGATAAGCGTTTCAACGTGACGAAGAGGGAGACTTTTTTTCATTAGGATAGCATGGCCTAACCTATTTTCGTCAATCACAATTACTTGGCCAAATCCATTGGCCCTCTCAGGTTCTAGCCCTGTAATCGGGTCACCGAACTTCTCGCCGGCACTTCCAATATCAAGATGCACTTGGAGCAGAAGCTTCTGCCACTTCATGCGCCGCAGCTTGGAGAAAACTAGTCGATTTGCTGCGGATAGGCTCTTGAATGTTTCAGTATCGAGCATTTTGATCACTTTGTAAATGAGCGAACGAGGAGTGCGGGACAATGCACCGCTGGTGAACATGTCGTTCACAGGCTCTTCTCTATCTGCCGCCATCTCCAGATCTATTGGTTCAGTTACAGCTTCCACATAACGGCACGAATGAAAGTGCTGCTTTATGGAATCTTTGTTCCTTGGAGAGTTTGATTAGACTGACATTCAGCCGCACGTGAGGTAAGACTAAAATGAAACAAGAACATGTCAACTTAAAATGCGGTGAATTCCTTTTTGCCAACAGGCGTTTGATAAATATAAATTTTCGCGATACAATAAATGTTCGGGATGCTGGTATCTCTTTTCAATTTATTCTTTCAGAGAATATAGCTCTCGCATAACAGAGTTCACAGATGTAACTTGCATCGCGCGTTTGAAGTTATCGCCCATAATCGAGAAAAATTTCAGCATACGCATATTGAACTCCAGCTGATGAATGCTCGGATTGATGCCCGCGAACACTTTTTCGTAGTTTTTGACCACTCGATCGTAGTCTGCCATGGCTGCTTTTCGTGCCCTCTCGATAATTTCAGATGCGCGTGGGTGAGGGTAGTATCGGTCCACCTCATGGCGACACATAGCCAGTTGTTCATCTATTTGGGCCCGTACTTGCTTGAAATACATTCGCATATCCTCGATTGCGGGCCAGCCGCTTGAGGTTTTGGAGGATGGTGGCTTGGGAACGCTGGTCAGGATTGCAGTCATTTGTGCGGGGATAGATGTATTGGCGCGAGGATGACATTAAATGCCGGGTGGGTTGTCAAGGGTTTTTATAATTCGAAAATATAATGCCCATTCTTTGAGCAGCAAGTGACTGCTGACAACTACCCGTTAACCGTTTGGTACACGTACATTTAGATTCCACCCGTAGAACGCACTGGCCCGTTTCGAGACATGTGCGCGTGGTACCGTGCATGGCACTGACAGGGAAGAAACTGAATTAGTCTGTACAGATGTTAATGCCGAATCACAGAAATACTCGCGAGTAAGAATTAAAGCCATTCCTAGGGCAATATCATGTTATTATTTAGATAAGATAATAAACTGTCAGTTGCCAATCGTCGTGTTGAATTGAACGGGCCCGTTGCCGGTTGCGATTCCGCGCATTTGCCAGGGATTGGCAACGCGCCTTAGCATCCATGGTCCAGATATGGCGGCTCAGGAAGACATTTTTTGATCCGTCTTATATCAAATGCATAACCCATGATCAGAATCATATTGGATGCAAAACTGATCATAAAAGTTCCTCCGGCTCATCATGACCGCCGACAGGGCATCGAAAAAAACAACAACCAGGTAACGTTCGGCACTCACATTGTCGAGACCCTCTCTCCAGATTCAATGCACAGACGATTCTGAGATCGCGTTTACAGTTAGAACTAGAAGTCCATCGAATGCCCGATACGTCGAGGACTCAGGCACATGCACATCTATCAGATGTTCAACCAAACTTCAGCAGATCCCACAGGCACCCGGCATGGGTACCAGAGCCATCCTTGCAAGGCTTGAATATGTACAGCTGTAAAAGATAATTGGGCACTTTATGAATATCAGGGATAGATTGATTGGCGCGAACTCAGCTTAAGTTGGATCGCAGGTCTACTGTACGATCTAAAGTGCATTTGGCTTATGAAATAGAAAGACACGAGGGATATGGGCAGTCAGATGCCAGGAAAGCAAAAGGATTGGAACTACGTCTTCAATGAGCGGGAGAAGAAAGTCACGCGGGTTCGATCTGCTTTTCGCGATAGGTGCATAGTTGCCTTTTAAGTGTGCATCAATTAACCGACTACCCACTGGTAGTATTGGATTCATCAAAATGAAGTCTATTGTATGTTTCAAGAAATGGCTATGCAAATGTTTAGTGCTGCTTCTCGTATCGGAGGTGGAAGAAGTAAGCATTGGCGTAACCGAAAGCGAGCAAGCCCAAAGTAACGTGCCACTAGAACCAGTTAGTTGTTTTGTACCATCAGTAGCTATTGAGGGGAATCTGTGATTTCTAGTTTCCCTCTGAGCAGTTGGTAACTCATCACGTACGAATGGCTTGGCGGAGTCCTTGTCGAAGTACTTTTCCTTGTACTTGCTTCGAAACTGTTAGCAGGTTTTCCAGTAAACTAATCTCAACTTACCCCAAGAAGCCCGGTAGTCGAGCGTGCTGGGCCTGACCGGTAGGCAAAGCCTTGTAAAAAGCAACAACGTTGGTCATTCGCTTAGCATTACCAGCGGAGCCAAGGTTCTATATTCTCATTAGCGATTCGTCTCGCCTATTTTGCTCGAAATCATACCTTTGGAGAAGCAACCTTAGGTGGGATGAGGGTCGAGAGACCTCGCTTGACAACAAACGACATTATTGAATAAGCTTGTTAGTTGAATAGGTCAATGCTGTCGCACGAGATTTTTTCAGCGCTGCTCGACCAGTGCTGGGAGGTTGGCGTAGGCGCGCTATAGTGGCCGTCGCCCCCGGCTCTGATTGGAGGGCTATCAGGTTCCTAGTGCTCACAACTACGCGCATGCCAGACCATGAGTTACGCGCGGCTGACAATTTGTATTCATTCGGAGTCATCTATTGATCCGAGGATCTGAGAGTGACGTTACATTCAGCAACAGGCTCAGTCATTGTGGCGCTCAAAAGGCAAAATTCAATTTTATTCAAGAGGTCGCTGAGAAGATACAGGCAGCCTTGTCAGCTTGGTTCCTTGATACTCTTGCCATTAGACGGCTCACTTGCCAGACTCCATCAACAAGTACGCACTGATCTGTCCATGTCGCAGACAACGAAATCGGCTAGCATAGTAAACGGCGAGTCCGTGTACAAGTTTGAGAAGCTGCCCTCGCCAAATGGAGACTCGTTTGAAGAGCTTTTTGAGAAGCTGGAACTGTCTGAGAGATCAACAGCCAAAAAGGGTAAAGTGCGACGAAATAGATATACAGTATGGGATAAGCCAGAGATGGTGATTGAAGGGTGGAAATTCAACGAATGGGATTACGGGAAGGTCAAATTGGCGATAGATGCTAGAGGGTTGTTCACTCACAATGGCCGAATAATCATTCGAGGCTATGACAAGTTCTTTAATATAGACGAACAAGTGAAGACCAAATGGGACAACATTGAGAAAAACACAATTGGGCCATATTATGTCACATTAAAAGAAAATGGCTGTATTGTTTTCATGTCCGGAATGGAGGATGGCACTTTGATTATTACGAGCAAACACTCGACCGGGCCGAGACAGGATGAGACGGATGTTAACAAAAATCATTCTTATGTAGCGACAAAGTGGATTGAAAAGCATCTGGAAGAGAGAGGAATCGAAAAATCAGAGCTGGCGAAGGCACTGTATGATCTAGACGTCACTGGTATTGCCGAGCTCTGTGATGACAATTTCGAGGAGCATGTTCTTGCATATAAAGGAAGCAGTGCAGGTATCTATCTGCATGGACTGAACCAAAATACTGCAAAATTTTCCTCGTATCCTATCGAAACCGTTGGAAAGTTTGCAGAGATGTACGGTTTTCTACAGACTGAGTACTTGAAGAAGGACAATGTGGCTGAGCTTCGGACATTTCTCGAAACTTGTGCCGAGACTGGGACGTGGAAAAGCAAAGAAATCGAGGGATTTGTGGTGAGGTGTAAGAGAAAAGAAGAGGATAACGACGAAGTCTACAGCGATTTCTTCTTCAAGTGCAAGTTCACTGAGCCGTACCTGATGTATCGAGATTGGCGCGAAGTCACAAAATCATACATCAATGGTAAATCACGAAAAGATATCCGGATAACTAGGCACAAAGGTCCCACTAATCGCTATCTTGATTTTGTCATTCCGCTCTTGGACTCAAACTCATTACTTTGTGAACGGTATAGTCGCAACCATGGAATAATCGAACTAAGAGAACAATTTCTAGATCATATTGGAAAAAAGGGCATTGATTTAGCTGAGGAATATGACCCGGAAGAGCAACACTCAGATCTTCCGCCAAAGTATGTACTCGTTCCCGTTGCTGTGCTTGGTTGTGGCAAGACTACAATAGGATCAGCACTCAGCCATTTAGCTGGCTGGGGTCATGTACAGAACGACGAGATGGACGTGCCGGCAAAGAAAAAGAAGCAAGCATTAGTTCTTGCAGCTATGTCAAGTCTCAAAGATTCGTCCGTTGTATTTTTCGATAGAAACAATGCTGCATGGAGCGAAAGGGCGCAGATAGTCCATGACATGCGGGAAAGATACGAGAACTTGAAATTTATCGGAATCAATTTCTGGCCCGATACGCTCTCTCGCAGCGAACTTTGGAAAGTTGCACGAGATCGAATTGCCAAGCGTGGCGATAATCATTCTACGGTTCAGTCATCTGTACTTGATAGCGGAAAGATTGATGGTATTCTCAGAGGCTTCATGGGTCGGTTCCAGCCTGTTTCTATAGAGAAGGAGCCAGATAGCGCCTTCGAATTTGTGATTGATCTCGACCCAAGAGACGGGAGTCGTAAAAACACCGAGAAGATCGTCACAGCAATGCATACGAGAATACCCGATGTGGTACCTGCTCTGTTTAGCAAAGAAGATCTAGATAAGGCAGTTGAAAAGGGACTGAGCTATCAGGCGAAGAGGCCCAACGGCGCAGGTGCTGCCAAAGTGAACGGCAAAGATAAAAAATCACCGGTGGCGTATTTCAATATTGGCATTCAAGAAGACATTGCATGCTTGGTAGACAACTTTTATATGCAGAACCCAAGCGAGGATGCGTCATTCTGGGTATCGCTCAAGTCGTCTGGAAAAGTTAATACGGCATTTCATGTCACTTTGGCGCATGTATCCGGACGTTCGTCCAACGACAAGAAAGCGTATAAGGAACTTAGTTCCAAGTTCATCACTCCTGAGGAAGTGAAAAGGCTGAAGAAGGGAGTCAATAATAGACTCGGCAACCATACTGCAAATGTTGCTATCAAAGCAATTGCACATAATTATCGAGTCATGGCTTTGGAAGTGGAAATTAAGGAAACCGGCTTGCCATGCCAGAATATGCATCCTCATATTACTGTTGGCTTTGCTGATGGGATTAAAGCGGTAGAAAGCAATATTATGCTCTCCGAGGCTAAAAGTGTTATTCGTGATTGGAATGTTGAGCCATCTATTCTCAGCAACCAACCAATTTGTGCGTTTTTATAATTTTCGCATTCGCATGTTTATATTTATGATACAATGTTTTTATTTATGCTTACTGGAAATTCCCCTTATTTACAACAAGCGCCTCAATAACAGCAATGGCTGAGTAAAGTCGGTTTTCAGCTTCCTGAAATACTAAACTTCGATCCGAATAAAATACTTCATCTGAGACCTCTTCAGGCTTTCGCGGAAGACAGTGCATAAACTTCCAAGTAGGCTTGGCTCCATTTGCGAGTTCCGAAGTCACTTGGTATCCAGCAAACTGTTTAAGTCGCATGGTTTTGTCGCTCTCTTGACCCATCGAAACCCAAGTATCAGTTACAATGACATCAGCGTTCCTAACTGCCTCGATGGGACTATTGGTCAGTTCGAAGACTGCACCAGTTTCGTCGCCAGCAGATCGAACTGCTTCCACTATAGCACCATTGACTGGATACTCTTTTGGAGTCGCAGCAGCGACGTTGATGCCGACTTTCGTACATGCAAGCGCCAAATCGTGCAGAACATTATTTGCATCACCGACCCAAGCAACTTTTATACCCTCCGGCTTGTCGAAAGCTTCGTAGATCGTAATCAGATCAGCAATGGCTTGTAACGGATGATACGTATCACAAAGAGCGTTGATGACTGGTACTTTGGAAGCTTCCACTAGACCCTGGATATCTGAATGCGGACCCACACGTGCGACAATGCAGCTTGTCATTGACGATATAACCCTAGCAGAGTCGTACAGCGATTCGTTGACACCTAGCTGAATATCGTCCTTGCCCAAGAACATTGGGTGGCCGCCCAAATACTTCACTGCCGCTTCTGTCGAGACACGCGTCCTTGTAGAACGCTTGTTGAAAATCATTGATACTACCTGTCCGTCTAGTGGCTGGCCCACTTTCGAAGACACTCCGTACAGGCCATTCTTGATATTCCGTTTGTGAGACAGCCCTCGCTGAACCAATGCTTTGAGCTCCGCCGAGCTCAAATCCGCGATAGAAGTTAAATGACGAGGTTTCAAGCTGTTGTACAAGGCTCTTGAGTACTGCATCTTGATTAATCTTTTGCCAGAAGCACTTATCGTTCTGGCTGATCCAGAAAGTTTTATAGCGTGGTGCTCGCAGATTGAGTCACAGCGTGACGCGCAGCGACCGGTGAATCAGCCGCAAATTTCCATCCAGATGGTCAGAGTAGAAGCTTCTGCTTCAAACATCGTCAGAGCATTTCAGGGTATCAGATACCAGATTGCGATTCCGCTACTACACTCGGTTCAGATTGACAAGAACTCTCGACCCGTGCGAGGTTCTGTACGCACCATAGACGATTTAAATTCACTGTGACCACTAGTAACAACCATAAGCTGACTTACAAAATCTTTAAGAGTCGATCCGACGTTGTCGATAAATCTCTCAAACATAGTGACGGAAGGGCTGACTATTTCATTATGTTTTCATATCAATATTTGATAGATAAGTTCATTCTCGAGCCTCACTACGCTTCAGCCGCGTGATGCGGTCAGCTGCGACTCAGCAAGAACGTAATCCTCGGTTGACTTACGTAGCGCTTCCTTGAGAAATTCTTTCTTTTCATCCAAGATGCGTTTGCTCTCTCGGTAGCCATCCAGTTCGGCCTGAGTTTCTGTCTTCTTGAGTATTGTATTTGCCAACTGACTTTCGAGACGCTGGATGGACCCTTCGAGAGCAGGCAACGCCTGACTGTAGTGGCCAGGGATCCTCACTTCGCTCAGTTCGTTGCGTAGCACGGAATCTGAAATATTTTGAGCCGTACCCTTTGAGATCAAGTCGTACTCCCAAGCTCTTGAATCCTCATCGTCATCATCATCGCCATCTCGATCAAGATCCATCGCGAAGTATTCGGCCGCGGACTCAACCCCCGCCTGCTGCTTTACATCTTTACCATCCAAGTCGATGATTTCCTCAGCTGCTCTCGATTCTGGAGTTCCCGAGTAGAAGGCATGGTTCGCAGCTTCTCCAGTATCGAGTGATATGAATTCCTCCGTGACAGCACTTCTATCAACCTGGCCCTCTAATGTCTGCCTAGCTGCACGCTGAGCTGACTGGAGCTTTTCAAGGTACGATAGTGAGCTCGTGTTAGTAGGTGTTGATATTGTAGGCGCTGATGGTGTCTGGCTCCGGCTCGACTTGTTCGAACTAGCCGAGAGACCCTTAGAGCCTTTTTGACTAATAGCACTTCTCTGGACACCCACAGGTAGTGTGGTTACGTCCTCGGCCTTCCGCTAGTTAGTGAACTGTCCAGTTAGGTTTCTACTTACATCTTTGTCGACCGCATTAAGCTTGCCCCCGCTTCCAACAGTGCGTTTCTTGAATAAACCCGAGAGCGTTAGCATTCCACGTTATGAAATTCATACTTTTAGTCTTCTTGGTCTTGGTCACGTCATATCGTCGCTCTTCTTCTTCCTCGTCAATGAGCCCTTGGATCCTTGGAGGGCTCATGCGTGTGCAAGGAAAAGATCAATGATGCGATGCGACGCGCGCCGGAACAAAGTTTGGTCTCTTCGGAATCTTGGACCCCTGATTTGCGAACGCATCAAGCTATCGCAAGAGATCTTGCACTTCGAAATCAGAAATAAATCTTTCCAGGAGACTTGATTTCGATCCCCTGAAAGCTAAAAAACGAATTCACAATACTACGAAATTGCAGCGCTATCCAAGACATCCCTTTGTAAGATATACGCTGAGAATATATAAGCATGAGTTGATTCGCAGAGATAGGTTTCTTGAACTTTTTCTCCAAATTTGCTTTCTTAAGGGCCTCTTCCACTGTTATGCGGTTAGACACTCTTGCACTCGCCTCAATACTGATGGCGGTGGCGGCAGCTGCACCAACGGAGGTGGGACAAGAGTTAGCCAATAAAACGGAAAAGCTGAACGAAGTGTTTCCTCCTGAAGTGACTGGGCAAGACGGTCACACTATTCATCATCTCATGGCGGCCGCCGCAAGTGGTGAGGCGGCAAATGAACTCATGAATTTGTCAGTAGATCTTGAGGATGACATGTTTGCAGATAATACCGAGATCGCGATCGAAGCGCTTCCTCAGCGCGGCTGGAAAGGTGACGAATACGCAAACGATGCTTGGGATGACCATTACAATGACAATGATTACCAGCAAGATTACCACAGTCGTCTAGATGACTTTGAGTACAACAATCGTCGAGCCAACGACCGTCAGTCCGACAAGAGGCGTGAGAAAGCTCTCTCCAGAAACTCGGGTTATAGGCAGGCTATCGGCAATCATCAGACAAACAATGGTGGGGGGCAGCGATATCAATCGTCTGGCAGAGGTAACTACGGGTCAAACGATAGATTTGCTGAGTCACTGGAGCGAAGCAAATACGGAGAGTCTCTTGAGCGTGCTTCAAGGTATCGAGGCTCTTATGATGGCAATCAAGCTATGCATCGTTCAGGAAGGTCACCTGCCGGCGACCACCATGATTCCTACTCCGAGAGGATGGATGATTACGCCAAACAAAGGCAACTCAACTTCGAAGACCAGATGAGGGCCCGAGATCATGAACATGAAATGCGTTCGCGAACTAATAAAGAGGAAAGCGGACTTGAAGCCTTTATGCGGGAAATGGGATGGGCTGGCGAAGATGAAGAAGAAGAACCGTCTAAGGGTCTTACATCTCACTCTCGTATTGAAAGCGCTACCTCGAATATTGATGCCTCTGTGAACGCCAAAGAAGTGAAGGCAGCTGATGAGGGCGGATTTTCGTTTACAGACCTTTATGACGAGTTGTTTGGAGATGAAGAAGCTTCAGTATTGGGTTATCAGTTCATAGCGGAAGCTGACGACTATTACGACGACCCGGATAGCTATGTTCACGAGAGGGGAGTACGGAGGTTGGGGCACGATCATCATGGCGGTCACAGCCATAATAATCATCACGGTCGTCCTCATGATCACGGTTCCCATTTTTGGTGGGATAATGGCGATGAATGCTGCGATGAATGCTGCTGCGACGAATGCTGTGACCACGGTGGCTGGTTCGGCTTCAGTCAAACTGACAATCGACACGGAAATCATCACCATGATGATTACGATAGCTCGTTTTTTGGTGGACGAGATGGTGATGAATATGAGGACAAGGATGATCGATGGTTCACTCGTGAACGAGACACAGAGAGGCGAGAAGAACGATATGATGAGTATCAACGTGACTTGGCTCGTGAGTTTGAAAAGGGTCGAGAATTCGAGCGCTTCCAGATGCCTGAGCGCCCACATCATGGCGGTTTTAACGAATATGAACGTGCTGTGGGAAATCAGCGGTATCGGCTACAAGAAAGTCAGCGAAGGCCTGTCATTGCGGACCAAGAGCTTTCGCATCAGACAAAACAACCTGAGGATTGGTTTGGAGACGATGTTGAAGATCCTCTTACCCCAAAAGAACAGCGACAGAGAATGCGAGAGAGGGCACAGCAGCGAGGGCAACATGGGTCGAGTCGAAGGCAGCTCAATGGAGCCGAGGGGGCATCATCTATTCGACAAATTCAGTCCCGGCCACATTTTAGTAAAGACCCCCGCTTTAGTTTCTCAAATGCTTCAGATGTCGAGACCCTTAGCGTCCCGGATTATGAGAATGTCGTGGCTCGTGACATCAAGTCCGCAATTGGCAGCTCGCCTCCCGCGTTAGCTCCGCTATCAAAACAGAGGTTCAATTCGAGCAGTGGAGGCGGCTTAAGTTCTAAGGCTATTCTTGAAAATGGCTCTTCCAGTGGTCGAAAGAAGTATCAAAGCCACCCCGGCCAAGTAGCCTACGATCCCCTCAACCCTACTCCATTTTACAATCCTCTGACTAATGAGAAAATATACCCGCACCATCAAAACGAGGAGCATATTTCCAATACTAGGCAGCCTAGCCGAGGTAGTTTAAGGCAAGACGATCGCATGAGAGCGCGTCAGAGCAAATCTGTTCAGTATCGCGAAACCTCTTATCCGGTAGGGAAGACTGCAAATGAGCAATATGCTCATCGCCAACTGTCCTTTGATAAAACGCCTGACAGCTCTAGCTATGACGATGACTGGGTTGATGATCCTCGCTTCATTGATGACGGCTACTATGAGGAATCGGGAATTGACTCCGGCTATGGAAGCGATATGGGTGATGACTACTCACACAACATTGACGAATCTGATTGCTACGAACCTTCCATAGATGATGATGATGATCAGTCCTATTATTGGAGCTCCGAGGACAATGTATTTGCGGATGATGAGGATCCCTGCGATGACTACGGCAACCTGAAGTCAGGATTTTCACCTTTTCCAGGATACCCAAGATATACGCCTCTGGGTGGAATACCGAATCCTGTTCCTGATTCTGCTCTTTCAAGTGAGGAGCGGGTTGAAAGATGGCATCAGGAGAATCTTGAACGGAAACGAACGAATCGACTCAAGGCGATGGAAGAACGAAGAAACCACGAGAAGGCACAGCGATCTACAGAGTCGAGGAAGGAGAATACCGGAGGTAGCAGTCTACCTTACTTCACAACGTCTAACATGGCTCCATCCATTCCAAACAATAACCTCGATCTTTCACCAGCCAGCTCCCAGCGCTATATGCAGTCGAGGTCCAAATTATCTTCGCCTTTCCCCGGAACTAAAGGTAACAGGCCACATAACATGCGAACAACGAACAAAGAACACTCTTCGCCCAGAGCACGGAACTCCTACCCAAGTGGCCTCCAGAACCCTTGGTTTCGAAACTCTTCCAGCGTAAGCAGTGGCAGTAAGAGGTTGAAGATGCTCGGAGGGCATACGGGCTCAGAGCGAGTGGAAGTGCCGAAATATAGGCCACAGCCAAAGTCTAAGCTGCCTTACTTCAAACAGCCCATGCCAGATTATAATATGAAGGGAAATTTGCGAAATTCGACAAGATCTACACAAACTCAGTTCGAAAGCGGTTTCGAGGATGCTGAGCTGACTTTCGATGACCCCGCTTTCTATCCTATTCCCGAACAACCGCAGTACGATACTATGGATGATTACAGACTCAGAGACGACTCAGAATTTATTGATGAAGACATTGAGTTGAGTATTGTTCTTTCGGAGGAGGAAGACTCGGTGGTGGAGACACAACTAGTGCCTGTTAAGCCCCCTCGATATGCCCAGTTAAGACATGAAGATGACCCGGAGGCACGTTTGCGGAGAGGTCCTACCCCACGACCTGCTGTTCATCTTAATCCGCAACGTTTCGGGCATGTGGGCGCTAGAAACACATCTCTATATGAGTCCGAACGACAACCTCGGTCAAGTCGATTGCAGACAGATCATACATAATATAAATAGTCAAATATTCTGTTAAATGACAGTTTGGATTTACTCAAGCCTCTTCTGAAGTTTTCTTATGAGAATTCAGGACGGCCAACAGCTTCAACGACTGAATGAACGCTACAAAGAAGAAAAGAAAGTAGTCAAAGGCTACTGGTTTCTATGCGATGAATATTACGGATCACGAGTTAAACCTCCCTAGGGGGCATAAAGCCATGCATAAAACACCAAAGCCTTCTGATGTGCCGCCGTGTGCTGAACCGACTTGCAGTGAGTTTGCATGGACGGGTGGTCTGTACCGTCAACAACAGCTCCAAGCCACAGACGTATAGTAAACTTGATTCTTCAGACTGGCCCTTAAACATATCTGACAAGAATACAGCCTCAAAAGTGAGACCATTGTATCGGACCTTGGCCAACGTACTAGCTTTCGAGAGCATGCCAGAAAAACAGATCGCGTATGACGACGAAAGCTCAGGATATCTAAATGAGCCCTACGTGAAATTTGAGCGCGAGGTATGGAGACGTCGTAAATTTCATCACGGATTTAGGATGGGCAGCGCTCGAGGATTCTTAACGGCAGAGCAAGAAAGCAGGTTCGAATCCCAAAACGAAAGCTTCAGTACTCAAGAGCAAAATACCAAGAAATGAAGCTTTGCTTTTACTGAGCCCGTCAACGATTACGTGGCTGAAAACATCAACAGGCGCGAGTTTCATCAAGTCAGCAAAGTATCAGCTCCAAAACTTCCGCAAGCAGCGCTCCAGCAGAAGCATAAGAGTAATATCGACCTAATAGTCGACAAGAATGGTATTTTGAGTTCAAAATGGCATATACCGTGTCAGTGATTAAACACGTGCATGTAGCCATAGCTAATACCCGCTTGTTGTGGGATCATCTTATACCATTGCGTCTGTCTTCGCTGTGGTATTTGCGGCGGAACCGTCTCTCATTAGAATGACCCCTAGAACCAGGTAACTTCTTGTATTTTTCGTGACCACCATCAGAATCTCGCCTAGGACTCCGGTCTCTACTGACCTCCCTCCTAGACCGCGTTCTCGAGTTGGAACTGTAATATGACTGCCGCCGTTCGCGACTTCTCTCACGCCTGTGCCTTATATTGTTTTCGACGTCACCAGTTTTCTTATTTACTCGTTGTACGGGGACGTATTCTGCATCAACCTTGCCACGAGCTCCTTTACCCCATGCACCTAACTCTGTGGCTTCTTCAGTTACCTTCGCACCGAAGCCCAGGAGATTAGGTCTTATTTCAGCTCTGTCTTCAACTTCTTTAGCCTCATCCACCACGCCCATGTTACGTAACATGGCCTTTTGAAAGTCATTCATGCTTAGTTTTTGATATGTATCCATTTCGGGCTCATCTGGGCGTGCCTCTACATCTCTCGCGTAAATGAGGCCCTCTTCCAATGGCAGCTCTTCCCCCTCGTCGCTATCATAAACATCACCGTCATCGTTAGAAGGATCTTGCTTTGTCGTTGTATAAATATTCTTATGAAGTCTCTCGAACCAGTTCCCATTTGGCTGCAAAACCAAATCGACGGGCTTATGAGGCACCTCCTCCTTCGGGACCTCTAGGACAACTCCCTCACCTCGTTTGAATGCGCTGACACGCTGTGGCTTTCGTTCGTCTTCCTCTTCTAAGTCCTCATCAGTCGCAAAAAGACTCTTCTTGATCTTCTTTTTTTGCTCTGCAGGGGCCCATTTTATCTCTTCCATGCCAGAGTTTTGTTCAGAAGTTTGATGTGATGTCGCGGTCAAGATCACCCAAAGCCATTACCACCAAATATCAGCTCACATGCAGATGCTTCTGCGGTTGGTTCGGCCCACTTTTAAAGCAAATGCTGCATTAAGATTGAAAGGAGTTCGATCAGTGTCGCGCAAAGATCAGCTGCCCTCAGAGAGCGAGAAACAGCGGATGCAAGTCACAAAGTGGCTTTCTCTAAGACTAGA
Organism: Blastobotrys indianensis; assembly: GCA_030558855.1. Classification (NCBI taxonomy): domain Eukaryota; kingdom Fungi; phylum Ascomycota; class Dipodascomycetes; order Dipodascales; family Trichomonascaceae; genus Blastobotrys; species Blastobotrys indianensis. The sequence continues at coordinate 326,380 of JAKTQK010000009.1, read as the reverse complement.
CAACTTTCAGAACAAGCTATTTACTGCCGGACAGACTATCAACGATTTAACCGGATACTCCTCGATCGATCAAATCAAGAAGCAGATATCAGAAAATGAGAAGAAGCTCGACATTTGCAGGGATGACGTGCGCACTGCCAAAGAGGCTTACGCGGAGGCTATATCACAGAGGTCCAATTCGCAAAGAGAGGTGAATGAGCTTCTTCAAAGAAAACACAATTGGACATCCGAGGACTTACAGAGATTTACAGAGCTTTATAAAAGTGACCATTCCAATCAATTGGCGGAAGAAATGGCAGAGAGAACTCTAGAAGCGAAGGAATCAGAGTTTGAGACTCGAAGAGTGGAAATTTCGAAGCTGATCAGCTCTCGATATCACGAAGAGCAAATATGGAGCGATAAAATCAGGCGAGCAAGTACATGGGGCACTTGGGGCCTGATGGGCTTCAATATATTGCTCTTCGTCGTCGTTCAGTTGGGCCTAGAGCCCTGGAAAAGACGGAGGCTTGTTGGATCATTTGAAGAAAAAGTGAAGTCAGCACTTGATGAAGCGAGAATGGCAGAAGAGGAAAGTCTCGTGACATTGCAAGAGGAATTCGAAAGACTTGTTGGAAAACCAGCTGAATCTAGCCATGATGAGATTCACTGGCGATCTTTCGGTACTCGTCTTTTAACCAGTTTTGAACACTCTGGCACTCTGGAAACAAATGCTCAGGAGATTTTCTCCGTTCTTGGAGTATCCGCGATTCTAGGAATTTCTTTGGGCGCTCTGCTGACGCTGGCTCTTCGTTGATCGTGTTATTGTATATATAAATGCCGAAACAGGAGTGTACATAGAATTAATGATTTACGACGTATGACTTCAAGGGCCAGTGCTTCAATTTGAAGCTTGTATATCCATGAGTACACGTCGCAGGTCGTTGGAAACTGGATGTCCTGCCAATCTCCCTTATGACGACATCCCACCAGTTCATTACCACACAACGCTCACAGCACTAATGAATTATGACTAGAGCAGCAAGACAGCGCCAGAGGTCATGGACCCGGCGACCTAGTACACAACAGTATTTGGCTCTCACACGCGACCACAAGCTAGATGTTCGGTATGTATAAATGACAAAGCGGCAAAGCTAACACCTCCGGCAGTGCTTCACATCGCACATTTGAAGGCGCGTACTATAGGACCGCACTAGGACAGCTCTCATTCGGTAAGCTACATAATTCGGAAAGTTTATGCTAATTACAAAGCTTTGGTAGTGTTGAAGATCTTCAGCAAGGATTTTATTCCCATCGGAACGACGTTCACTGTATACGGTATCATAGTCTTGTGCTTAGGGGTGTACCGAAGATCGAAGGCAATAGGGACTGTTCTTGACCCTGAGCAGAACGAAATGTTCGAAACTAGCGGAAGAAGCGTTATTATATTAAGTGCGTTGACATTCGCAGTTTACATTGTACTTCTAGTATTACTTTTGCGCATGAAATGAAATCAATACATGAACTGGAACTTCTAGACTTATTTATAAAAATCAAACTTGTCCTTCTCGGTTCCCACCTTGACCTGACTGCTGTATGCTTCTTCCAAATCGGATTGAATTATAACGTAACGATTCTTTCGCACCGCCCGTAAGCCCGCCTCCTGCATGATGGCAGCAATGATGGCTCCAGAAAGAGCATCGTTTCTTATAATGAGCGAATCCAGGTCTACTTCTGGAGAAATGGACATTTTTGATGCGATTGTTGTGAAGATGAGTCGTCGCTCTCGTCGGTCTTTCAAGGATGGAAACTCAATTTTACGGTCCAATCGACCCGGGCGCATCAAAGCTGGATCAAGTGTGTCGGCTCGATTTGTCGCCATAATAACTTTTACATTCGACATTTGATCAAAGCCGTCCATCTGATTCAGCATCTCCAGAAGAATACGTTGCACTTCACGGTCTGCACCAGTTTGTGCGTCGAATCGTTTTGTTGCGATGGCATCAATCTCGTCTATAAAAATGATTGAAGGCGAATTTTCTCGAGCGAGCCGAAATACATCTCTTACCATACGTGCACCCTCGCCCAGGAATTTCTGCACGAATTCCGACGCGACGACTCGGATAAATGATGCAGTAGTATTGTTGGCAACTGCCTTCACGAGCATCGTTTTACCAGTACCTGGAGGACCGTATAACAACACACCTCGAGGTGGATCAATACCAATCTGCTTATAGAGATCGAATTGCGTAAGTGGAAGCTCAACAGCCTCTCTGATCTCTTGCTTTTGCATATCAAGGCCACCCACGTCGGCGTATGTCACGTCAGGCTTTTCGTTGTCTGCGAGCATTGTGATACTAGAGTCAGCTTCTGGCGGTAGGATGTCTACCAATGCATTAGAATGTCGATGCAAGGCAACGGAAGATGAAGGCTTAAGCAGCTCTCTATCCAAAGTCGAAAGGATCTTCACTACAAAATTGGAGCCTGTGGTAGACGAAACGATGCTTGTGGACTGGTCGATGGGTTCCAAGAATTGTCCGATCACAAGAGGAACCGATTGAATTCGCTTAACTTCTTCTTGTGCTCGCACGAGTTCTCTTTTCAAGAATCGCTGTTCATCTTTAATATATTCCTCTTGCACACCAAGCAGCTCTAACTCTCGCTCGAGTTTTTTCAAAGTTCGATACAGATCTTTATCTTGTGCTGCTGATGCAGCATGTGCACCAATTCCAGCCTTCAGTGTTGGAATCTTACCAGATGATTTTTGCACCGATTGTGGGCGAGCGATACCGAGTTGCTCCATTGTGCTGTGGTCGTGTCGTGGAGATGTGTAATGTGTTGTGTGTGCAGCACCTTTTGTGGTACACCGCGCCCAGTGGCGATTGGGATCAGACTTTGGCTCTGAGAGGCTCAGAGCCGCATCACAAAGTATCATCGCCTGGCTTCTTGGATTGACACTCATTAATTAAGACATACGTTCTACACTAAGAGGTAAGGCTGTTTATACTGAGATCCTATCGTCGTCGCTCATCCTGGCTATCATAGCTTTTATCTATCGCACCCATAAGCAGCTTAACGATCCAGGCTGATGGGCTGAGATCAACACCCAGACGTGCCATTTCGTCTTGCTCGACCTCATAATTGCTCGTACAGTCCACCATGGAGCCGACTTCACGGTCACTATCAAGCTTTGCAAGGAATTCCCGAGCCTTGAGATCACTGCCCACTTGTGCGAATTGGAATGCGACAGCACCTGGGCCATATCTCGTCTGTCGCAGCTGACTCTTAGCATCTCTGATAACCTTGAAAATTGTACTACTATTTTCGCCGGCAGGGTGACCGTCAGTGACCGTGACGATAAGGACAGGCTTTTGCAAGCTGCCCGACCGCGCTGGCCCTTCGACCATGGGGCCAATTACCTTAGACTGAAGTGCAGTTCCTAGCGGAGTCAGACCGTGAAATTTTGTCTGCTGCAAAAGCTGCTGGACTTGCTGCTCATTTCTAATATTGCTTCCAAGCTGACTTCCATTCATGAACCGTACATCTATGCCGTTGGTGTCAAATAGAGAAGCAGCAAATGCAGCACGATGAAGTATCAGCTTTAGGTCTTCGATTCGCTCGCCGTTTTCTTCAAAGGACATGGAACCGGAATCATCGCAAAACAAAACAATATCGTAGAGTGCGAGCCGCACCAAATCCACAGCTAGCTCCATAGGAATTTGCCAAGCTTGAGAGATCTGCTGCACTTGTGGTCCAATTGTCGCTGCCAACTGCTGTAGCCGTTGTGGTGGGTAGAACGGCTCCAATCCATTTTCTCGAACTGCTGCCTGAAGAATACTTAGATAATTAGCGGCCTGATTGTTCTGTGGGGCACCTTGTAGCGGTGGAGCTCCGTAAGGGCCCTGTGCGCTGTTTCGAGGAGGTTGGCCATATTGCCCCTGTTGCTGCTGACCATATGGTCCTGGTGTTGGCTGACCGTACTGTCCTTGTTGTTGACCATACTGTCCCTGAGGAGGTTGGCCGTATTGAGCCTGTCCCTGAGGAGGTTGGCCGTATTGAGCTCGTGGAGGCTGACCATACTGGTTCGATGGAGGTTGGCCATACTGGCCCTGCTGCTGTGGTGGAGGGTAACCGCCACCAGGGGCGCCCGTGTACTGTCCTTGTTGTCCACCGTATTGACCCTGAGAAGGAACTGGCGGAACATTGCTGTATTGTCCCTGTTGTTGCTGAGGGTAAGGCGGTTGGCCGTATTGGCCCTGTGGTGGACCGCCAGCTCGAGCTTGCTGGCCCGGTTGAAGAGCAGAAGGCGGCTGTCCAAATGACTGGCTGGCTGGAGCGGCGCCTTGAGAGGCTGCGAGTTTACTAGCTAATCCCATTGTAAGTTGTTGAAGAAGATTAAAAGTGCGAGAACAAGAGTCGTATGTGGGGGAACGCCGGCACTTATATACACATGCAATGCTGGGCATGCGGTGCCCATGTGGACCCTCTGTAGATTACCGTAACCCACTTCCGTACATTGTATTTCCTTCTAATAGCAAAGTGCGACTGCGCCCGTATGGTGTTGCTGGATACCTCAATTTGGGCTCTTCAGGCGAACCATGCCCAGTATATCATATGAGCTCGGCAGTACTGAGGTTCTCCCTGAGCCTCGCTCAAAATCAGGGGCTGTGCTTCAGCGCCATTCTTTAACGTGGCTTTTTCGTCTTTAATGTCAGTCTTAATGAAATTGCGCATGCAGTTGAAACATGTGAGACAGGTGTTCCACGCGTGTATCGAAATTAGAACAACTTCATGAGGAGGCCCAGTAGGCCCACAAGAGACTGACGCGTTGAACATCGAAAGGCAAAAAATAAATAAATTTCGACAAATTGACGCCAGGGCGCAATTCCAATGGGCCCAGTCAACGGAAGGTCGATTAGATTTAACATCTGATGGGTCGATGTAGTGCTTTATAACGTCCACGCTAGATGATGTCATGGACTGTAGGAAGTTCGGAGTGCAGTTGTGAACGGAATTGAGCCTCAAATTCAATCGGATAAATGATAGATTTTTTAAATCCATATATAAGCTCCAAAGGAATTTGAGATCGCTTCATGGTGATGGACACGCTCTAGGCTCTTGTAGAGTGTATGGATCAGATCTAGCTTAGGTGTGAGGTACTCCGCGATGTTTCCATGTATTGTGCCACGCTGGTGGTAATATCCGTGACTGCTTCATTCTCTCGCTACCTCTCATTGCTGCTTCAATTTCAATGAGTTAGAAGTATATTCCGTATACTGATTTACTGAAGTGCCCATTACCGATATGTATCTTACTTAATTCTCCTGACTTTGTGCGGTGCAAGGAGGTTCGGATAAAATTGTAAAACAATTCGTGATAACTGGCTGGTAGCTGGGTTTGATCGAAGGCACAGATTTGCTTAAACAGTCCAAGTATATATTTCAAGTAAGTTTGCTTATATTGATTTGTTGCGTGTGCACAGTGAGCTTCACCAAATTATAGCTTTCACGTAGGCCACCAAAATCTGCGACAGCTGGGAAGTTGGGGCCCACGCATCGCTAATTATCGACAACGCCTATTAGATCGTACTCGACTTGGCGCAGAGGAGGCGCCATGGATCAGTCTGTAAATTCATCAGGCACGGTTAAGCAGGAATTAAATAATGGAATTGAGCTCGAACAGCCGGAAGCCTCGAACGCGGATTCAATAGTAGAAGCGACGGAAAGTGAAGCTTATCACATACCTGACCATGAACGAGAAGCTGCCGCAAAGTTGGTCTCGACACAATCACAAGAGGAGGCCAGCAGCGCATTAAAAGCACCTTATCAACAAACAGAAACTATAACTGCGGGACGCCCGTCCAGTGATATTACGTCCGCAGACCTCTCCGCTTCGGTACAAAAGTCAGGACAGTGGTCCAACTATTTCAAAAAGGCTCTTAATAATGTGGAGAGCTCACTTGACAAGATGCTTGCCGACAGCTCTGAGATTTCAAACCAGAACACTCGACAGAATCCCTCGGCATTGCCAGTACCAGCCCCAATATCGACACTAACATCAACATCGGCATCAGCATCAGCATCAGCATCATCGGCGCAATCAGCACCGTCAACACCACCAGCACCATCAATGCCCTCCAGACCTAGTACACCCGGGACGAAGGGTCGACTATCGATGCAAGAGAGATTAGCGATGGCTGTTGGAAGAACAAGTTCTGAGAATTCCGCTAGTGATAAAAGATCTAGCATTGATAGCACAAAGTCCATGAGTGAGGTCATCAAGTCAAGTCCTGAGGTTTTAATCGATAAAGCGGAAAATAGATCGGTTGAGCCGTTGAATACTCGTTCGATGGAACCAGACTCCGTGGATGGTCCATCGCTAAAGCATTCCTCTACACTACTTCAGGAAATAGCGGCTGCTGCAAAAGATCTGGACACTGGTGAAGGTCCCTCGATAAATTCTTTGTTGCAACAGCTTCAATTAGAGTTAAAGGAACAAGAATTGCACTTTAGCCAATATGTACATCACAATGCTGAGAAAGTGGACTCCCTAGAATCCAAGCTCAAATATCTGGCTCAGCAGGAATTAGAGCGAACAGGAAACGAGAAACTAGGCAAATCAGGGCTAGAAAAGAAACTACTAGAAAAGGATGAGCAAATTGCGCTGCTCTTTGAGGAAGGACAAATGATGTCAAAAAAAGAGCTCAAGCATATGAACACAATCAAAAAACTTCGTGCACAAGAATCGGAATCTAGAAAGCAGATGGAAAGCGCAATCGCGCTGAAGATGAAAGCTGAGAAAGAAGCTGCCATATCTAAAGAGAAACTGACACGACAAACTGAGACTATAAAAAGTCTTTCCAAGACTGGAAGTGATAACGATTCAGCTCGGAAAGAGAGAGATCAGTTAAAAGGTCGTGTGGCCGTGCTCGAAAATGAGCTTAAGGAACTCCAGACCGAGTGCGACAGAAACTTGGTTCAGGCGCAATCGGCTGCGTTGGATGAAGCAAATGCAAAGATCAGCAGTCTAGCAGATGAGCTATTGACTTCCAACACAAACCACGAAGCTGAAGAAATGAAAATGAATGGTGAAATTACCCAGTTACGTTCAGATCTGAAAAAAGAAGAGGCTCTTTATCGTAAGTTACAGGGAGAGCTGAAAGAAGAGATAAAAAATCTCGAAGCAAGAGTTGAATTTTATCGTTCTAGGGCAGAAGAAGCATCCTCTGGCTCCGCGTCAGAGTCAAATGCTGCTATTTTGCGACAGATTGAAACTCTTAACACACAGCATTCAATTGCAAGCGAGAATTGGCATAGTGTTGAGTCCAGACTGCTAGTTCAAATTTCTGACTTAGAAATGTCCATGGAACAATATAAAACGTCTGAATCCTATCTGCGCAAGAAGCTGAAGACTTTGAATGATAACCACAGGGTCGGCGTTGCAGAAAACGAGAAACTTACCGACCAGATTCAAGAACTTCGAAGTGATCATCTCAAAGCTACTGCGGAACTCAAATCTTGGAAATTCAAGTGCGAAGAGGCAATAGACGCTAGCAAGGATATTAAACGGCAGCTATCTGAGGAAACATCTCGCTTCAAAGAGGAAGCGAATTCTCTTAGGGATAAGTTCATGGAAAGTGAGAAGCAACTTAAGGAGGCACACGTGAAACTTGCCATGATACCCTCGTCGCCTACTGTATCAAAGCGAGGAGCATCTTCACCCCTTGACTTGTACTCCCTCACAGAGGGACGGGCGCTGAATTCGCCATACGACCGAAGAGTTAGCGGCTTCGATCCCACAAACTCACCTTTCGTTAATCTGCGCTCAAGTAGTACATCGATTGATCAGCTAAGTGATAACGGGTATGATGATGTTCCGAACCCAGGACGGAATCATCGACGGCAACATTCTATCTCCGATTCAATCGAGCCATCAGATGCCCCTGGGGATGGCAATCTCGAAGATACATCTGGTGTGACTGCATCTGCATCGACGGGTCCTAGCATTCAATTTATAGGCAAAATGAATAATGCTATCCGCCGGCTCGAAAGTGAGCTCTTGAGCAAATCGCAGGAACTAGAGCGTGTCAGCTTTCAAAAGGATGAAGCATGCCAGCAAGTCGCTGAGCTCATGAAAGAACATGAGGGGCTTTCAGAGTACAGAGACAAGGTAGCTGAACTGCAGGATCACATCACCACTCTTGAAAGACGTGAGCAGACGACGCTTGAAATGTTAGGAGAGAAAAGTGAGCTTGTCAATGAATTGCGAGCTGACGTAGATGACATCAAAACTGCATACAAGCAACAGATAGAGGAATTGGTAGATCAGCTAGCGACTGCTGCTGCTAAGTCCAGTTCCTAGTTCCAAGAATAAGCAGAGCAACTGCATCTATGAATTAAATAGTACAAAAAGCAATAGCCATAATAGTGACTAATTAGTTATTTCCTTGCTTCAAGGCGAAAGCAGTGTGCTCTTCAATATCAGTGGCCTCCCATGGGTAAGCGATCCATACATCAGGAAGAGTTCGGGCAGCCAAATATCGACCTTCTCTCATCATGTCTTCTGGAAGCTCTGCTCGCTTCGGCTTATCCTTATTGTGAAGAACAAACACAAAGAATTTGGTGTCTTCGTCAGTTCGGCCAAGCTTAGCAGCTTGTTCTGCAACATCCTTTTGCAACTCAGATACCGCATAGTGCAAAGTAGTTCGAGTGTCGTCAACTTCATCGACAATGAGAACATGCTTGCCGATCAAGTCGCCAGAGTGCTCGTGTAAAGCGGAGAAGTCGAGCCATTGAGTTCGAACGACGTTGTTACCGACCTGCTCCTCACCAGTACCAAGATCCTCGTAGAGCGAAAGACCAATAGCCTGGATGGGGATATTCTTTGCACCTGGCTCCTTCAGGAACGTTCGAAGGATTCGAGCTGGAATGAATCCACCACCGCCTATATCTGGTTAATAACCTTGCCCATCTGCACCTCATTATATACCAATGGCGACCATAAGATTTGGCTTGAAATCTTTGATAACCTCAGCTGCCTCTTGACAGAGCTTATGAACGTTGTTGTACGAAATATAAGTCTTCTCTACCGACATTGCGAGTGGATACCGTGCGGGAATGAACTTCCAAGAAAACAAGATGAACGCAGCGACAAAAAAATTTATGTAGGTGGCCGCGCACCGCGGATTTTTTTAAGACATTCTTCCGGTTCTCGGAGTCCCGTTGGATTAATGCGGCGTCTGGGCGCACGGCTGTCAGCAGGTTGTCATGAACTAGATTTTTTTAATAATTTCATTGAATGCGATGCTTTTGGTACAATTCTATAGATTTAGAGCTCACCTCACTGACGCCCTTTGGACGAACCATTTTTAGACCTGAATTCTGCTTCTGATTCGCTTTCTGCGTCATCTTCGTCACCGTCAACCTCCATATCACTGCCTTGAAAATCATCTTCGGCCTCATTATCAATGAACTGGCCGATATCTGCGCTGTCGCTTTCGTCACTTTCCTCTTCTTCTTCCTCTGCAGACTCATCCTCAGAGTCATCCTCTCCATTCGCGATATAGGCACCATCCTCGACATACGTAACCTCAGTCTCGTCTTCATCTTCCAGTCCCTCTTCATTATCGTTCTTCCGAGCAAGATCTCGCCGAAGTTCCATCTGCGAGCTTAGCATCTCCAAACGACCTTGTAGAGCAAGCAAACGAGGAAGAGCATTGACGCTCTCCGAAAGAGTTGAATGCAAGGATGACAAAGTTTTAAGAAGATTTGGAAGCGTCACCAAATAACCACCGTGCGCAATCATCACCCATTTGATCCAAACATTGAGATTCCCAGCGAGTGTTGGGTTACGTGCAATCTTCTCTGCAATGCGTTCTATCAACTTCACAGCGAGCTGCGAATCGAGCTTCTGTACACTCAGCTTGATAATATTTTCTTCGCGATTCGAGAGACAAGTCTCAAGAAGTGAGTGATCGTTGGATTTCAAGGCCTGACTGAGGATCGTGGTGAATGTGCCAGGGGTGCTAAGATCTAGCCTAGACTCCTTCAAGATCGAACCATTGGTGGATCTATCAACCTCCAAAGCTTCAAGCCTCTCTGCTAGAGTTCCTCCTTCTTCTTCATCCTCGTTATCACTGTCGAGGTTGGCCAGATCTTTACCGCTCGTAACGACTGCCTGTCCCTCATTGTACGCAATAGCGGCACTAGGGTCAATGCCCTGAGCTGATCTCGTAGTTGCCACAACTACTTTACGAGTCCTCACTATCTCGACATCCCCGGTCAATGGCTTCCATTTTATGCTTTCAAAAACAGGAATACTAGCATTTTCAAGCCAGGAGAGAATAAGCTCATCATCTTTGAAAAAAACGCTTTGGATTTTGACGATGGCTTTGTTTGGCCGGACCACCTTCAAAGTAGCCACAGGCTTAGCAGCCAGAGATGCACTTTTTCTTCTCGATCCGGCGATGCTGACAGGCTTCAAAGGGTTTGTGAAAATTTCCACGAATCCATCATCCGTGACAGCAGCTAGTGCCGAGTCGTCTAAGTTCAAAGCTGCGGATTGAACATCGCTTTGTGCAGTCAGCACGGCGATAGTTTTACCCTCCGAAAAAGATTGGACATTGATATTGCGTTCACTCTTTGAAGAAGCGAAAAATATGTCATCATTTGACGATGCGAGTTGAATGGAAGAGACTGGATGAGCAAAGCCTGGATACGAGATAACAGTCTCAGTAGGTCGAGATAGGTCGACCACAAAAACGCTTGAAGATGCAATTAAAAGCTGGTTGCTGCGATTCGGAGCTGTAATCGGGTGTACCGTACGAACATCACTGGAAATTGTGGAGGTTGTGTACGGCTTGGACTGTCTGTTGCTCAAATTCCAGCGCGCAATTACACCACTACGGTCACATGACCATAGGTTCGTCGAATCTTGAACGGATGCTAAGCTTGTCACAGGTACGGAATGACCACCGCTCAGAGATGATACGATAACTGACTGGAAAGGCGAGAACAGTATGACCGAACCCTTATTGGTACCTATCGCAACCACGAGATCCTCATCTAACTGAGACGCCGTGCTTTCGTTCAAAGACCGCTTTCTCTTTTTCCTTTGCTGCTTTGAAGCTTTGCTAGATGAACACGTTGTCCAGGCTATCGTTTGAACCGTGTGGCCCTTCTCGAGAGTGAAGTCGGATTGAAGAGTATGAGAAGCATCTGCGGATACCTGGTAGATCTGAACTTTGTGGAGGTCAAGCACTGGGATTGCTGTCGCATAGAGCAGTCCTGATGGATCGAAAGCAGAGGCGATCAATGGGACCTGTTCCATATTTCTGAAGACTCCTGGACTTTTGCTGAAATGTCCAAATGGTAGTGGAAAAAAATGCTTTGGCTAAATGCATGGGCAAGCCGCAGCGAAATTTTTTTTTTTGAATAAATTTCTGCGCGCGCAGGCGTACAATACCGGCCGCCGTCGTCCCAAAAGGCCGCGAAACAAGTATTTAAACCATGCCGATTCCCAAAGGTGTTAAGATCATCAGAAGCCCAAAACGAGAGATTGTGGAGGCTACTGTCGCAGCCTCACCACCGACTTATAACCACTCCTCGAACTCAACAACTTGACAAAAGCAACAAATGGATCGAGATGCGGGAGACGACCTGTCGTTGCCTAAGGCAACAGTGCAGAAAATAGTCTCAGAGATTGTTCCCAGTGATCTTGTGTTTGCCCGAGACACGCGGGACGCGCTTATCGAGTGCTGCATCGAGTTCATCATGATATTATCTACTCAATCCAACGACATCGCAGAGAAGGAGTCCAAGAAGACCATTGCATCAGAACACGTAATCAAAGCGCTAGAAGAACTTGGTTTCAACGATTATGTTGAACCTATACAAAGCGTGATCTTGGAGCACAAGGAGTCACAGAAAGGTCGGGATAAGAAGGTGGGCAAACTGGAGCAAAGTGGCCGCACCGAGGAGGAGCTCATGGCAGAGCAGGAGAAGCTATTTGCAGCGTCACGGTCAAGATTAAACAACCAGGGAAGCTGTTAGATCTGGTTGCCCTTTGTAAATATGCTCACCCACTTATTTATTTCAGTCATAGTATTCGGTATGATTGGCCGCAGGCTTTAACGAATTGGTTTAATATAATATTTCTTCACCAGAGGACCTCAAAAAGATTGACAAAATTTCTCACTATTTAAAGGTCTAGATTATTTAAAGCGTAAAGACATAATCTATCGACAGCAACATGAAAATGAAGACAGTAATTACAAAAGGGGATTATTGCCCCGCAACTGGCGTAGCGTTAGCCAACGCGATAGTTTCTTGGACAATGGTCATTTCTTGATTAGTGAAATTAGTAGTGAGTAGCTGATAACGAGCTGCATCGGTGGAGGACAGAGCCTGGAAAGTATCTCTGAATGCAATGTAAGTGTTTATGTTGTCCAATGGTGAGGCCATGAGCGGTTCTTCCTCAAGTTCCTCATCATCTTCATCTTCGAAATGCACCCCGCCACCGGCATTGATCTTGCTAGCACTCTCCTCTAGGAAATTGAGATACTCTGCGGATGCATGGTTCTCTTCCGTTGCATCTTCTTCGTCATCATCATCGAAATCTTGGGCATCATACCCATCTTCGAAGCCATCATCAAAATCATAATCATCCTCGTGGAATGTCCTTGCCTGTTTCTCCTTCTGCTCAATTGCTGCAGGAAGACTTCCCATTATCGTTACGAGGCCCTTTGCAAGCTGAGGAAGGTTTCCCTGCAAGCTCTGAGGTATAGTGGAAATCGGCAATGAGAGGACGGCCATGATACCTAGTGCAGATATTTTCTTATCTTGCACCCGAGTAAAATGATTCATCTGATTAAACCAGGAACTGAAAAAGTGGGCAGTAAAGTCTTTGCTTTCCAAAAATTGGATGGTGGCAGTAGCGTTATAATACAGAGAAGCAACAACAACTTCAAGAAGATGTATATGGTACGCAACGTTTTTGAGCTTTGCACCGTCACCACTAAGGCGAGCCACTACCAATTGGAGCAGTGGCTCGACAAATTGATCCATGTGTCCTTTGAGCGCAACCAGCATCTTTTGTGCCAGGGCGGCCACCAAAGTTCGTTCAGAGGCACCTGCATCAGCATTCAAGAACCCCAGACGAACAACATCAAACATGATTGAAGTCAGTTCTTCATTTTGAATCATGTCACTTGCTCCGAACTGGATTATCTCGTCCAGACTGGGCATTATATCATCCAAGTAGTCCATACCAATACCGCTAAAAACTTGTCGAGATAGTTTGAAGATGTGCCACATGTTAGGGGATACAGCTTTCAAACAGAACACACAGTTCTCGATGATACCAAACGCCTCAGTATAAAATTCCGACATGTCCTTCTCAATAATGAAGGACAAAATCGGCATCATCACGGTTTCAATATTGGCCACAATCTCTGGCGACGAATCCAGCGAAATGATAAGCGAAGACAAAGTCGTCAAAATTCCACAAGCAGCAATGGTCTTATCCTCATTCATGAAGGAATCGTAGTCTATCTCATCGGCAGGAACGCTTTGCTTTTCGTAAAGGTCATTTCCAATAACGAGGAACTGGTCCCTAAGTTGTTCTGCTAGCCGTTCGGCGAAAGGAGCCAATTGTTCAGAGAACACTTCAACAAACTCCTCCATGATCCCTGAGATAGCATCGATATCAACTCGCTTACCCAAGTCAAGTAATTGCTGCATAACTTCTGGAATTCGAGTAGTGAGCGCTTCTCTTACCGCTACATGCTGGATCAAAGGCTGGAGCGCCAAAGAAGCCTCAATCTGGACAGGCAAGTACTCGTCACTCATACATTTCAGCACATGTTGGTAAATGAAAGAGATATTCTCGACGTTTTGATATTCCACATTATGATACTGATTGAGGAATTCACAAGCACGTGCTCTCAAGAAATGATACTTGGAATTGAAGTCTGGGAACACATACTGGACAATAAAACTTTCCATCTTGTCCTTTATAGGTGACTTCTTATTCATGACAGTCACCGCACTGGTACTAAGCATTCGTAGCGCTCCTTCTTTTTCCTTGCACCTCTCAATATTATCTGGATCAGAGAGCTGTCTGTCCAAGACGCCTTGAACGAACAAAAGCATTGGGCTGAAAGATGCCTTATTGCGAGTTCTAACCAGCGTCAAAAGGAAGTTACATGCAGCAATATCCGCGGAGGCACCCTCTTCGAGATAGTCGATTCGCCGACGTATATACTCATCAGGATCGTCCTCGAACATTTCTAATTCATTATCCGAGGGACAGACGAGCGGGAAGATGACATGCGATATCAATGTCTCGACATGTGGCTTGATTAGCTTCCAAGTTTCTTTAACAGTGACGCACCTGTCGAAGAAGTTGAGTAGCTTATCCATACAAGCGCTGCCAATCCAAATCTGCTTATTAACCCACAGATCAATCTGCTCAAAGTAAAGATTGAGAATTTCCGGAACAAAATGTTCGATATACATGACAGCAAACTGATGGTGTTCATGTGTAGCTTTCGAAACAGCATCAGGCTGGGCGTATCTGTAGAGGAGTCGATAAAGGTTTGCGTACGACCATTTCTTAGCTTTAGTCCAGCCATTCAGTTCTCGTTCATCTTCGTCCAATTTTAATACAGCGGCCGGAAGAGGTTTTTTGATGGTGGTCAAAAACAAAGTACCCCACGCAACTACAGATTCCTGTGTCCGGAGGCATAGAGGAAACATATGCTGAAAAGAGTTAGTGGGTAATTAGCCATCACAACACATACGTAAGTACTCATCTTGTAGATTTTGATAATATCTCGAAGCATCCATGCCGCTTCGGATGATTCTTCATTGACAAGCTGGTTACCGATATTGAGAGCCACAGGCAGGGCTCGCTCCACAATTTGATCAAAGAACTTCCTGATGTCGCCCGTAGTCCATCTGTAGAAGCGTGCTATTTCCAACAGGCAGGTTAAACCAGCCCGAATGTATTGCAAGTCATTGCTCTGGATTAGATTCATAGTGATATCAATGAGCTCTGGCCAACCTTCAGGGAGGTCCTTGGATACTACGCCTTCCAGCGTCGATACGAGCGCAGTTCGGATCTTAGGGTCTGCTTTCACCAACGCTGGAACTAGACGTTCTCGAAATTGAGGTTTCTCGCTCTCAGGTATGCGCTTGGGCGTTTCTTTATCTAGTGGAGCCCAGTATCTGCACACTTTGTTTTTCAAGTAAAGTGCGGCAGCCTGCTTAACGGCAAGGTCGACTTGATGCTCAGAGACAATGTCAAGGCATCCACCAATGAAGCCAGGGCTCACTTCAGCCTTATAAAGCTCTAGCTCTGCTCGTTTCCGCTCATTAGGATCCGCACTCAAGGTAGCCTGGAAGCAGTGATGCAAAGCATTGATATCCATATCGTTTTGATGTTAAGCCACACGGCAATGCCAAGTTCTATCCAGCAAAAAAGGTATATTTTCGAGGCGCTGTTTGTCTCGATACTTCGGTGCCAAGCAGAAAACCAGATATTAATAGGTGACGGATCACTCTGCAGAACGGACCACCACTCACCTAGGTAATTACAGGTTCCTCCTGTACCAAAATTTGTTTCGCGAGTGTTGAAAAATTGCCGTGCCGGGACGCTCATGCGCTCACAGGGTAACCTTAAAACACTAGGGTACCTTATCGCAAGATTATTTTTACAGCTACGCTCTGGTCGTCTTCTTTTTGATAAGCGGTATTCTTCCAATAAAATACTGTCTATCATACGTAGCAGTAAATCGATTGACTGCGCAGAAAGATTTGTCCCGGCCGATGTAGTCGCGCTTTCTATCAGGGCACAGCTCATCTTCATGTACTGCATACGTGATTCTCATATTTTCCAGCATTCCCGCCTTCTGAGTAGTTTATACCTAAATTCAAATGTCAATAACTTTCCAGGCGAAAATGAGATGGGCGAAATTAACCTGGCTAGTTCCTCAGCTATGGAAGCGATGTTCGCTCATCGGCGAGTGCGGCTGCCCAAAAAGCTCCCCATCGATTTGCCCCCCTGGTATTACGTACTATATCACCTTGAGCTCACGACAAGAAATAAACGCGTCTCAAATTCAACTTTTTTCTTATATATGAGAAAGTAACCTTGTTTCTGCAGGAACTATGGATGAAAATGGCGCGTTTCGCCGTTCGCGGAAGTGGCGCAACGTGTTTTTCGTTACAATCTTGCTCAGAACGTGGTTCTCTATTTCGCCATCGTACATTCATCCAGATGAGCATTTTCAAGGACCTGAGGTAGTAGCAGATACAGTTTTCGGCTGGGCAACAAAGAAGACCTGGGAATTCGATTCGGTGCTGCCGGCTAGGAGCTATGTGCCATTGATATTTACATACGCGTTGCCAATGCAGTTTATGAGTGGCTTGCACGAAACGATCAGCCCATTGACAGTGTACTACTTACTACGGCTTGGTTTTGCGATATGGACGTGGGTTTTTACTGACATGGCAATTGATCGTCTCACAAACTCAAAGCCGGAAAAAATCAGAGGTATGCTCTTCGTTGCAACATCATACGTGACTTGGACATACCAGAGCCACACGTTTTCAAACTCCGTTGAAACTGTGCTCCTACTGTGGTGTTTGGTTATTATTCATGAATTTGGGGTCAAGAAGCTCACTTTCACACAGAGAATATTTGATGCTACTATGCTTGGAGCGTTCGTTGGTTTTGGAACTTTCAACCGCATCACATTCCCGGCTTTTTTATTGCTGCCCTCAATAAGATTGATTCCACATTTCAAAAAGTATCCTATGACTTTAGTATCACTTTTGTTTTCGGGCCTCGCTACAACTTCACTAATCATTTGGATGGACTCAATTCATTATAAAAGCGATTCTGCAGTTATCACACCGCTCAACAATTTACTTTACAACATGAATACTTCAAACTTGGCGGACCACGGCTTGCACCCAAGATTCACCCATGCTCTTGTAAATCTTCCTCAACTAATTGGTCCGGGCTTGATCCTATTATTCAGTAAGAAAAACTTCAAGTCGATATGTTTTCAATCAGCGGTATCAGGCCTAGTGGTGCTCTCGTTGGTTCCTCATCAAGAACCAAGATTCTTGCTTCCACTCGTCCCATTGCTATGTCTGGTCTTTGATACTGACTGGTTATCACAGCGAGCTCTTAATGGTTTTTTTCTTGTTTGGGTTTTGTTCAATTTATCTCTCGGAGTATTAATGGGATCACTGCACCAAGGTGGTGTGGTGCCCGCTCAATCTTACATCGGCGAGCATTTAGCGAAAGATGGTTCTTCTTTTATTTGGTGGAAGACATACAGTCCACCCATTTGGCTTCTTGGCAGGCACTATGATTTAGTCACCTCTTTAGATCCACTCCCCTTTGGAAGCGACTCGAATAGATATGCCCCGATATATGCCCATTTGCGATCCGATGCATATTTAGAAGATTTCAAAAACACAACGGTCATTGACATGATGGGTTGCTCGTACGAAATGTTAAAAGAAGCTATGGATGCCGTATCTCATGCTTCTGCTGGATCTTCGTCCAAGCTACGCCGTACATATTTAGTGGCGCCAGTTGCAGCTTTCAACAAGAACTTGCGGCTGAAAGCCATCGAAGCGAGTACGGATTCCGGTAGGAGCGCTGTTGCCAAGCGTAGTGCCGCAAGGGACGTTGGGTATCAATTAGCACAAGTGTGGCATACAAAAGTACACTTGAGCATGGAATCTCTAGATTTCAGCGATTTTGGAACCTTTTATCCGGGTCTAGCCGTATGGGAAATCCAATCCCTTTAGCGGCTATTCGATTTCTTTAAATACCTGTACAGTTCGTCTGTACGGCAATGTAAATAGATTATATATTTATGGTACCTCTGTTAGAACCTCCGTCAGTTTGCTTAGTAGGATGTCTGTTTCTTCTCGGGTCCCCACAGATATTCTTAGACAGCCTGCACATCCTGGCTCGTTTCCTCGATATCTCACTACCACGTTCTTAGTTTGAGCCAAAGTCTCATACACCTTCTTGGCTCGTTCACTAGATGGTTCATTATTTCGCAAAACTTCAACAAGTAAGAAGTTAGATTCATATCCACCCACAAATTGACCAATATCTTGGATTCTGGGTAATTCGTAGAGAAGGCGATCTCTTTGCTCCACAACTTTGGCAACCAGACTTCTCATCAATGCGATACCTTTTTTCGAGAGAGCCCGAGAACCAATAGAAGCAGTAAGTGAGGAGATATTGTAAGGGGCCTTCATCGCATTAAGAAGAGTTGCCAGTTCTGGCGATGCAAACGACATTCCCAGCCGCACGCCTGCTAGACCGAAGGACTTCGATAGAGTCTGCATCACCATTAGGTTCGGATACTTAGTCACCAATGGAGCAAACGACGAACCAGGCGGTGCAAAGTCTACATAGGCTTCGTCCACAACCACAATACCATTCCATGTGGGATGATTAAGGAGCTTTTCTATCCTCTGACTATTTATCAAGGTAGCTGTAGGGTTGCCCGGCGAGCATATATATGCAAGCTTGATGTCACTGTCTTCGGCCAGCTTCTCGGAAATCTCATCTTCCTGGATTTGGAAGTTTCCTTGGACGAAATCTTGATTGACAGTTACAACTTCCACATCGTTTATAGCCGCAGATACCGAGTACATTCCATAAGTCGGCGGACATGTGAGCAATTTGCTCTTCCCAGGTACACACAGAACACGAATAATCGCATCTATAGCTTCATCAGAGCCTACGCCGAAAAAAAGATTCTCGGTTTTTAATGGTTTGAGTGAGGGATCTTTATTTTCTGCGTTCCGGAAATCACACGCCAACTGCTTGAGTCCAACAAGATGTGGATCCGGGTATCTATTCAACTCAAGACGTTCTTCATCCAATGCAAGGTCTGGTAATGACGGTCCATGGGTGAGCTCATTCGCATCCAGCAACACGCCAACCTTATAATCGCTAAGGAAAGTTAGAAAAATAATAATAAATCAATGCATACTCTCTCGCACAGCGGTAAGGCTGAAGTTGAAGAATATTTGGGCGCGCAAGTGTTTGTAAATTAAATGATGCCATGTTGATATTCTCGGTACTTTGAACCTGTGGTTAAAGGCGAAAAGTGTATTATTAGAAGTCTAGGGGAAAACGAATGTGGATGGTTAATTCGCACGACAGGCCGATGACTCTGAAAAGTTCACTGCACCATGAATCAGCCGCACGATGCACGCGTTGCTTCGCTCAAGGCTTCGCGCGCAGGTGAGCGGGAGTTTTTGCTCCACCAAAATGATCCAGGTCAAGGTGATTCTGAACGCGGGCTACTCAACGACATCTTTTGCATTTGGAACGCTTTAATCGCTGCTCACTTATTTATTCATCTCAATCTCGAAATTGAAGACCAGATTGTGCATGACTGCTATGCTGGACGATGACTTCAAGACAACAATCACAGAAGTATGCGCACCAATATATCTAAATCAACCAGAGAGCACTAACGTAGCTGCAGGATTGGAGTTTCTTGGCTGTTGGCAAAGAGACGGGAACTAAGCTGGTAGACAAATGGGACCCTTTGCCATCACCCCGGGTCAAGCTATTCGCGATTGCCAATGAAAAGAGCATATTTGTCGCAGTAGGAGATAAGGAAGTTATATCAGGCAAGCTTGACGACCTGGAGGCAGCGATAGATAGTTCTTTGGACGAACTGACCGAAAAATCATCGACTGAGCTACCCTTTCCTGTAAGCATGATAGAATTCGCATCAGATGAGGCATCTATAGCAATATGCCAAGCGACGGGAGGTGTGAAGGTGTATACCCTCGAGTTGAAGGAATTATGCAGTACAGAGACAAAAGGAGTCAAAGATATACAGAGTCGCCCTAGATGTGGCACCGAATTCGCTGTGCTTGATGAAGAAGGTGGACTCCATATGCTTGACGTGAAATCTGGAGAGTTCCGACAAATTGCTTCCGATGTCTCCTCATTCTCGTGGTCTACGATGGGTGCGCAGTTGATGATAGGCAGGAGAGGAACAGGCTCCATCGTACAATTGAAACCAGATGGTGATATTGTAACTGAAATTTTAAGACCGTCCGAGGAGATTGGCGTGCCTACCTTCCTTATCTGGTTGGAGAACACGACTGTCATGGCTTTTTTCAGCTCTTCCGATGGGCCGACAGAGTTCGATTATGCAGCATATATGGGCCAAAGAAAGGCTACCTCGTCACCTGAGATTACGTGGCAGCGTATTGAAGATCCTGTGCCTGCTATAGGGGACGATACGAGGACGTTTTCCGTATACTTCCAATGCGTCAGAAATTGGTCGGAAAAGGCGCCCCTGACTATGATACTTTCGGCTGGTCCTTCGACCGAGATAAATCTTTTAAGCAAAAGCGAATTGTTCAATTTCAAGGATGATAGGTCTCGTGCGTCTTTTCCTCTGAACGATGATATGGACGACGTTGGGCCTGTAGGAATGGCCGTCGACTTTAGCAGAAATCGAGTGATTCCTAGGCTGCTTGCGCTTACAAGCGAGGGAAACATTGTTGCATGGGACTTGCAGTGGAATGAAGCGATTAATAATAACTTAAAGCTGGATGCTGTACGAGAGCGCCATGTTCAAATGATTGAAGCAGCTGCTGCGAATGAGGCTACAAAGACGAAGACCCCTGTATCAAAACAAGCATCTAAAGCTTTCTCTCCATCTGGCCTATCTGGACATACGAGTCCGTTTGGAGAGGGGGCTGCCGTACCAAAATTTGGACAATCGAGAGGCTTTGGCAAATCTAGGATATCACCAGGCTTTGGTAGCCCAAGCCAAGCAATATTTGGAAGTAGTGCGACCTCATCTTCTATTGCCACCAATGAAGACTTAAAGGCAGGTGAGCAGAGCCAAACTGAAGATACAGCGTCGAAAACGGCTAATGCCTTCGACTTGAGCACCGGCAATACCCCAGAACCACCCTCTTCACAGAACACTGGATTTGGCGGTAAAGGTGGATTTGGCGCGACATCTGCCTTCTCTGTGGTCTCAGCTTCTCAAAGAAGCTCAGATTTTCCCCCATCAGATTCGGATGATGCTATATCGAAGGGTTTTGGCAACCAGAAATTGCGTGAATCTACCGCTGCTCAAATTGTGGATAGTGATGAGGAATCTAACGGAACTGCAAGTTCTTCTGACGTGGATGACAATGAAGCTGATAGTCAAACTCTGGTGAGAGAATCAGAGCTAGATTTGGGTTCAGTGGGTGGGCTGAACTTGCATGACTCGAACAAATCCTCGTTCCAATCATTGGATCTCGCGGCTGTTGAACCCGCATCATCGAATTCCATTGCCGCTGGAAATTTCGGCAGTGGAACGAATACACAGTCTGGCATTGGAAGTTTTACATCTTCTCGGGTCGAGTCATCGCTATTTTCATCAGCCAAGCCGCTAGACACCTCGGTTGGTAATAAAGCTGCTGTTAAAGATGATCCGTTTGTCGCAATGCGTACCGACCGCACTGAAGATCACGCGCATGAGAAGGCATCTGAGATTCCTGGTTTGTCCGAAGATCCAGAGGATTCTGTCTTGAAGTTTGTGCCTTCCGAACAGAGTGAAACTGAGCCTGATTTATCGACGTTCAACGTTCTGGATGGTTCATCAACAGCCGCGAAAACTTCAGAAACCGATAGCCAAACAGCCGCGCTAAGTGCCTATAGTGCCGAGCATAGCAAGAGTCGAGCCGAATCAGATCTCACGGAATCTGTGTTTCGGGATGAGGAAGATTCTGCAAAAGTCGTTGCACCAGAAAACTCTTCTACTTTCGCTGCTGACGACAACTCGAGCAAGGCTGCAGCGGAATCTGAGGTGATAGATGATGGCGAAAACAAAGATGATCGGGAGTTGAATACAAATGACGAGTCTAGAAAATCAGTATTTGAGGAAGAGTCTGCTGTGCCTACTATCGCTAGCCCTGTGAGCCAGGGCGAGCATCCGGATCGCAAGGCTCTAGTAAATCCAGCTGAGTCTACTGTAGAAATTACAGATCAGTCTGCAGAATACTCCGGGGTAAAATCTCCTCTCTCTGGAAAGAGCGCTGATGAATGGGACGATGTAAACCATGATCTCAGACGGGCAGCTGAGTCTGAAGGAAGCGGGGTTGTTGTTGGATCCATGGACTCTAGTTTTGTCAGCCTCGATGATCGAAATAAGCCTGCGTTCAAAGAAGATGAGCTTGAACCTGATACTGATACAAAATCAGAACATACGGAACACGATGTATTGGAAGAGGTAGCCGGTGCGGGGGATGAGGACCTCGAAGAGAGTAATGGACAGTCGGATTCATCTCAGGCCCTGAGCGTTGTTTCGGAGCATAGCTCGGAGGAAGAAGTGCTTAGTGATGATCCTGATGAAGTTCTAGAGCATGAGCCTTCTCCTGCTGATGAGCCGTACGAAGACTCTGACCTGGAGGTAAAAAAGGTCGATAATTTCCAGCCTGAGCTACTCCCATTCATTGCTGATTCGATTGTTCTACCCGAAGAAATTTATGAATCGGTAGACTCTGACCTCGACCTATATTACCTTGAAACTAATGCCCAGTTTAAGGTTGCAAATACAAATGCTAGAAACCTCGGGCGTGTCGTTGCTTGGCATTCTACAGACACCGACATATCACATGATCTGAGCGATATATTCCAACTTGAAGCCTGGAGGCTGTCTGATGTTACAACCGTCTCATACCTCATTGAAAAACTCTTGTCCGACCTAAATCCCTCTAAAGAAAGGATTGCAGGCGATACTAGTAAGGTCGACGGTTTGAAAAAGAGTCTCGGTAGTGTTGCCCTTAAGATGTCACGAATTCAAGAGCTCATTAGATATAAGACCGGAGAACTGAATGAGCGTGCTCTGCGAATGCGATCGTTGCCAGTCAACGCGGTGGAGCTCCAGCGAAAACTTCGGCAAGCCTCGGCTAAACTTGAGAAAGAACTCTCTATGGTTGAGTCCGAAATCAATGTCATTAAATCACAGCTTTCGAAATACGGTTCGTCGCAGGCACCGTCGATTTCGGGCATTCGCGACTCGATGGGCCGTATCACGCAACTGGCTTGCAAGAAGCAAAGTATAGTGCGAGATTTAGTACTAGAGCTCCGTGGCACCACACAAGAGCTACATGCCCCGCTGAAGACACCTGTGAAAAGTAGCAGCGGTGGCGAGGTGACTACTGTTTCTCTGCAGAGCGCATATCGTGAGCGTGTTATGGATGAAATCGACTTCTTGTCGAAGCACTCGGAGTCCAAGTTCAAGCTCTCAGTAGGATCTTTACTGAGAAATCGAAGTGCAACGGATATTTTGCACTAATTTTATCTCAGAGAACTGTAAGTAATTGTTTTATTCATCCTTACCTACTGATTTCCTAAATTTTCAACGCCCTAAAATCCTTCGTACAGAGACCCACTCTGCATAAGATAGACTATAAATCAGTTGACTAGGTGCGTGTTTCCACGTTATGAAACCAACTCTCTCGGGCAACACGTACCTCTGGCGTAACTTCATCACCTGTCTCTCCATTTACAGTCGCAACTCACGTCATATATTTCCGTTAAGAACTCGCTGAATCTCAGTTTTGTGAGCCAAGATTTTCGGCGTGTGGCAGCCAAATTTATGTTTGGCGCACCGTAAGCGTAGTTGAGATCTCAAATGACTTAATAGACTATACAGATTTTCCTTCCGAGCACTCAAGGCATTACTAACGTCGTCCAACACGACTGTTCGATTTGAAGGATTTGTCCAACTCGCTGATGTGCCCTATGAATCGATGCGCTTTGAGTTGAATCAAGCATTCCGAGCACCAAGAATGGTCAGTTCGCTGAATAGCTTATCAACGATAATTCTCGACAATCCATATCAGTTTAGGCATAATAATTTACTAGTCACCGAGTTTCAAGGGAAACACTCACGCTCGATGTCCCCAGAGGCAGCGTCTACCTCGGAGAGATGATTGCGTGCTGAACACTCTCAAGCATATTAGTAATACGAATTTTGAAAGAGTCTAGCTATATGCCTTTGACTTCGCACTTGGCATTAACTTGCGGAACATACCGTCATTAGCATTGAAGAGCTTATGGGCCAGATCATCGAACTTTGGCCCTCTACCGTCAATTCTAGAGGTAACAACAATACCCTTCCTGTGACCCAGGTATAGAACAGACCAGGTATAAACTCGCTCAACATCATGATTTAGAGCTGCGTTCACCTCATAAAGCCTTAAACTATACAGAGGGTCGCATTGGATAGCATTGATAGACTGCCGGCGGCAAGTGTGGTATTCAACTTTCACAACAGACTCTTAGTGCTCCAAAGTGCTGAACTCGGCAGACTTGCTAGCCTGGAGATTGATTCAAACCTAATCTCTTATCTCTCGATTCTTCGTAGATCACTCAATGTTCTCCAAAACTCAGTCTTTCCCAAAATCGCGCAGCTTGATATAAGTAGGATCCTGCTGTAACTGAGTGATCAGTTGACCTGCGAGCAGAAAGTGAACGATAGGGTTATCCGGCTTTCTTACTCTAACATACCCACCGTCTTCTTTAGACTCAAACATTTTGTTTAGAAGTGCTTCAACGAGCTTTCTGAGATCTGATGCATTATTCGCTTGTTCTTGCTCAGATGCTTTTCTCGAGTCCAATAAATTCGGGGCAACATATTCGCTTAGAATATACTTAAGTTCGCTTAACATGAGCTTGGTATTTTTTCGAAGCTCGTTATTTTTCACCTGTATCTCAGTTACTATAGTGTCTGGCCCGCGTGTGACGAATTTGTTTATCTCCTCCAATCGCTTCTCGAGCAGTAACCTCAAAGCGATCAATTCGTCGTTGAGCTTCACTTCTTGTTGTAGACGACTTTGAGCACTATCCAATTCCTGGTCCAGTCGGTCAAGCATGTTTCGCTGCTGTGTTACAGTCTTTTCAATCTTATCGGCAGACGATATGTAAGCTAAACACTTGAAAGTGGAAGACAATGAGCCCATATCATCTAATGCATTTTTTAAATCGTCAAGCTCAGTTTCTAGCCCAATCATATATGTGTCATCGTTCTTGATGGTGTCGTAACTGTGTGCTTGTTTTGCGGGATGGAACGGTAGCTCGTGTCTATGGCTTATCGCGATCAAACGCTTTATCCGGGGTACAGCAGACATTATTACCTTGTGAAAGAAAAACGAGTTGCGACAATACCAATCAAGATGCTAGAATACTTTCGTCAATAGATACCAAAGTGATAAATCGAGACAAAGAGGAACAAGTATGCAGTCAAGTTCGTTTGGCGCCAGCTACATAGGTGACGTCCGCGTCGACGCGTTCACTGTAGCTAGCTATCGACCGAGGGACGCGGAGAAATTGGGAACGGTATGGCACATCATAAAATTTAATCGTCACACACCTCTCTTTCTGCAGCCCAACAATGCCAGAAATCGACCCTGCTGCCATCCAGAATCTTGATGCAAACTCTCGAAAGGAGATTATGCAGTGGATCGAGGCCGAGACGTCCAAGTCTAAAGTCCAGGCATCGATTCATAACTATACGGACATGTGCTTCAAAAAATGTGTATCGAAGGTTGACTCTAATAACCTCACATCGAAAGAAGAAAGCTGTTTGCAGAACTGCCTGCATAGATTTCTAGACACGAACATCAATATTGTGAACATGTATGTTTCTCAATAGCTTGTTACCTGAATGACGCTAACCACGCACTAGGATCCAAAATGCTCAGCGATAAGCAACGAGCGAAATGTAAATAACGTGTACATATTCTTTACGCAATCTATTATATTCTAGCTGCAGGAACTACAAATAATCAGCACTGTTCTGTTGGCTTTGATTGAACGCAACACGCCTCTGCTCCTCTCGGATGTTGACCTCTCGATGGTCCTGGGCCATAGCACAGCAATGGCAACACAAATGGGCAAATATATCTCTGATAGGTCGAGGCTCCATTTCGTACTCGTTTTGGATGTTATACCTCTGAAACATGCCCGCCACCGATGTGCAACCGTGAGGAGCACAGAAAGCAAGAAGGGTGTAAGGGACGGAATGAAGCAATTGCTCTTTCCATGTTGTTTCACGGGCCTGCTCGCCAGTCTCCAAATCCCTCATCGAATTGGCCGAAAGCTTGGAGCTGATCATCCCGAATGTTAGACACGGAAAGGCCGTGGCCATGGCGGCGGTACCAAGATCCTTGTGGCACTCAAAGAGACCAGTAGAGTAGTCATTAGTGAGTGGAGCTTCTGTAGGCTCGCGTGGCGTATACTTTGGAGGCTCTACTGGCTGTGGTCCTGGTACATTGTCCTTCTCACTGTGAAGCAAGGGGACCAGAACACCGTCTAAAGTAGCATCGGTGTAGGTTGGCAAATCTTGAGACTCGCCATTTCCGGTATCATCAGCCTCGGCCACGGTCACTTCGGCCTCAGCAACGTCACTGCTCTGTATTCTTTCTCCGTCGGTCATATCGGACTGTCAGTGAAGAATATAGAGATATGAGTGGCAAAGATACCACCCGATGTAAGTGGGTTTATCTGGCCGCGCCGCAATGTGGGTCGCTCTACTGCACCCACAAATATTCTGCATGAGATTAATACTAGAGACAAATCTGTGCACAATAATAGACGTTTGCTCGAATTTATAGCGATGCTCATAAATATCACTCTTGTACCAATCTAGTAAACTCAATACTCTAACGCATGATGAAACGAAATGAAGGCATTGTCCAATACCTCGTGCCTGTATATTTTATCGACCTTCGCTGCTAAATCACAGGCAAATAAATGTCAGCTAATATAGAGATCTATTGAATTGTTTATTCCGTCCATTCATGTGTCGATCCAATTATTTCTACAAGCGTAACCAGAATATGCTACTCAAGTAAGAAATATCATAAATGTTGCCCGGGATATTCATTCTGCGTGTGAAAAAGAAATGGTGTCTTCGACATCTTATGAGAGTTTCCCTAAAAGCTCGTGGTGGAAGGAGCCATGTCGACGCATGAAACATTTGTACTGGGTGTGGCACTTAGCCTCGTGCACAACGCTGGATCACGCTTTTCAGCAATTCACTTGTCGTCGATGGCAACCACCCAATCGTCTGAGGTAAGATTCTATTTGTGCGGAGATTCCTAATAGTCACAGGTATCAGAATCAGATGCTTTAGATGCAACGCCTGGACTATCCGCACATAATGCTGGCCTTTGCACCTCAGTGATACCGCCTAGAGGAGACTGGCTGTGGACACCGGGCCAGACACTGCAAAACTGGACAGACCAGGAAAAGTTTGTCCAGTCAGCTCCTAAAAAGTTGAAGGAGTTGAGTGGTATTGTTAGTGAACAGGTTTTTCGAGCTATGGTGTATTACGCATATGATTATCCATGGTCTTCATCGGAGTCAAGAAGTATAGCTAACCACTACCTCCAAACTCATCGGCAAGACATTGCGTTTTTACCTATGATCAAAAGTGCATTTGTTGGGAAACATGAGAAGGTTTCAGCGGCGGGGCGAAGGAAGTTGCAACCAAATCCACTTAAGTTCAACTCGATAAGCATCCGCGAAGCTGACGTTCCGTGGCGGTCTGATCTTGCTGTTATAGCCCTATTCGAGCACTATCTAGTCGCGGCATCGCCAAGTGAGCTGCAGCAAAATTGGTCCTTTGTAGTGCCGACGGTGTTGAATATCGTGGACGACTGGAACGCCATGATAAAGCGCAAAGGATGTGAGCTTGTGATTATCCTACTGAAAAAAGTTGATGATACATTTATCAAGGCAACTGGACTAGTTCAAGTCATTTGGGACGCGATTGAGCCCTGTTTGACATATCTGCCGCCAGGGACGCCGGTCGATGTGTCGGAGGCTCTACTTCCGACTACCATCGAAGCACTATTACTAGTAGCGAGCTTTGATCGCAATAGAGTACTAATGATAGACAGATTGTTAAGAAGCGCTATAATCAAAGGAATGAGTCAGTCTGGACAGAATGTGAGGGTTGCTCTAGTGTTAATAAAGAGCTTGGCAAGGGTGCTCGATGAACTCCTAATTGATGCCGTGCGTCATCTGGGCGACTTGGTAACGATATTCGTCGGTATATTTGTTGACCCTTTTGCTCACTCCTGTTTGCCACTTATAACGCAAACGAGTGCTACACTGATTGTCGTCTTAAAATACTGTTGGCCAAGGATAGACCAGTACAAATTCGAACTGATTCGTGCCATTCTAACAGCTTATAATAGGATGGAAGCACATGATCCGGAAGCTCTTTATGCTAAACGTAAATTGAAAGACGTTTATCGAACTCTCAAAGACATTGTACATATTGATGAAGGTCTTCTTATCGAGGAATCTTCTTTATTTATTGAACTATAGGCTATAGTAAAAAGATTGAAGAAGCGGGCCGCTTAGAATCTAGTATCTGCAGCTATATCATTTCGTGGAAACAAGTACCACAACCACTATCGGCAGGACCGTCATGAGGATGACCGCTAGGACTGCGGAGGACTCGCATGTCACGACACATGAATGAATCAATTTTTTGTACTTGATACTCTTCCTAACTTGAGCCGGGAGCTGCTCATGTTCCTTAGCTGCCGATAGGGTGAGGCCGAATAAATGTCCGTCTCCCTCGAGAGCTTGAATCAAGGGGCGGACCTTGAAGCGAGCAATCCATCCCGCGATGAGCCAAGAGGGAAGAAAAAGCAGGCCGATAGCCCATAGAAGAACTAGGACATGGTAGTATTCTCGGTAGACCAATTCTTTCGTAGATGAGTCATCTGGAGGCGATGGCCCATCTTTGCTCAGCACCTTCGTGTCCGGCCAAATGCTGGAAAACGGTAAACTTGGTATTTCACTTGGTATCGGAGGGGGTGGAGTAAATACTCGTGAGGCACGGTGACTTCTTGGAGGTGTAGAAGGAAATATAGATCCGACTTTAACGGTCTCAGAAATGGACGTGCGCACTGTGCGGATTGTCCTGAGAGATTTAGAGTCCGACTCAGACGGTGACCAACTTTGAGTGGAAGTCTTTTGTTGCTCTTTCTTCTTGCATGCTTGTGGCCTGATGATTATGGAGGAGAGCGATGAAAGGTCGAAGTCGGCAGTCAGCTCAACGGAATCCTCAATCTCGACTGTGTCATCAAGACTGCCAGTCTTTTCAACAATTGTAGACTGGAGATCTTTGGGATCATATTTATGAGTTTGAAAGTAGCACTGCTTGAGTGGAAAGATGAATTGCGAAAAGGATGTCGCATGCCTAATGACAGTCGCCGTTGAGTCGTAACTCGAAGCAGCAGAATGCTTGGTTTGCTGACGATCCATGTCCATAGATTCTTAAATTCCTAAGTCTCTCTTGAATCTGGGAAATTCTCTATCTATTTATGCTTAAGAATCATGGGCGGCAGTGATCGAACGAATGTGCCGTATGATGCATCAGTTTGTTGACATTCGCTTCAAATCGCAGATGAGAATCGTATATGATAAGCATTCCTTCACGACAACTATGTGACGGCTTTCGTTTAGTATCACCCAGGCTACTCAAAGTAAGTCAAAATAACATGAGTATTCTATAAGCTTGCCTAGAGCCTCTAAGTTATACGTGATTATTCTACAACAACCCTAGATAGTCTTCTTTGATTGTACCGCTGCCAGAATTAGTAAACTTCTTCGTCGAGGAACTGGCAAATGAACTTACATGGCAAACATCTTTCCAACTTCAGCACGCACGCCGACGATCTTAAGCCGCACCCTACTTCCTTTTTCTATCGACTGTTCATCAAGCACATATGCAGGAGGATTAGCACTAGGATTGAATGTCATATCGGAAGGTATGAGCTAAATAGTGTCAGCGAATTGTTTCTTATACTGTGGATCATACGTGTGACGAAACGAACACAGAGAGGGGCCCAACGTCCGCAAAGAACCCCATTTTGTTCACATTAGTTACAATTGCATCAACAACCTCGCCCTATTTTCATATCGTTAGCACGCCATCTTAGTTTACAAGCCGATGATCATGTACAGTCAAGCCGCATGGCCGCATTACATTCACCATGATCAGATCGTCGTACCTTGAACGGTCTCCAAACAACTGCTCGATATTTTACATTAAACTCTGCCGCTCCGTCACCTGGAATAACTCTCCCTTTGCCAACGTCAATGTTCATACCATCCATCACGCAAACAATGTATCCATACTGACCAGTACAGGTTCCTTCGACATCCTGTAAAAGCTTTGTTTTCAGATATTGCGTCATATTAGGCCCAAAATATGATGGATGGAGCGTAAGAGAAAGGGATAAATCTTTCTGATTAATGAAGTTAGTATAGCTCATCTTAAGGAATGATTTAAAAAGCATTTGCCTGATTTTAGCATACCAGGAAGAACATTGTGGTGAGTTAAAGCAGTACTTGATGTCGGATTCAAGAGAGACGTCGAAAATAATATGTTTAGTCGACTGGATGCTATTAGGACTTCGTTAGATAGATTGATCGTGCTCAACGCGGTTCGTGATAGAGGTGACTGAGTTTTTGTCGTATGCGGCGTGAATTGATTCGAAAAAGATAATAAATAAATAGGCAGGCTCTAAGTCGCTGCAAAGGACTTAGTAGTCTCGATTAGATCCGTCGGGCAAGTCTGGAAGGGCTGATTAACTAAAACCAAGTTGGTGCGGCGATATCGACTTGCTAGGCGACGTGAGCTTTCGGAGTATATCAAATTTCAACATTTTCAGTTGGGAGTTGGTATGAGGAGGGTCACAACCAGCAGCGATGGTTGCCGGCCCGGTAATTTTTCAGGGACAGGCACACCTCATCGCTTTCTCCGCATTCCATCCCACTTCCAACCTTCTTGACGAGTCTTATTTTTCAATACAATCATGTCAATATATCGGGGCTTGAAACATGTGCGAACAATCAGAAACTTCAGCAGCGTTGTCAGAATCTCTCCAGAAGTGAAGGATGCGTTGGCTTCTAAAAAGCCAGTAGTGGCCTTAGAGTCCACTATTATGACTCATGGTCTGCCCTATCCAGGAAACCTCAAGATGGCCAAATCTGTCGAAACCATCATCAGGAAAAATGGTGCTATACCGGCGACTACTGGATTCATTAATGGTGTGCCAACAGTTGGTCTGACTGATGAGCATCTCGAGTATCTTTGCTCTACTCCAAATTTAGTGAAAGTTTCGAGAAGAGACATACCGGTAGTCATGAATAGGAAACTTGGAGGAGGCACGACAATTGCGGGTACTATGATATTGGCACACTTGGCAGGTATTAAGGTTTTTGCTACCGGTGGCTTAGGAGGGGTACATAGAGGAGGAGAGATCACGATGGACGTGAGCGCCGATCTTGATGAGCTAGCGAGGACTCCAGTAGGAGTTGTATGCTCGGGACCCAAGAGCATACTGGATATAGAGAAAACAATGGAGTATCTAGAAACGAAGGGAGTGCTGGTTTCAACATATGGAAAACCAGGCACCAATGTTCCGGGATTTTTTACGGCTGATTCGGGCGTGCCCTCTCCTTACAACTTCCAAACGGCCGAAGAAGCTGCGGAATTGCTTCGTAAGTTGCAACATGTGGAAAATAAGCTAACAATAAGATGCAAACGAGCAGATGAAACTTAATAACGGTACGGTATTTTGCGTGCCGGCTCCAGACGAGCTATGCATGCCCAAGGCTCTCATGGATA
Organism: Blastobotrys indianensis; assembly: GCA_030558855.1. Lineage (NCBI taxonomy): Eukaryota > Fungi > Ascomycota > Dipodascomycetes > Dipodascales > Trichomonascaceae > Blastobotrys > Blastobotrys indianensis. The sequence continues at coordinate 294,675 of JAKTQK010000009.1, read as the reverse complement.
GCGTAATAGAGCAAGCTGTTCTGGATGCAGACAGAGAGGGTATCAAAGGCAAAGGTGTAACTCCATTCTTGTTGAATCGAATTTGGCAGGCGACTAAGGGCGATTCACTTGTCACGAACGTTGGCTTCGTCGAGAACAATGCGGCAATCGGAGCCCGTATTGCTTGCCATCTTGCTGAGTTAGAGGTATAATATACTTGTTAGAGAGTATGTACTAACCTATGTAGGCAAATACAATAAGCCGGCCTTCGTCCGGGATAGTGCGACAGACGAGCGCGACAGTGTCATCATTGGAAGTAAATGGCAAAGGTACAGATGTATCTAAGATACCGGCAGATCTCATAGTAGTGGGTACAATTGCGATTGATATGACCTGCAGACTTCGAAGTCATGGCGAAGATGTTTTGTACACTTCCACGCCAGGCGTTGTAGAAACAACATTAGGGGGCGTTGGACATAATGTGGCTCTAGCTGCCACTTACAGAGGGCAAACCCATGGAATCAAGGTCCGTCTGGTGACTCAGATCGGAGCGGATGTAGCCCAATCTACAATGGACGCATTAAAGAACTCTACTCCTGAATTCGATCAAATCGGTATTCACGTCGTTGAGGGCGCTCCGACAGCAAGATATATTGCATTACACGACGACAAAGGCGGCTTAGTAGCTGCTTGCGCTGATATGGATCAAGCGGGCAAAATCGACAATGGGTTCATTAAGTCGCAAATTCTTGCCAGTAAGCCTAGAGTTGTTGTATTCGACGGAAATATTGATACATCTCAAAAGACCTCTGTACTCCATGCAGCAAAAGCATCTGGCGCCCTTACAGCTTTCGAACCTACATCCGTCTCTAAAGCAGCCAAACTTGGAGAACTTGCATTGACAACTTATCCAAATCATATGATTGATATATGCACGCCAAATGAATTTGAGCTAGGCGCAATCTATAATGCGCTAAAAGACAACAACTTTTTCGATACTGATAATTGGTTCCCTGTCATTGATGCACTACGAATCAACGAAGACTTTAGATTGAGCTTGGAAAATTTGGCACAGACGATACCAGATTTGAAGAATATGAACACTTCCGGATTGGCACAACAAGCATTCCATTTACTTCCTTATATACCTTCTCTGTTCATCAAAAGTGGCAAGAAAGGTGTTCTCGCGATCCAGCTCATTCAAAATATTCAGCAGCTTCGGATAGCGCAAAATCTGAGAACATCATCGGGCCACAAGGTTTCGACGAGAATATGCAAAGGCAATGGTGATGTTGGAATCCTGTTGCAGCATTTTCCGGCAGAAAAGGTCGACGAGAGTACGATCGTGAGCGTCACAGGGGCAGGCGACACTTTCTGCGGAATAATAGCTTCTGAAGTTGCCAACGATTCGATTTGGCTCCACGAGGCGGGCCAATCTAAGCTGACAGTTATTGACCTTGCACAGAGAGCTGCGGCATTGACAATTCAATCACAATATGCAGTCAGCCCCGAAATAAAACAGCTGTAATTATAGTGTGTGGAGATAAAGCATAACTATTTACAAAATCCAAAAATCCAGAATCATATTTAAAAATCCTTTCGCATGTGACAATTATCGCGTAAGCTGAGAGAGTGTCTTGACCACTTCACGACGTGTAGATTCGCTAGACGGCTTGGGCCCACTCAAGTATTGAAGGAAAAGTAGTTCGGAAACTTTTGCATTTCTCATCTCGCCCAGAGCAAGCGGAGAGGCATCGTCCTCTTTTTCGGTCTGAAAGTAATCGGCTCTGAGCACCCCATCTTTGTCACGATTCAAATGTAAGACTTTATTCTTTTGAAAAGCGAGCTTTCGACCAAATACGCGCTTGAGCTCAGAGATGCCCTCTCCAACTGATTCATCATCGTTGCTCTCGGCCTTGAATCTGGGCGAAGCCATGATCGTCCGCACTAATCCATCACGAAGGTGTCCGAAATCAGTGTTGCGCACAGGGACGATTCGAATATCTAGTCGCACACCAGCCTTAAGAAGCATGGAGACCAAAACAGCGCCCGTTTCAGGATCTAGCAGATCGCTTTCGCTAACATTGGGCCCAAGTACCTCTTTTACCTTTGCTTTATCTGCATTGGCGATGTAGACGCCGACCGCGTACACATGAATCCCGAACAACGAAACAGTTCTTACACCAACACCTAGTAGAGAAAAGTCGTGTTCATCATATTTAAATTCCGTAGGAAACGGGTTAGATTTTGTATCTGGCTGTATGAATGATGCTTTCAACGGGGTAGATATCGGAGACGGTGCATCAAGGCGGATCGCATTGTTCAATGACGACAGGGTTAGAAAAGCCCCAGCAGCACTCAATCCAGCAACCAGACTATAGCCGATAAAATTGCTGCTGAGCGGCTTGGTAATGACTGAATACTGTCTTCCAGCTCTCCATGTCGAGCGAAATGCTGTGCTGAACGAGTTTCTAAACATATTGTTGATGGTAGGAAATGGTGCCAGCGCAAATCAGGAATCTATACCCAATTCATTGTTGGTCAAGATCTGGATGCTAATTTAGCACTCAGAGGACTTCAAAGATGACTGATTTTTTAAAAGAAAATGTACAAGAGATCTCTAAGCTTTACTTTCCCGTCGGCCTGGGCCCTTCTTGGGCTCCATACTTTTTACAATATCCGCTCTAGTTTTCTTCTGCCGCTTGGCAGGCGGCGGTTGGGGAGTTGCGTCACGCGACTCAAGCATGGAGTCGTTCATCGAATCGTTTCCTTCGTCGTACATGCTAACATCCATTGGGGAACCTGCAGAAGCAGGCGTATCTGATTGGCCATCTGGATCTCGATTCTTGGGTCGCGGTCCGCTTTTTCTCTTCATCGCTAGTGGCCCATCAAACTCTCGAGTCACGGCAAGCAGGAGTGTTGTACATCGACGCGACAACTCCACAGGCGTCCTGGATAAGAAAAACCAGTCAAATTTAAAAAGAGGACTCTTCTTGATTCGATCTCTTACCTTCTCCCAGAGATTGTCCGCGTTGAGGCCAAGCTCATCTACTTGCAACAGAAGAAACCTATCTTCTTCCTCAGAATAAATCTTTTTGGCGTTGTTGACAGGGTACGTGATATGCATCTCACTCATTGGCGCTTTATATGCCTCGATTTTCTGACGTAGCAGATCTTGCTGATGATGGAGACGCTGGGCACGCTTTTCTCCGGTCGTAATCTGGGAAACATATCGCTCGTATCCTTCAAGTTCATTGTACCTTTCCCAGAATGCCTTAGAGTATGCTTTTATTTCATCGGCAGTCTTGCTTTCGAGGCCCTCGGCGATCGCTTCGTAGTTGTCTCGGCCATACTTTGCCGATTGGTGCACAAACCCAGTAAAATCTCGCTTGCTCCAGTTTGTGAACCCTGAATTTTCAAGCTCGTGTTTAAGCTCTTCCTCTTCTTCAGTCAACGGCTCGGCACCTTCTACTTCCTCCGGATCCTCGTTATACGCACTGTGGACCTTGCGATGGTAATTGAGCTCACGTTCTTGAAGTATTTTCAAACGTGGATCAAAGAATTGGAAGTCCTGAATGAGAACTTGTTTCGGTGCGCGTGGCGTTCGAGCATGAACCTTCATCCTGTCTTTGAAATATGCATTGGTATTATAGCTCGTCGGTCCAGCAGCTCGTCTGGAGGTCGGACCGATCCAACCCACTCCCATTCCTTTATTTTTCTTTGCGAAGTCTTGCCCATCCCACTGATAAGCCGATACGTCGGATGTGAACCTTTGCAAGTCATCCAGACCTAACTTTGCATACTTGGCATTCAATTCTTGAGTCCTCGCTTCACCACGCCTGAGGATTTCTTCTATAGAGTCCTCCGTCATGGTTCCCTTCTCGTTTTCCAGAACATTCTTTGCACCATGTTGAATCATGTTCAAGAGCTCATCCTTCGATGTCGACTGATTTTTAGATTGGTTTTGACCCGCTCTTCCTTGCTGAATGACCAATTGATCTAGTCGAAGCTTTTGAGCCGCGCGCTCTAGAACTTTCTCCTCAATGGCCTTCTCTGTAATGAATCTAAAGACTTGAACCTGCTTCGTCTGGCCAATCCGATGGGCTCGGTCCATCGCCTGTAAATCAGCCTGTGGGTTCCAATCTGAATCATAGAGCACGACAATATCAGCAGTTGTCAAATTGATTCCCAAACCACCAGCTCTGGTAGTGAGCAAAAAAATGAACTTTTCTGAACCTTCCTTGTTGTAGTCGTCAATGGCAGAAATTCGATCCTCATGGTTTGTGGAGCCGTCTATTCTGCAGTATTCATAATCCCGAAACATACAATAGTCTTCCAGTATATCAAGCATTCGACTCATTTGCGAAAATATCAAAACGCGCGAGCCTTGTTGTTTCATCTGCTTGAGGAGTTTATCCAAGATCTGCAATTTGCCAGCATTATCAACTAAATGCTCATCAGTGGTGTAAGGTGGCCCTGGCTCGGCACCTTCAAATAAATAAGGATGATTGCAACATTTTCGCAACTGCATTACAATGTTTAGCAAACGCGTTTTCCCCTCACGCTTGCCCACCGCACCATTGACAGCATCAATATCTTTCTCTAATAGTCTGCGATACCAAAGCACTTGCATTTCTGTCATGCCCACATAGAGATTAACCTCTTTTTTCGGTAAGAGCGATTTTTCCACGTCAGCCTTTACACGCCGCAGAAGGAAAGGGCTCAAAACTTTATGAAGTTGCTGCACCACTGAGTCCTGATCAGATCCTTGGCCCTCGAACCAATCGTCGAAGACCTGTGAATCCGAAAAAACGTCAGGTAAAAGGAAATTGAGCAAAGCCCACAGCTCATGCAAATTGTTCTGCAAAGGCGTGCCAGTGATCAAAAGCCGGTTCCTAGAATGGAATACTCGAATGATCTGCGAAAGCATCGAGTCCTCATTTTTGATTCGATGTGCTTCATCTACAATAATATATTGCCACGCAATTTTCTTCAATTGAGCTTTTTCCCGGATGATCATTTCGTAACTAGAGATGCACACATCGAAGTCGCAAGCTAGAAGTCTGTTCTGAATCAAATCTGCTCGTGATTCTTTGTCACCATGAAGAACAAACGCGTCTATTTCAGGAATCCACCGATTAAACTCACGCACCCAGTTATCCAATGTTGACTTTGGTACAATAACAATATGAGGCCCCTCGATGTCTTTGACGTAGCGCAAGTAACCCAGAAATGAGATAGTCTGGAGAGTCTTTCCCAAGCCCATTTCATCTGCCAATATACCGGAAATGCTGTTCTCATGAAGCGAGATTAGCCAGTTGAGTCCCTGCACCTGATAATCACGGAGCTTGCCCTCGACAAAAGATGGGGATTCAGTGAAAACAGTCGTCTGTGGCTCTTCCTCTTCGTCGTTTAAGAGCTCGGCATCTTCTTCCCTTTCCGTTTTGCGACGCCTCGTCTGTTTTGCCCTTTTTTTCTTGCTGTCACGCTCATGTGCCCTGTCCACATCACGCAGTATCTTTTGAAATTTTGAATCATCTTTTGCTTTGATATCGACGAAATGACGAAAGAGATCCGTCAGACCCAGCAAATAAGTATATCTCTTGATCGAATCATCGCTCTATATGCTGTTAGAAATAGAACACCTTCTCCAACTTACGTCGAACTTGGATGCTTTGAGTTCTTTTTTGGTCAACAAGTAATCATGCACCTTCTCCTCCGGTGCCTTCCTTCTGTAATTCTACCTCGTTAGCATAATACTATCGAGAAATTCCACAACTTACAAAAACAGGGGTCGAAGTTCCAGAGCTACTAACAGACTTGAGAGTTAGAAACATGTTATTGGATCGCCACTTACATCCAGCTCGCGTGAAGTAACAGATGGCATCGCGTTTGTATGCTGAAATCTCACTCTGCAGATTCACGGAAGACGAGCCGAAGTTTCGGATAAGTCGATATTCTACTTCGACAGGTATCAAATAAAAACTTTCTGAGCTGGGGATTCTTAGCTTGATGATCGCTGAAGCTGCTGTTGCTTATACGGATATTTCGAAAACTCTTTGAATACTTTTCCGTGTGAAAGATTCAAAACTGATCTACAGGCCCTGCCACGCGTCGAGAAAACCCTCAATTTTGCAAGAAGCTGAATATAAATAGGAAGTGAACTGTTCGCTGCGGTTGTGCAATGCCGAGGGAGCCGTATGCGGTGACGACTTAGTTGATTAGAAAGGAAGAAAAGATTGTGTAAAGCGAAAATCAAAAAAAATAACTTAAACGTGTAGAAGGGTAAAGGGGCTCTAATATTGGAGGGATCTGCAGAGCCATTTTCCCGTTTCGGTACTGAGCCGCGCGTGTCTGTCCTGTAATTTGAACCTGGTTGGGAGCGAGAGGAGAGTCTGTCGAGGGAAGAAAGAACCGAACTTCGTCACCAATATCATTCCAGTGGGCATTGCTTGATCCTAGCAACTTTGTAGCTTAAAGAATGGCAGGTTTGCACCAGCTCGTTTTTGTCATTTCGGTGCTGCTTCTCGCACATAGTGCGTATTCTGCATATGAATTTGCACAGTTCAGAAAGCATTTGCCGTCCTCAAGCGAACTCACAAAAGTACAGATTCCGCTGGATGTACGTGACTACCCGTTTTCTATTGCGTCGCATGAGTTCGAGCTAACAAATATAGATACAAATCGAGGCCATTGGGGGAGTCATTGCGGCTATCGCTGGTTCAGTACTCGCTGTCGCTGGTACGCTAAAACCGATCAAATTCTCAAAATCAGTCTCGGAGCTTGAAGCACAGGGTAGAAGGTATGCGTCTTATGATATGCCGTTCATATGCTAATTTATCAGTCCATTTGCATTGTTAGAATCTCGACCTGGTTTTCAGGACATAGTCTCGAAGAGAAAAGAGTTCTCGGATTGGGTCAAAAACGAGAAAAAATAGTCGATATTTTGCTTTAAAGCTTCAGTCCTTTTTAATATTAAGTCTCAATGGCGTGAGTTTTATGTCGAGAATGTAATTCTATTCTCCAACTTCGGAATCATTATGAAAGCCGCACCGGTGATAGATTTCCCTCCCCAAAACTTCTTTGCCATAGTGCAGAGCCCTCCATTTTTCCAAAGTAATTTACAATATAAGCTTTCGAGGATTGACCAATAAATGACTTAATTTTTTAATCGGGCATGGTGCGATAGCGAGAGTATTTGCAGCTGAAAAGGCTCACAGCCGCACCGTTGCACGCCGAGCGGCTTGGAAAAATCTCCCATTCACCTCACTTTGAAAATAACTACATACTATACCAATAAGTATGGAGACTGTCAGCAAGAGGCGTCATGCTGGCCCAGTAATTGCTCACAAAGTATTTGTGCGTTCTTCAAAGGCAGGAAATGCTACAAAAATCGTCCGTGAACAATATCTTCGAACTGATATTCCATGCTCCTCACGAGCATGCCGGATCTGTGAAGTAACTATTGATGCAGACGGGTCATCCATTCTTCCAATTTTATTGGAAAACCCACATGGAAACAAAAAACGTGGGGCGCATTATGTTATAGTAGACACCAATATTGCATTGAAAGCCATCGATTTGCTTGAACATAAAGCTGCATTCTACGACGTTATTGTGCCTCAGATTGTGCTTGAAGAAGTTAGGAATAGAAGTCTTCCGATTTACACTCGATTACGAAACCTCGCAAAAAATAGTGGAGAGGAGAAGAGGTTCTATGTGTTTCATAATGAGTTCCGGAAAGAAACGCACACGTCGCGTTTCCAGAATGAAAGCATTAATGACAAAAACGACAGATCGATAAGAAAGATGGCCAAATGGTACCAGGAGCATCTGCAGAAGTCCAATGCACCTTCCATCGTCTTGCTTAGTGATGACAAGGATAATCGGGCGAAAGCAAATGCAGATAGAATCCAATGTGTATCTTTGAAGAATTATTTGAATGAGTTTGTCAACGCCGATGAGCTTCTCGATCTTGCCCCGAGCGACGAGTTTATCCAAGCTAAACATGAGACCTCATACCCCTCATATTACAAAATGTCTAGACTTTTGGGTGGAATAAAAAATGGGACGCTACATCAAGGTAAGCTAGCAATTAATCAGTATAATATTCTTGAGGGCACGGTGTCAACTCCAGCGTACCCACGTCCTCTACTGATTCTTGGGAGAGAAAATCTCAACCGGGGATTTAACGGAGACTCGGTTGTCATCGAGCTTCTGCCTCAGAGTCAATGGAAGCACCCTTCGACACAAATTGTTGAAGACACGGATGAATCCGCTGCTGCAGCGGACGAGAGTGAATCCATCACCAACGACGAAGAAAGGAAAGTGCTTGCTCGTGCTGCATTGAGTGCCCAAAATAGCTCAGCTGAGTACAAGATTCAGCCCACCGCACGGATTGTTGGTGTAATCAAGCGGAGTTGGAGATTTTACGTCGGTCACATATCACCGAAGTCAGTCACAACGGATGACACCAACTCCCAGCGCAATGTACTAGTTCATGCACTTGATAGGTGCATTCCTCGCATTAGAATTAAAACGAGGAAAGCCAAAGAGCTTGCTGGTCAACGAATTGTTGTAGCTGTGGACGAGTGGCCAGAGACTTCACGATATCCAGAAGGACATTTCATCCGAACATTAGGTGCAATTGAATCCAAAGAGGCAGAGACAGAAGCCCTGCTCTTAGAGCATGATATAGAATACCGGCCGTTTCCAAAGTCTGTTCTTGATTGCTTGCCATCGGAGGGCCATGATTGGAAAGTGCCTGAAAGTCTTGATGGTAATGAGCTCATCAAGAAGCGCAAAGACTTGCGTGACCTTCTGGTCTGCAGCATTGATCCGCCAAATTGCCAGGACATTGATGATGCACTGCACGCTTTTGAGCTTCCAAATGGTAACTATCATGTAGGAGTGCATATTGCAGACGTCACACATTTCGTCAAGCCGAATACTGCGCTCGACGTTGAGGGTGCATCAAGAGGTACCTCTACGTACCTTGTTGACAAGCGAATTGACATGTTGCCTATGCTTCTCGGTACAGATCTATGTTCGCTTAAACCATACGTGGATCGATTTGCATTCTCCGTTATTTGGGAACTCTCTGCAGATGCTGAGATCGTTAATGTCGAATTCACCAAATCTGTGATTCGATCAAGGGAAGCATTTGCATATGAGGCAGCACAAGCGCGAATAGACGATGCGTCCCAACAAGATGATCTTACAAAAGGTATGAGAGTATTGCTTAAGCTTTCAAAACTTCTAAAGCAGAAGCGTATCGATGCTGGTGCGCTCAATCTTGCTTCCCCAGAGGTAAAGGTGCACATGGACAGTGAGACCTCCGATCCTGGCGAGGTGGAAATCAAAAAGTTGTTGGAAACTAATTCGCTTGTTGAAGAATTTATGCTTTTAGCAAACATATCTGTTGCGCGCAGAATTTATGAGGCATATCCTCAAACAGCAATGCTCCGACGGCACGGTGCTCCTCCAGCAACAAACTTCGATATTCTGAATGATCAGCTTCGTGTCAAAAAGGGTATGCATATTGATCTGCAGTCTTCAAAAACTCTTGCAGAGTCTCTCGACAACTGTGTTGATAAAAGCGAGCCGTTCTTCAACACCCTGGTGCGTATCATGGCAACCCGCTGCATGATGGCGGCTGAGTATTTCTCTTCTGGCTCATACGGCTATCCTGAGTTCAAACATTACGGCTTGGCTTCTGAAATTTATACACATTTTACCTCGCCCATTCGAAGATACGCAGATGTCGTCGCTCACCGCCAGCTCGCAGGGGCGATCGGGTACGAGATGCTTGATCAGAATCACCGGGAAAAGAATAAAATGGAGGCTATCTGCAACAATATTAACAAAAGGCACAGGAACGCGCAATTTGCTGGTCGTGCCAGTATCGAATACTACGTTGGTCAAGTACTGAAAGCTGATGAGTCTCATCAGGAGGGATTCATCATCAAGTTATTCTCCAACGGGATCGTCGTGCTTGTTCCCAAATTCGGAGTGGAGGGCCTAATCCATATCGAGGACATTGGGAACCCTGATGCTGCTGAATTTATTGAGGACCAGTACGTCCTTAAAGTGGGACAACGTGAGCTTTCTATTTTCGACAAGGTGAATGTATTCGTAGAAAGTGTCAAAGACGAGTCTACGGGAAAGCGAAAAGTGAAAATGACTTTGAAATAGATAGTTTAAGCTCATATATTTACAAATTTTGCCAAAATACACCATATTATTACTATTGCTTTGCCACCACACCAGCGCTCGTGGCGTTGGCCAAAATATACTTCTTGTAGTCCTGGATTGTGCCATCAAATCTTCGAACATGTTCATTCTCGGAGAGCCAGATTTGGTTACAGACTCGCTCAATCGTCGAAACATCGTGAGAAACCATAAGAATACCACCTTTAAAGTTGTTGAGAGCGTCAGCCAACGCATCAAGGCCAGCAGTGTCCAAGTGATTTGAAGGTTCATCGAGAACCAAGATGTGAGGATTGTTCAGACACAAACAGGCAAAGGCAACTCGGGATTTTTGACCTCCTGAGAGTAGATCAAGTTTTTGAAGACCAAGAGAACCAGTAATACCGAAAGAACCAAGCATTCGTCGATACTCTTCATCTGTTTTGCCCGGATGGATCTTGGCCATCCATTCGACAGGCGAGAGGGTTAGATCCATGCCATCAATGTGATGCTGAGCAAAATAACCTACCCGTAATCTAGGATTTCTCGAGATGATACCGCTTGAGGGCGACAGTTTCTCAATGAGTAGCTTCAACAATGTGGTCTTACCACAACCATTGCCACCAACTAACGCTATTCGCGAATCCAGACCTACGTCGAGATCCACCTGATGAAGTATTTTCTTTTCTGGAGTGTAACCAAACGTGACATCTTGTAACTGAATTATAGGGGGCGAAAGTCCGTCAGGGTCTGGAAACCGGAATGTCACGGTCTTATCGTCTTCAGGGGGCTCCAGTACCGGAAGTTTCTCAAGTTTCTTAATTCTTGACTGCGCTTCGGCAGCTTTACCAGCATTATATCTAAATTTATCGATAAATGCCTGGAGATGCTGTCGATAAGCGAGTTGATTTTCATACTCTCTGACCTGGTTCTTCCTTCGCTCTTCTCTAGTAGCATGAAAGCTATCGAAGTTTGCACCCCTATAGTAATCAAGTCTCTCAGAGTGCTGATGAATGATATCTGTTGCTACATCATTCAAAAAGGCACGATCGTGTGAAACCACTAAAACAGTGGAAGGGTATGTTTGTAAGTAGTTTGAAAGGTAAGTAATAGATGGCACATCCAACATATTCGAAGGTTCATCGAGCATCAGCAAATCTGGCTTGAAAAACAGCGCTCTTGCCAGTGAGAGACGCATTCTCCAACCACCAGAGAACGAGTTTGTAGGCTTTTGCTGAGCCTCCGGGCTGAATCCTAAGCCAGCAAGAATTCCTGCTGCTCTAGACTCTGCCTTATCAGCTTCAATCTCCGTGAGTTTTTCGTAAATTTCAGAAAGCTCAGTTTCCAGGTCGCCACGTTCGTTATCAATCTTTCTGACTTCGGCGTCATCTCTTTCAGAGATATCCATATTCTCTAGTAACTCACCGAGTTCTGAAATTCGATTTTGTATTCTATCTTGATCTGCCAAGAGCTTCTTTCGCCACACATCTGCATCCAAAACTGTTTGCAGCGCACTTGTTTCGTCACCTATCACTTCTTGCTCGACATAGAGAATTGTGATGTGTTTGGGGATTGCTAGCTCTCGCCTTGAGATAGCCTTTAACAGAGTTGACTTACCGATACCATTTTGTCCCACAAGGCCATACCTTCTTCCATAAGACATTTGAAGCGTAGTGTCGGAAAGAATTCGCTTACCAGCTCCTACATACAAATCAAAGTTCTCCACCTTGATGCTCTTATCCCGACCTTCAGAAGACCCCATGTCAAGTGGATTGACAGTAAGAAAGAATGTATCGTAGTCCTGGTCATCTGTGGCATTGATGAGTTTGGAAGCTTCATATTCCACGTATTTGGCTTCCTGCTTTGCTCTCTTCGCAGCAATTTTCTTCTCCGCCTTCTCGAGTTTCTTCTTGTCGACTCGACTCTCAACTTTTCGACCCGTCAAGAGCTCCAGATCAGTACCATCGCTATTAGTGAAAAGCGCTTTAGCGTTCTGCCTCTGGGCATTGAGCAAAGTCTCGTGGTCGAGTTTACGTGTGGAAGAATCACCAGACCGTTTAACCGCATTGTCGGAGTATAGTTTACTCAGCTCGCCTGTAAGATTTTCATGAAGTTTCTTCAGCGCATTATAGTCACCGCCTGCGTCTTTCAACAGAGCGCAGATAAAGTTCACTTCCTTGTCGACATCAAGGGTTGAGGCAAATGCGGAATCAGACGTACTGTTCGCAATGTGTTGAACATATCCCGCCGCATAATCTGATACGACTGTGTCAATGGCAGGAACTGCTTTTCGCACTTGACTTGCCACAGAGACACTCATGGTTTCGATATATTTGAATCTACCCGACGGGGATTGGCTTCAATACGTTATAGTACCAGGACTTGAGGCAAAAGTTTCGGGCGCGCGTAAGAGCTGTGCCAGCTCATCTAGGGCGTACGGCTGTATCATGAGGTGAGCTCGCCAGCTAGCAAAGCAGAACTTAATATATTACGTCTGCAAGAAAAAAAAAAGAACCAAATCTCAACTAAACGATGGATTAAGTCTAAATGTCTACTGTCGACAACTTTAATTGACTGCGCAACGTCGAGGCGTAAATGCGTCAACGGCGGGGTAAGATATATCTGGACGTTGCAACGCTTTTCAGCTATAGAGTTCATGAGCTTTATGGTCCATTGTTCTCATCCGTTAGCCTCAATAATCAGCTTCATTTTTCTCAGCATTATCCAGTAGACAAAAATGACAGTAAGTAAACAGGAAAGTGTTCGATGTTGACTGCAGCAAACTTGAAAGAAACGATGGCATTGATAAAACATTGGGCTCGTTTACCCGGCGTGCCACGCTTCCCGCCCATGTGCCTTTGAGTGTCTCACAATCTTTCCAGTTCGAATTCAGTCATACATAGATATTCGAATATTAAAAGGATCGCATCATCGCTAACACTTGGACTCGTCTTGTGCCATTAAGACGAATCCGAATCTATAGGTGAACGAATACGAACCCCCTAAACGCAGAATGTTCATTGAAAATCCAAATCTTGGCGACAGGTCCCGACCTGAGGACTGGAGAAGTAAGGCTACTAAAATTGAAGAGGAACAAAGCTGACCATAGTTAGTTCGCGGATACGATCCTCTCACAGCACCTGACGTACTTCAGCACGAGGTTCCCTTGACAGAGAAGTCAAAAACGAATATCATCAATGGAAGAAATGCTGCATGTAATATTCTGGAAGGCAAAGACGACAGATTACTGGTAGTTGTTGGCCCGTGCTCTATTCATGACCCTGAAGCTGCACTAGAGTACTGCGAACGATTACACAAGCTGTCTGAGAAGCTGAAGGATGACCTTCTTATCGTAATGCGTGCGTACCTTGAGAAGCCACGAACGACAGTTGGTTGGAAAGGTCTCATTAACGACCCAGAAATTGACGGATCTTTCCAAATCAATAAGGGTCTTAGGATATCTCGAGAGTTGTTCGTGAAGCTCACTTCGAGGCTTCCGATTGCCGGCGAAATGCTAGACACTATTTCACCTCAATTCCTCTCCGATTTGTTCTCCGTTGGCGCTATTGGCGCTCGTACCACAGAGTCGCAGCTCCATCGGGAACTTGCTTCCGGTCTCTCTTTCCCTGTCGGCTTCAAAAACGGTACGGATGGTGGTCTGGACGTTGCAGTCGATGCAATTCGAGCGGCTAACAATCCACACCATTTCCTCTCTGTAACTAAGCCAGGTATCGTCGCTATAGTCGGAACAGAAGGTAATAAGGACTGCTTCGTGATTCTCCGTGGAGGAAAGAAGGGTACTAATTTCGATGCCGCAAGCGTAGCTGAAGCACGCTCCAAATTGGAGAAGGCCAACATCATTGGACCAAATCAACCGGGTCCCCGAATTATGATTGATTGCTCGCACGGAAACAGCAGTAAAGACCACCGAAATCAGCCGAAGGTCGCAAAGGTCATTGGCGAGCAGCTGGCCGCAGGTGATAAATCTATTTGCGGTGTTATGATTGAGTCGAACATTAATGCTGGCCGACAGGACGTTCCTCCACAGGAGCAGGGTGGAAAGGACGCTCTCAAGTACGGAGTGTCAATTACTGATGCCTGTATTGACTGGGATTCTACGGTCGACGTCTTGGAAGGACTGGCCGAGTCTGTTCGTCGGCGACGAGCATAAACAATTAGACTAGTTTCCTTATTTTAAAAAGCCGATATTAAAATCCATTCAATCGAATTACCTTTAGATAGAACCCACCAGTAACAGGCGAAAATAGAAATACCCACTACGGGCGACTTTCTTTTCCAGCCGAAATTATCCTAGATAAAATTGTTTACTTCTGGTGCGGATGTCTGTCATGTTGAGGTGCAGTCGTGTCGCGTTTGTCAAATTGGGAACATTTCATCCTCCCGCGATATGGCGAGCCTATCGACGGCTTTTACGTTCACCAGTCCTTTTGGTCCACAACTGAGTGAATCAGGTGAGTATATTGCCTACATCACTGGCGGCAGGCTAGTTGTGAGATCAAGCACAACACTTGCCACAAAGCGCATATTCAACCTTCCTGTGGACTTTGCACGTTTCATTTCATCTATAAGATGGGATTGCTCGATACCCAATTCATCCGAACAACGTTTGGCATTGGTCTCTAAAGACCAGGTCTTAATTTTTTCAATAGACTCACACTCTTCTATAGAAGAATCTTCTCAATGGACAACGCTATTGCCAGGTGCAGGGGGGGTAACTGACGTGGAATGGAAGAGCACGCGATATGGAGAGGCTACATCGACCAGACGGCGCGGTGGTCGTCTGAGCTCAATCAGTCTCTCTAGTAATTCTGACAGTCAGATGATAAGGTTGATTGTGTTCAGTCGAAACGCATTGATGGCCACCGTATGGTCTTCTGACAACCTAGAGCTTGAAATAAATTCACCGAAAATGCCTCGTTGCCTCCCCTCTCGTCGGCCAGATGAAGTGAGTATCCTCACACGACAAACTACTCTGGATGTCGTGAGAAGCTTCAGTATCCACGAGGTTTCTGCTGCTAGTGAGCGGGAAATTGTGAAAAGTATCGCACTAACCGGAATTATTGATGCCAAGATTGTGAAATGGTCTTTAAGCGGGCTCTATCTGGCGGCGTCTGAGACACCTTCTATGGGATATAAAATCTGCATATATGGACACAATGGGCATCCGTTAGGGTCGTTCACCAATAAGGATGCCATAGAAGGTGTAACATCTCTTCAATGGATCGTTCATGCTCAGACTGGGAAGGACGTTCTTCTTATAGGCTCAACTGACGAGCGCATATTGGCTCTCAATATGATAAACTTCAAGCCCATATTCGAACTTCGCCACGGATCCGTTTTCAAAAGTTCACCTGTTTGGGTCGAATCTGCATCTTTGGATAAAAACCAGCTGGATTACAGTCTTGCCCGAATGCCCTACTATCCCCCGCGTGTGATGCAATTGCCGAGCACAAGAGAAATGCTCATCAAAGGTGTTCCAATCCTCAAAACTTCTCACGATGGCAAGTTTTTAGCTTCGATCGTGAATTCGATGCCAGCATCTGTCTGGCTCTGGAGGCTAGACGCTGATATCCCACACCTTGCGGCGGTGATCAATCATTCTTCGCCAATCAATAATATCCAATGGAATGGGAAAGAGCAGTTGCTAATCGTTCCAAATGAGGGTTCTCTGATCGGTATCTGGGGTGCCAACGAGAAGAGTCCATTGTTACTCGACTGGTCCGCAAATTATCAAACTATTCATGGTGGAGTTTGGGCCAATGGTAGAGTCCTTATTTGGGATCGGAAATCATTCGCTGTTGTTACAATTCATGATCCAGTGAGAGTAGATGCCAATGACAGCTCTGAGAACTATCCTGGGGCCACTAGCAATGGAGCATTGATAGAGGCAGATTCGTCTAATGTAAGATCGGGACAAGTAATGCCGGAGGATGGTTCACTTTCAGGTGAAGCATTTGCTGGAGTGAGATCTTTCGAACGCGCTAAAAGTGACGTTAGTGAGAGCGACGTCGCTGATCTGCTTCGCCATGGTTCGCCCCAGCTACTCCAGGATGATGATACGCATGCACGTGAAATTGCCAATGCTGTTCAGCAATTTGAATGGACTGAAGCTCCTGAGAACATACTTCCAGATGACACATTCCATGTCTCTCCTTACCGATAATACTATGTGTGTGTGAAATTAGCCCTAGCTTAATTTATTTATTAATTACCTCGAAACTTAACCAAAATAATAGAATGCTTTACAAAACTACAATAGCCCATTCAATTTGCAGATACTGGAGACAGCTGTGGAACCGGTGTCGTCCGCGCAGACTGCTTCTCGATAGCATCGAGCTGGGCTTTCAAGGCGATATTTTCTCGTCGAAGAATACCAATCTCAACTTCCTTCTGGGCTGCTCTTCCTTGAGAGAGCATCTTCTATTCAAAAAGTCAGTAACGAACTACAGTCGGTAGAACATACGCCTAAGTACTCGTTTTCTTGCTTGAGAGATTTGAGTTTAGTTACCATTCTATGCGCCATTTCTTGACCATCCATTTTTTGGCGGGTGACTGGATCAGTGACAATGACATCTGCTGCTCCGGAACCGCCAACCGACACAGCAGCAAGGACGGCCTCGATCTCATTCGTGAGTCGGTCAATAGTCTCGACCTTGTCCTCAATGCTCTTCGCCATATTTCGAAATGCCCGCTCAATGGCTGGGTCAACATGTTGCAAGGTAGAGACATCTGGTTCAGCAACGCTTGAACTCAGGCTAAGCTGAGAATGGCGATGCGACGGCCGTTGGGGCGACACCCCAGCAGTATTGAGCAAAGTGCTTAGGCGATTGCCATCTTCTGGCTTTCGTAACCCATTATCGTCAAACGAATCGAAAGCATTAGCGTGATCGTACTGTGTATCGAAGGAATTGGCAGAACTGATAACTGAATTATGTCGAGTGAGTGAGTTGCCACTCAATTGGTCAAAATCTCGGGCGTTGGAATACGATGTCGCGTAGCTTGAGCTCCAAGGATTGTTAACAATGCTGTTCACATTACTGAACGGCCGTAACGAGCCAAGCGAGTCAAAAGAGTTTCGTGGTGTCACAAATGGCCCAAGATTTGACTGCATTTGCTGCTGAGCAGAGACACTAAGAGCTGGTGAAGAACTGTATCTGGTCAAATGATGGTTTTGGCCCCCAGAAATATTGGTACGGCCCTGCTCTGGTTAGATTGTTTATCTCATACTTGCTGTCGCACATACTATTGGGTAGCCGTTTCCTAGCCCATTGCTTCCATGATTTCCAGTTCCGGCCCCATTGCTGATTCCAGTGTTTCCCATCATGTTTCCGTTCATAGCTTGAAGAGTTTATATCGACTGAGACTGGCTGGTACACAGAATTTATAGCCACAGCAGTGAGTAAAAGTCTGTTGCAGCATGTTTGGTTTGACAGGTCACATTCCTTCGTATGAACAATATCAAGACCCCCTGGATTCTAAGTAAACATGACATTGAACCAATCGCTGACACTGGAACCGAGGTAGCGAAACTGTTTATACGCATAAACACGGAAACATCGAGGACATATTTGGCTTACGCACATTGCATTCGTGTCGGTTGACCCATCACAATATTGCCTTGAATTCTTCGAGAATGTTGTTTATAGTCAATAGGATTTGTACTCCTCATACTAGATCGCTTTTCATACCTGAGGATACATACTACTTTGTTTGTACTATATATATCCGGATTTGCTTCATCATAGTAGATAGTGTAATGAGAAATGACAAATGTCGATCAACTATTTGATGCGCTCAAATACGTAAACATATGCATGCTTTTTCATTTCTTCCGCTTCACCGCCCAATACAGCTTTCTCGTCATTGAACAATACCCAATTTTCAGCACCCTCTACTCTCTTCCTCACAAAGGCAACATAATGACCAGCATGAATACTTCCGCCTTTATGGCAGATAATACTCATTAATCTGTATCTAGCTGGAAGGCTGCAGTCCCCTCGAGCAACATTTTCGTTATCTGCTGCATCTGCAATCTCGATATCGGTATCTGCAGCGCCAGGATTCTCGAAGATCCAAGAAATCGCAGTCTCAACGTCACCATTGTTTTTAGCGAGCGCATTCTTAGCTTGCTCTTCTCCTATTCCCATGCTTACCATCATGATCACCTTTTCGTCGGACACTACAGATGGCCCAGATGTGGCCACAATCGGGTCGTCGATATCGGGGTCTTCCATGTGCTCGAGAAGCCAATTGAGAGCACTTTCAGCATCAGAATTACCAGTGACATAGAGAGCCTTTTCTGCTCTATTTCTGGGCATACCCATCCCTTCCAATTGTGCCAGAGCATTTTCATTTGGAGCGAATGAGTCCGATTGTTCTTCCTTGTCTTCCATTTCTTCCTCGCCCGGTTGTCTTCCTTTTGAGATATACTCATCAAGGGCAAACACATCGTCAGGCACATCGACAGGTATATCATGCTTTGTGGGTACCCAGTTGACAATTTGAAATCGTCGAGCATTTAAAACAAGTACATCCGGATACGATTTGAACTTGGTGCTAGTGATCGACCCCTTGTGTCCACAGTTGCTGCATTTGAAATCTACTGAGTTATCCGCTGTGTATAGGTCCAGGCATTCCTTCAGCCTGATCGTCTCGAACTCATCGCCATCTTCCTGTTTACGAGCAGGAACTGGAATTGAGATGTTCTCTTGGTGCTCTGTCCGATAGCGCACTTGATGGCAAGAGTCACATTGAATTCTTTGTTCAGTATCAAATTGAAAAATTGAAGTTATATCCTCCACGCCATTTTTTTGAGCATATTCATGAAGCTTATCAAGCAAATGAATAAAAAACTCAAAGGCATCTTGTTGCCGCATCGTAGCAAATTCTGCATGATTGCGGCCGATTAAAGACTTGAACATGCCTGGGGAAATACCTTTTTGGTGTCGCACTTCTGATTTAATGTCTTCGTCGGGCACAGCGTACCGTCCGGACAACAGTCCATCCGCGAACTTTCGCATCTGCACCTCCAGGTCATTAGCAGGCTCTCGTGCTAAAGATTGATAAACTCCACCAAAGCGCTCCTGGAACTGGGGAAGAGCAAATAAACATTGCATGACAGAAGCCATGTAACATGAGTTACCCAAGTTTCGAATCCCAGTGATACCAGGTGCAAAAAGCGGTCGTAGCACCTCTCCACTTCCAGTTGTCATCGAAAAATCCCATTTCAAATTCTGCTCAATATTCAATTCAGTCAAGCTCTTCTCCGTTTGGACACGGTCTGCAATGGATATATTCCAGTGAGCCAAATGAGCGGCTAATTGGGGATCGACCACCTCCTCTTCACAGATATAGCAGAAAACATCAGCCGTACCCTCAGGAGTTATACTGCCGAGCTTGACAGAGACTGAATGCCCGCTTTCATTATAATGGCCGAGTCCGTGGCCATTACCAACTGTGCCACCGAATTGAGATCGTCCACAGCCTAGCCCACCACATTGTAAACAGATCCAAAGATTCTCCGTCAATTCACAGCTATGGCAGTGATCGGGTGGTGCCTTATAACAATCTGGTACTGCTTTTTGATCCAGTGAGAGTATATGCTGACACGATTTCAACTCATGTTCCCATGCCTGAATCTCTTCTTTCCTCGCATAGGATGTGGCGGCCATCACACCGTCCACCACCGCACCTAGATGGTCCCATGACAAATCGACAGCTACATCCGGGAAATTGATATCTTTAACATGAGTCTGAGTATCAAAATGATCCTCCTCCTTATCGGCCTCTATCGCGAGCTTCACAAGCTTCTTTGCCGGCTGCAAGTACTGTTAGTGTGATGTCACTCCTTACCCAGCAACTTACTTCGTCTCGTATTTTTTCTTTCTTAGTCTTTTTGATATTCAAGAAAACATAATGGCCTGTCAATTGACTGTGGTATGCAGTGTAGTCGTGGTCAGGGTCGGGTGATGAAGCTGAGAAGCAATGTAGGCAAACATCTAAACCACTAGGTGAGAACTGCTTTGTTAGATCAATTCGAAAAATTAGATATATACCGGGGTGTCAAAACAATAGGCACAATCATCTTTGAATACTTGTTGGCCCACTCTAGGGGGTTGCAAGTTGGCTACTTCGATATGGCTCCTCACTTCGTCGTTCAGGTTCATGGTCAAACAAGTGATGTGTTGACGCATCGGTAGGTTGTGTGGCGTCCCATTTGTATGGCTCTCAGCCGCGCGCGGCATGCGACAATTATTACTAGGTCATAAATTCACAGTTATGCTATACTACAGAACAATCATCAAGGATTCTTGGTTCAGTACTTCCAATCAAGAAGACGAGGGTCAGAAGAGTCAGGAGTGGACATCCGATCTAGGACTTCGTTGACCTTATGTTCCACACCAGGCTTGTCGTTATGTGCGCTAAGGAAGTGCTGAATGACTTCTTCACGAGTAGCTTTGTATTCTCGTGAGGAGTTATTACCAATCACGTAGTCTCTGACATCCTTTTCTCGGGGCAGACCAAAGTTATGAGGGTAGTCAGTATACGTTCTGTTTCCAGCAAACACTATGTCCTCTGCAGCATTTGCTCTTGTCTCGAAAAATTTCGCGACATCGGACTGTGAAAGTTGATCAAAGGAAGCGGGTTGCCATTGCGGTGTTCGAGAGGGCTTAGTTAGCAAAAGTGCGGATACACCCTCCACGAAATCTGGATGGTACATAAAGTTTTCTGCCAATCTATATTCCTTGACAAATGTACTGTTGATATCCTCTGCTTCAGCCCGTTTGATAGCTTCAAGAGACACCTTTACACTTGTGGGCGAACGTTTCAGTATGGCCTCCCTCGTTGCGATGGCAAAGTCCGAAGCATCCTGTTCAAGTGCAGCTAAAATCTCTTCCACAGTTTCATGCTGGAAGCAAGCGTCGATGAGTTCCCTTCGCGCTCCACTTAATGAAAACTTATAGTCGAGAGGAATCGGTTCCGAAAATTCTCCAATAGCTTCATTGATAAGTTGATAAATGTCGGCAGTTGTATCAGGCGTAGAATTGTGCAGTTCGGATAATCGTGCTTCAAGCGAGTTAATTCGATCTGAGGGCACATAGTGGGTGGCAATGCCGGCATAAAGCGCGTCAAAGCCCTTGAGCCGTTCGGAAGTAAGGCCAAGGTAACGTCCCAGGTATCCATCCAGACGAGCGAGCATGAATGTGCCTCCGACGTCAGGAAAGAATCCAATTGTCGTTTCAGGCATGGCGAACAAAGTCTTCTCTGTCGCAACTCGGAACGGAGCATGAACCGAAAGGCCAACGCCGCCGCCCATGGTAATTCCGTCCATGAGAGCCACAAAGGGTTTGCTGTACGTTGCAATCAACTGATCGAGAGTGTACTCCTGCTTAAAATAGTGAGCAGCCTTGCGTGAACCCTCTTCACCCTCTTTGGCAATAATGCCTGCTAGATGTGCTACATCACCACCGGCACAAAGAGATTTTTCACCAGCTCCTTTCAAAACTACAATCTTGGCGGAATCGCTCTTGCTCCATTCTTTCAGCCGCGGGAGAATCTCTTCCACCATGTTTAGATTCAAAGAATTGAGCTTTTTGGGTCGATTGAGAGTGATCGTCCGTGTGGCCTTGTCAGAATTGAATCTGACTTCAGGCTCACTAGCCGAAGTGCTATTGAGCTGATGAGTTTGTTAGTCTAATCTAGTCCCGAAATTCGCTCGATGGTGGATCCAAATTGTCACATACACGAATGCTCAAAAACGAAGGATTGAGAATCTTTGCTCTAAGCGGCATCTCTAACAGTTGTGCAGTTTTCTGTGCGCTGAATCGACGAACGGATTGCATCTGGATAGGAGCGAGCAGGCGATGATGCCCTTATATGTACAGTTAATTGGTGTGGTGGATGCCGCTGCTTAGTTTTGACTGCGAAAATTCGTGTGTCCGCGCGTGCCAGAATTTACAGGCGGTCGGCTCGGCAGTGGCTACTCCGTCAGTGCGGCGCAGCCGCCATCTGACTGTGGGGTAGTACAGTAAGGAAGATATCTCAGATTCACCGGTCATGATCACAAATCTTGACGTCAATTGCCGGCCCTTCGTCACTTTTTTCGTCATCGTTGTACCGGTATCCAGGTGTTGCCCTTTGAGGAGCAAGATGATCTCTTGGTGGTGCGTTCGCTACGTGACTAGGCAGACTAAATCCACGTTACTAGTTCATCAGTAGCGCCTCTTGTAAAGATTGTCACGCTTCTGATATCTGATAGATATATACTGTATATAAATTTGAGGCCTTGATGGGTCTAGCAAAAGAAATTACCTGAGCAGATCCACTCGTTGATCTCGATGATGACATAAGCGACCCCCTGAATGCTGACTCTCCTTCACCTACAAAGTACCCGCAAAGCGGCCTGAAATAGCGGTCTTGATATAAAATTAAACGATCAAATTTACAGACTCTCAATTTGCGGCTGAGTAATGGCGTGATGATTGGATTCGGTGGGATAGGGTGGTGGTTGGGGGCGATAATGTAGCTCTCGAGCGATGATCTGATTTTCCATCAACGCTTCAAATTTCAACCCTAGACAATCTATTCATTTTCGACAGCCAAACCCTTGGGAAGCAACATCAGCCAACTATGACCTCAACGACTTCCGTCAAAACAAGAAGCGGACTTCTTAAAAGGGTAGAAGTGGCTAGGGAAGAGCCTCATGCCATAGAGCATGGACACGACTTTTTTTACACCTATCAAGAAGAGCCACACCGTACGAGACGTAAAGCTATCATACAGGCACACCCCGAAGTCACTAAACTTAATGGATACGAGCCACTTACCAAGTGGATTATTTTAGGAGTTGTTACTTTACAGTTGTCGACGGCAGTGCTGCTGCGAAACAGCAGCTTTAGCGACTGGAAGTTTTGGACCGCTGCATATGTCATTGGAGCAACATGCAATTCTAACATATTTTTGGCGATCCATGAACTATCTCACAATCTTGGTTTTAAGAAGCCTATACACAATAAGCTGTTTTCGATCTTTGCCAATCTACCAATCGGTATACCATATAGTGCGGGATTTGGTCCATACCATCTTCTGCATCACAAGTATATGGGCAATACTGACTTTGACACTGATATACCCACTCGTTTCGAAGCTCTTATCCTCTCCTCTGTAGCTGGAAAGGCTTTTTTTGCAACTTTTCAACTGTTCTTCTATGCTCTTCGACCAATATTCATTGTCAAAGTTAATTTCACTTCGATCCACTTTTTGAACATAATTGTGCAGGTTATAGTCGATGTGATCTTAGTTAAGCACTTTGGATGGATGCCAATTTACTACATGCTGGTTAGTGCGTTTCTTGCTGGGTCTCTGCATCCAATCGCTGGACACTTCATCGCAGAGCACTATGTTTTCGACGCCCCGAAGAAATACGACCCAAAAACGACGCCATTCCCGGAAACATATTCTTATTACGGGCCGCTGAATATATTCGTCTACAATGCTGGCTATCATAGCGAACATCACGATTTTCCGTACATCCCATGGACTAGGATCAAACAGTTACGTGAAATCGCTGCAGAGTTCTATGACCCACTGCCCTACCACACCAGCTGGATTAAGGTGATAATCAGTTTTGTATTCGACGATGATGTATCATTATGGTGCCGAGTTAAAAGAGCCGAAGCGGTAAAAGTGCGCGAAGTGAAAAATGGGAGCCTTGATTAAAAGATGTGCCTGTGCGGCAGCAATATGTCATTTCCTAAGATACGTATTATCAGAACCCCTATGTATTTCCCGAACGATTATGATGCATATTATTTGATGCTTTTACCAGTAAAATCTATATACTCGCCTCGATCGGCAGCTTGTTCTAGACGAAGCTGCTCCTCCTTTCTTTGCTGAAATTGAATACGACGTTCGTACTCAATGAGTTTGCGGTCCACTCTCCAACATCCACCAGTGATGATGAAGCCTAACTGAATAAATGTCTTGAAGGGGCGTGTCAAGGTTCGGTAGATGGGCGAATATCTGTGTGCACCTAGTGCAAAAACCAACCCCACAACTCCGCCTTTGACGCCTCCTAAAATTGCACTATTGATGATCTGCTAGTTAATCAACACATTGCACCACAAATCTCCTTACCACATTTACCGCTCCTTGGAGCTTTTCCGGATCATGATGACCAGGACGCACAGCCATACTGTCAACGCTTTCGAGTTCCAGTCGCTGCAGTGAGGTGGTGGTGTGATCTTTCTGGGACGTAGGAATAGCCCTAAAAAACAGCCATGGAAGGTCAAGTATCCGTTGATCAGCACAAAGAATATGGATACTACTAGCGATGAAATTTTAAAGTCTGTACAGATCGACTCCCAAAGATATTAGATCTAAGGGCCTATCTGACCCATGCCTCTGAGAATGCGGCTCAAAGAAGACACCATCAATGCCGACTTAGCGAAGACTGTTGTATATCGCAAATCAATTTTTTTCTTAAAACTCGTATCCAATAGAGTTCAATCCCCCGAGAAAGGAAAGTGACATTCATAGTCAAAAATTTGGAGGTGCAGAGTAAGATGGCCAATGCAGTTTTATTACGTCAGCACAAAATTTGGAGATGTCCCTTCTGTTCCGCTTGCAGCAGCAAACAACTATCTGATCAATCGCTGTGCATGCTCCAATGACCTTGTCGGCAGCTCAGGACTCGGTCAATCAGACCGCAGAGAAAGTCAAGGATCTAAAAGGTAAGAAAATTGACTACAATTTCATAACGTGTATAGCTGACGGATGCAGTGACCAACGTGCCTAGCACTGACAATGCAGAGGACGATGAAGACGACGATGACGATTTAGCGGACGTGGGAGGCGAAGAAAACGGCGAAGCTAAAAAGAAGAAAAAGAAGAAGAAGAATAAGAAGAAGAAGAAGAAGGCTGGTGTGCCAGGTCAGCAGACTGAGCCACCCAGAGTGCCTATCGCCAATTTCTATCCTGATGGAGAGTATCCCGTGGGTGAAGAAGTTGAGTACAACGACAACTTGAATAGGTCGACCAATGAAGAAAAACGATATCTGGATAGGCAAAACAGCACGGCATATAACGACCTACGAAAGGCTGCCGAGGTGCATCGGACTGTGCGTAAATATGCCCAAAAGGTGATAAAGCCTGGCATGACTATGATTGAGGTAGCTGAGACAATCGAAGACTCCGTTCGAGCTTTAACAGATGGCGACATTGAACTTCAGACAGGCATGGGGTTCCCCACAGGTGTATCACTGAATCACTGTGCAGCACATTACACGCCAAACAAAGGCGATAAGACAGTTCTCAAGTATGAAGATGTCATGAAGGTCGACATTGGTGTTCATGTTAATGGTCGAATTATCGACTCTGCGTTTACCATGACCTTTGACAACAAGTATGACAACCTGTTGGCTGCTGTGAAGGATGCAACCGATACTGGTGTCAGAGAAGCCGGTATCGATGTTCGTTTGTGCGATATAGGTGCTGCCGTGCAGGAAGTTATGGAGTCTTACGAAATTGATCTCAATGGCA
This sequence comes from Blastobotrys indianensis, assembly GCA_030558855.1. Lineage (NCBI taxonomy): Eukaryota > Fungi > Ascomycota > Dipodascomycetes > Dipodascales > Trichomonascaceae > Blastobotrys > Blastobotrys indianensis. The sequence goes on along the minus strand of JAKTQK010000009.1, from coordinate 268,947 downwards.
AAACCTATGGTATCAAGCCGATTCGAAATTTGAATGGTCACAACATTTTGCCGTACCAGATTCACGGCGGTAAGAGTGTGCCTATTGTTAAGGGTGGCGACCAAACGAAAATGGAGGAAGGTGAGACCTTTGCCATTGAAACTTTTGGCTCAACCGGTCGAGGCTACGTTCACGACGAAGGTGAGGTATCACATTATGCACGGAACAAGGACACTGAACACATTCCTGTTCGTCTAAACAGTGCCAAGAGCCTACTACACACCATTAACAAGCACTTTGGCACCCTGCCGTGGTGTCGCCGGTATTTGGATCGCACAGGAGAAGACAAGTACTTACTTGCACTCAACAATTTGGTCAAGAGCGGTATTGTCCAAGACTACCCTCCTCTTGTTGATTCGCCAGGTTCCTATACGGCTCAATACGAACACACAATCTTATTGAGACCTACGGTGAAAGAAGTGGTGTCTAGAGGCGATGACTATTAACTGAGGTCCACTGAAATCGATCATGTGAACGGTCAAAAAACACAAGCTGGCCCTTGCAGATTGTTATTGAGAATAAAGTAATTTTTTTTTTTTTTTTTAATTCAGTAAGTACAGTAGCGAGTAAAAACCTTTCGGGCTCCAAGACCCCAACAAAAGAGTCGTAATTATTGCTTATTTCGGCACCAATAAAGAGCGCTTACCTGTCAGGTAGGCATCAAATAAACAGATCAAAACAATTTCCATCCTATCAAAAACGCAATGAGAGCGAGCACAAGCGCAATGTTAACAGGAACTCCACTCGGTTTGTTTCGAAGCTGCGGACTAGCACCACGAACACTGCTATTCTCGATGGACTCAGTGCCTTTTCGACCTTTTAGCTCTTGTGACATTGAGGAGATTTTTTCATTCGCTTGAGCAATTTCACGTTTAGCAGAGTCATCGTAGTTGGTAGCTGCAGACCTCGCGGATGCAGAGCCAGCACCAGTTTTAGACCCTGATGCGAGTGAAGATGTTTCGCTGGAATGACCATTAACTGAAGGTGACGCAAGATTGATTGATGGATGCGCGGGAGACTTGACTGGGTGCGATGCACCAGTGGCAATGCTTTCTGCCTTCTCAGCAACTGGCACTGCGGCAGCAGACGCAGCGGCAGCCGCAACATCGGACGTGATGGGAACCTTGGCAGGAGTGCCAAAATTTGCAGCCTCAGCTGTAGATTCCTCAGGCCGACCATCCTCCTCGCCCGTTGACCCAATACCATTGAGGTCGTATGACACACGAATCTTCTTCTGGCTGATTGATTCTTTGTGGTGTTTCTCCAGGTCGCTCCACAACTCAGTGAAGTTGGCGTCAACATCGACGTCCTTGACTTGTGTGCTCAAAACAAGAAACTTGTCCTTGTGTCGATTGTCGGACAATGGTTCGGTTTTTCCTTGTCGAATGACTAAAATTTAGAATACTGGTACAGCATCACATCGAGTCCTATAGGGGCTCGTTGTGGTGTATATCCAGTACCCACTATGTTAGTTCAATCCAATATCAACATGAATAAATATCATACTCGAAACGTCGACACTCTCGCCGGGCTGGATTATAGACGCATTGGGCCGGACGCAGTAAAGCTTTGGCGCCGTGGTCTTGATTTTGTATGCAAGTACCTCATTTGTAGTGTTTCGAAGGTGCAATGGCTTCGTAGAATGCTCGTTGAATGGCGCTAGATAGGTGTTAGCATAAGCCGCAAAATAACACATGCAACGCTTTTGGGGGCAAAGCGCTTCGATGTGCTCTGAAATGCTTGGGGACCCTCTTCGAGGCACCCAAATTTCAATCTCGCATACCACTAAATTCAAGCACTTCAGGATGGATCTCCATGGCGTGGGCTAAATAGAACTGTCTTTTTTGCGATCGTCTGATGTATGGTTGTCTCGATGTTCACTCGCGAAGAGCAAGTGTTTGTGTGCTATACGTGTCGCCTCAATTGAACGATTATTTCGTGTGTTTGTCACAAGTCAACGACAGAAGCTGTGAGCCGAAATTGTGAGGCGCCGGCACAAACGCTGGGAGTATAAGGCGGGCTAGTGTGCCAATGTGGGAGAGAGCAAGCTTCCCTCAACCCGCCCTTGCTTATCACCAGCCAAACTTTAGTCTGGCTGCAAACAAGGTTTACCTGGCCTGATTACCTTTCTCAGGTTCCTCAGATGATATGGGATATTACTGAATAGTTTGAATGGTTGTTCCTTTATTTATTGGAGTGGTGCAACAGACTTCACACTCTTGTTTTGCACCTGTACATAGCGATAGGATCATTATGACCTACAAGCTACTAGCAAATGATTCAATCTCAAAACGCTCTTATATCTCGCATTATATATCCGTGGCCGCACAAATCTTGGGGCACTTCCTCTTCAAGCAACTCTGAACCACATCCGATAATGCGCAATAAATACATATAGATCGCCTTAGCGCGGCCCTGTGCATGAGGGCGATTAGATTTTCGTACTGACGCCACCGGAGCGTCAGTTGGCGATGTGATCATCTGCCTCATATGCCACTCATCGCCTGTGATTCTTATTGTCGTTATATTCGCAAAGCATGAATAATCTTTACACGAAGTAGTAACAGTTGAAATGATGAGTGATGGCCAATTACGGCTTTCTTTTGAAAACGGTATTTGACCGCTAGAAAAATGCAATTCAACAGCAATGAGAATTGCATATTCATAGGACAAAATTCAGTAAGTTCTCAGACAGCAAGCTAGTGATGCATTAACCTATCCTTAGAATGTGCCCTATTTACCATTGAATTCGACCATGTCCAGAGTGCCTCATGCAGAGGTTCCCGGGCCAACATATTATGCATCAAAGATTTCGATGCTATAGTCCAGTTCCACTGGAATTCTTTGCAGAGTTTATGGGGGTGATCTGATCGTTTCTTCAGAGACGCTCCTAGAAATGCGTTCATGTTCCAGCTTGATTCCTGAATCTGCCGAGCAAAATCCATACTCTCTGGCATGTTCTAAAACTCGAGAGGAGCGGTTAAAGACCTGTACTCGGAAAGATTTTACGTAGCTCCGAGAAATCTGGGAAGATCATTGGAATATACATATAACCAACACTGGTGAAACCAGCAGACGTTGATAAATCCGCGGAGCTCAGCAACCTGAGGCTGAAGGAGTCGATAAAAATGGAGTCCCGAAGCTTCATCATGGATGAAGTAATCGGTATGGTCGACTTACACGATTTCATGATACAAATTCGCATCCAAAGCTATTATTTAGACCCGTCAATAGAAATGCGTTTTGGTTGACTCAGCGCTACATGCCGTTACATTGATTGATAGGTAATGTAATAGAGGAAATCCTAGGAAATAACCAGCTTCAAATGTCTTTTCGAAAGTTCGAAGAAATTATATAATGAAGCTCTCACTATAGCAATTCATGTTGACGTGAAAAGGCTGCCCAGGGGAAGCGGTGCACAGCCGCGTGGTTTTGACTAATCAAGTCACCCAGCATCTGAGATGCAGCTGGCAACACCTTCCAAATTACAACTTGAGGATTCACACGATTTTGCCACACGAAATCAACCATGTCCGAGGTCAGAAGTCAGGTACGTGCTCAGTCATTGAATGGTTCATTAATGGTGTGATAGCTTATTGAGATGGGATTTCCCGCAGGCGTGATTGAAGCTGCACTTCGCAACACTAGTGGCACGATTGAAGATGCCATTGTGTGGATCGAAAAGCACCAAAATCAGCAAATAGCAATCGGAAACAGTGAAGACAGCAATGAAGGACATATAAGCAGTACTGGCGAAGTCGATGATGCAGAAGAATCTAAGCAGCCATTGACAGAGGAAGAGAAAAAACAAAAGCTGGAGTTGCTGAGACAGCGTGCAGCGGAACGGAAGGCAGAGCAGTCGAAGGTTGATGCTAAAGAGGCCCGACGTAATGAAGAGCTGATGAGAAAGCGCGACAAAGAATATTTGAAAATTTCAGAGGAGCAAAGCAAGCAAGCCGCGCTGAAAGAAGCTGCAAAGAGGCGAAAGGAAGCACTGGACGACGCCGCCGCTAAAAAGAGGGTACGAGATCAGATAGAAGCCGATAAACGGGCCCGAAAAGCAGAACGCGAGGCTGCCCTTGGTGCTCGTGGCGAATCTTCTGCGGAGCAACCAAATCAAGAGCAGCCGAAACAATCTCAGCCAAAGGCTGAACGACCTGTGCCCACGGAAAGCAAAATTAGATTCCGGCTTCCTGGCTCACCACAGCCGTTGACCAGAAGCTATGCAATTGGAGCGACTATTGAGACCGTGCTAGGCGACGTTGCGCGTGCGTGCGGCTCAACGCCACAGCGAGTGCAGCTACGATTGACATTTCCCACTAGAGTGATTGATTGGGCTGACGCATCTTTGACAATTAAGGACGCAAATCTAGTCAATACTAATGCAATCGTCACGCTGACATAATTCAGTAAGTCATATAGAGTTGTTTCATTTCTCATTCATTAGTCATCAAGAATATTGAAAGTGATTAGTTCAGATTCGATACGCTCAAGCTTCGACATATCAGAGGCCAGGCTTCGCAAAAAAACTTTTTCCAAGAAGCATTTCTAGCACTAAAAATCCTGCTATTACCATTGGTCTCTCATGGATATGCGGCTGTTTCTTCATCATGGCTTCGTACAAAACGTGCGGCTTATCCTTAGGAATCGCCATCCTCCTTTCCTTCCTCCAAATAATGAGTTGGCTAGCCACCCTGTATACAGACCTCCAGAAAGGAAAAAGAGGGCTGTTGCCATCTACAAATGCATTGGGATTTTGATTTCGCTCGTTGTCCAAAGTATAAATGACATGTGCAACGGCTATCATGCAGCCTGGTAGAGCATCATGTAGGGCACATCTGTCAATATGAATCGATCCCATGGCCATGCCACCATCATAAACAGGCATCATCATCCCACATTCTGGACACTCTTCCCCGCTCTTTTCCCGGTGGGTCAGCCCTTCTATAAACTTTATGTCATCATCGCTCGGCGATTGTGGGGCCATTTTAAGCAGGACTTTCCTCAAAGCTGGTAACGTGTGAAGCTCTGAGCAAGGTCTAAGCAGCACCTTGCGATTGGCAATGCACAAAAATTTGTGTAGTTTGTAGTTCTCCGCACAGTCGCTTGTCCATATCACAGCCATAACTTTTGATTCTGCTCTAGAGAATTGAGCATTGACATCTTTGGTCTTTGACGTGTCGGGCTTCATTTTTCTGTCACATATATCACACTTCGCACACATGAAGTTTCTGCGCAAAGAATATCCCTCGATGCCGCATAAACCATCGATCACCTGACGTCTGCATATTGACTTGTTATATGCATATAAATTGGCAGCCATCTGATCACTTTCCGTTTCACCAGGAATTAAATTTCGCGATGAGGGACGATAGATAAAGCATGAGAGATAAACTGTGGTCGATTTCACAGTTCTCGACAAACCATCCGCTTCCCCTAAAAATACACTAAAAGAGGATAGCTCTCCAAAAAAAAAGGAATGTGTTCTGTGGGTTTCAATTTCTTTGAAATAATCTATCGGCGTGATGAGTATAGGAGTGTCGTCCCGTCGAAACCACGATACTAAAGCCTCCTTCCTTCCTTTTGGCTCCTCGGTAAGTACCGTGCACACTTGAGCAGAATGCCCAAATTCCAAAATTAGACCCGCACGAACCTTTGCTTCCAGCTTTTTAGCACTCTGATGATCAGTTACATATATCACTGCCCTAGCAGATCTATCCAGTCTAAGTGTTTGATAGAAGCCACCGTCCCCGTCACCGCTTCCTCTTAGATTAGCAATCATTCTTTGCAAACAGATCTCATAGCTATCATTAAACACGGAGTAATAGACCCACGGTCTGTAAACCTCATATCTTATCAATTCGAATGAGCAATTGTCATTGAGCAACTTCATATTCTGTTCGAGATACCTTGGCAACTCTACACCAAGAAAAATCCGCTGAGGAGAATATGACCACAAATTGCCCAGGACAGTTACCAACCTAGCTGGCTGATCCACGAGCGCCATCATCGGCTCGACGAATATGACGCGTACAATTAAGGGTCCATAAATGTGCATTTTTTGTTCCAGAAACTTTAGTCCCTCTTGGTTGTAGCTTCCGATAAGGACTCCATTAGCGGCCTCTTCAGTGGTTGAGATATTTTCCACTCGTGAAACGTTCACCTCCCAAGCTTTGTAATCTGAGATAATTTTGCGAGCAATATGTTCATGAGGTGTGAGGACAAGAGTAACACCGGGTCCCGAAAATTTCTGATATTTGACCGGAAGCACTAGTAAAGGAATCCGAAGCTTAGTATCCTCCACAACGACCACAACAGATGTGCTTTTATTTTTGCGTAGCATCATTCTAATGAGGACCGCATCCAATGAATGCTTTTTGAATTCATCCAAGAGGGCAGGCTTAACTCTTCCCGGTACATTGGGGTCTTTTCGAACTCTACTTGTAGCATACTGCAATGCTTCGTTCAATGCCTGGCGGCCTGCACCGTCGTCTGTACGAGTCCAAGCTTTCAGTGTGACAGCACCTGCTCTGTTTAATCTTAGCATTACCGATTTGATTTCTTGAGGAGATGGCCTGTTGCCCACGAAGCTCGGATTCTCAACGCGAAATGAGAGCGAGTTTTTGGTATCAGTCGTAGCACCGATACGCGCACTGTGCGCTGTGATACCTGCTGCTGTGTCTTTGTGCAACTGTGTATTTTTTTGAGCCATTGGCATATCGATTATGTCGGCAGGAAGAGGATTCGGCTGGCCTAAACTCGAAGATGACACGTGTAAATTCGACATATCTTTTTTGGTGACCATTGGCTCTGAGTCTTCAACTTCTATATTCTTCTTTTTCCGCGGTGAATTTGCGTTATCGTCAGAATCAAGAGCTCTTTTCGCTGATGAAAGCTCGGGCTCATCTTTCAAACCTTGACTCGTGCTGCCGTTCTTAGCACGAACTTCTTTGGCATGAGCTGCTGCGGCATCACCAGCCTGGACCACTTCGATATCTGAATCCGCTAAGCTACTTACAGCAGACTCGAACATTTCCGCTTCAGGGTCACTCGAATTGACGACGTCATTACTGTCTGAGACAAATATAGGAGAGTTCTCTGAGGGCGACATCAACTGCTCATCGGCCGTTTCTAGCTTCCTGTTCTCAGAGACATCAGCATTTACGAGCGCCTCGTCGCTTCCATTATGGATGGAAGCTCTTATAGAACTGTTAGAACCTGCCACTGGAATGCTCTCAACCGTGCTATTGTCCAAAAACTCGTCCTTTTGATGCGTTGTAACCTCTGGCTCGCTTGCTCCGAAAAGCTCTTCTTCCCAGTGTTCACCATTGGAATCTTGCTTGGCAGATACCATATTCTGTGTATCTACGCTTAATTCTTGATCGCGCGGTGGTAAAAAGAAATAATCAGCTCCAACTAATTTCTCCAATTCACATTGCAATTCATCAAGTCCTAGATGCTTTTCGAGATCTATGACATGAGCTTTACTCGCGTATAGGCCAAAAGCATACGACCAGGCGCGCGGGCTGCATCGGTGACCAAGATGAGCACCGACTATCGAATTCATAAAAAAGCTGACGTCGGCTAGATTGAACTTACCTCTCACTCCAGCAAATATGAAGGTCTTAAGCTCCTTAACAATTGTGTCGTACGGTCTCTCAAATTTGAGAGGAGAATTCAGTTGATCACGAAGAAGCTTCACTAGTCTGAATTGCAATGGGCGAATAACAAGTAGCACCTGCATCAGAAGCTCTGCACACAGCCAACTTGCATGGACTGGCTCACAATCGGGCCCAGGGCTAAGTGTAAGGCCATCCTGGTAAATAATTAGCGATCTTTGGTGGACATGGTTAGAATAAGATAAATTAATCAGTTGAGACGGAGTGAAAGCTTGATTCGTTGAGCAAAGGAGTAAAATCATAACGCAGCCGACTAGACGATCACAGTCTCCTAAAAGCTCGATAACACGTTGATTCACATTGCCTTGGACTAAATCTTCATGAAGATGCAAGAGACCCTCGCCTTCCGCACTGCCAACATCAAATTCCTGCAAAATGGTCGCCTCCTCAATAAAATTCTCAAAACTCCAGCTAGGTCGGTTGTTGCTTTCTGCAGCGAATAGATACACTGCGTCATCGTAGATCATAGTCGTTCCTGTTTCAAGTTAACTTCAGATATTTGGCGTTGCTTGACAATAATTGCTAACTTACGATGCCTCTTCGCAATCACATGGCAAAGGCCTTGGGAAGCATGCCGCAAAGACTCAAAACACTCATGCGTAAGCTCACGGAAGAAATACTTGAGAATAGGCTGAGATATCTTGAAATTTCGAGTGCACAATTCTTGCAACTCTGCATCCCAGTGGCCAATCAGATCAAAATCGTTGGACTCATTTATTTGCCCTTTGACAGCCATGTTCTCGAGACACGCATCTCCAAAATCAACCAGCTCAGCAATAGGGCCATCGCGCCACGATTTGTAATCTTTGTAGCCTAGTACTCCAAATGCTACCACTTGCCATGTTTCCAGAAGCCAACTCACATCCACATATGTGCGATAATGATCGTCAATTCTCTGCACCAGACCTACTGCGTAAGAGGCCAATGCTGAATGCAATTTAAGTGGGTGACTCCTCTCAACCAAAAAGGACGACACAAACTCTCTGAACCACGACTCCGCGCCTTCATGTAAAGTTGATCTTATAACTGTCAACGAGATATTTGCAGGATCATCGGTTCTACTCTCACATGAACTCAAAAAATCTTTAAGCTGACTGAAGTCAAGTTTCATTGAGCTCTTCTGGACGGCTTCTTGGATTTTTTCAAATGCAGCTTTTTGCTCGAGCGTAAAATTCGTAGATATATTCTCGTTCGAGCGCTGCTCTTGAAGAATAGAATACATGAGCATTAAATGCCGCACAAAGACCTTCGAATGGACATTTATATTCTCAAGAATGCGGCGCTTGTTTTTCTTCAGAGCTCGGGGAAGTTTCAAGCTTAAATCTGTGCTCAACACGCCTAGGCCGAAGCGAGTTTGAAGAAAACACCACGCTGTGCATTCTACGAAAAATAAAGGGCCTTCATGGCTTGTCTCTGAAGGTAGTTGCGATGATTTGATTAGTCTGTTATAATACTCTTCTGATTGTGTTGCCCTTCGCATGGCACTTGTCACGAAAGCCCTGTGATGACCGGATGTAGATTGTGGTCGGTGGTTGTTGCGCCAGTGGATGCATCTGAATTGGGAGCGCATGAAAAGAGAAGTCACCAGGTCTAAAATCAAATGCTTTGACAACAGCTTAAATCAAGAATATTGCTGTAACACTCAATCTACATATTGAAGATATAATTTTGCTTTGATTGTCATGCGAAGTTTCCCACTTGATTCAGCTCATCCCTTAGCACAAGAGGTTGAGTACGTAAAAAGTATCATCGCTATTGTTTTCATCATAGTCAGCTAGACCATGTGCGGCTGTGTTGAATCATGCCTCCCAAGTCCCAATTGTTTGTGTTTAGTTGAGCGGCACAACGCACAACACAACGACGCCACTCTGCTTTTTTTCCCTTCTTGAGTTTTCTTCCCAGGTGCCCATTTCTAATCACCAGTGTGGGAACGAGCGTGATTATACCAGGAACTCCACGATCAAAATCACTTGAATCATATTTTATCCGACTGTACCGCACTTGCACAGTATTGCACCTCAAAGTATATATTGCTCACTGATCGCTCACGGACTACCCGTACATCATGGTTATCAGTGCTGTTCTACCCGCTAACACTAGCTGGGGATTCAACTTTGCGTCCAAGCCAGCATTTTCACCAGCTTCGAACGGTTCTGTCGACCTCACATCGCAATATCACGATACTCGCGTTAACTTGAAGAGGAAAGTTTCATTTGCGGACAGGATAGAGACTGACTCGGAGGATGAGAATCACAACGGGCTATACTCCCGACGAATGGATAACGCATCTACTTCCGAAAATCTAAACCAGTCTTTCCAGCGGCCTTTGGCTGGTTCAGTTCGATCTCAAAGGCAACTTGCATCTCACCATCGCATTGGCAAACGGGCCCGAACACATAATATCGTGGGTCGTAAACTACCGATATTGCGCATCGTCGAGTCGTTAGATAGGAAAGGTCTGCAGAGCCTTCTTGAGACTGTGTGTCAAAGTAACCCACAGGTTGCGGATCAAATTATAGCATTGGCTCCGAGGGTGACTGTAGGCTCAGCAATCGATATTTTGAAACGGCACCTTGAGGCTATTCACTCAAACTTGCCTTACAAAGGTGACCCCAGCGGTGAATATGCTTATTTGCGGGTACGACCGCACGTTGAAGAGTTCTTGACAGCTTTCGGCGACTATACAGCTCATTTTCTTCCGCCCCATGAGGCGCAGCCTTCGAACACACTCGCTTTTCTAGATGATGCGACGAGCCTTCTCAATTCACTGCCGACATGGAGTAACCCGATTCACAATCACCAAAAGTATGCACTTTATGATGACCTTACAAACGCATGGATTATGGGAATAAAAGAGGCTTCCAAGAGAGCCCAGGGTCTTGGTTTAGCACATGGGGGGTGGGAGTCAAAGCTTCAACAGCATAACAATTCGTCCGGCCATCGGCTTCAAGAAGCTGTCGAATATATTGTGGAAGAATTGAGTTGGCTAGCTATGGGTAATGACAATCTTGTGATGTCAGAACCAAGACAAGTCACTGCCTACAACGGTATTTGATTTTCAATTCCAACTGCACTGGGCCATTATTTGCATTGATTATCCATAGAGATTCACTTTACTTAATATTTTATTACAGAATATGGCTGTTTTTTTTCTCCATAGGTAGATATATTTTTATCATATAAAACTGGCTAACGACCACAACAGCTCGCTGGTAGAATCGGCATCCCTCTTCTTTATCTTCTCTGATGCCGATATATATGCTTTATCACTATTCCACCCCAAGCTCCGAATAAAAATGTCAGTATATTTATTTTTGACAACAATCTCGCTAACGTGCATATCGTCACCCTCAGCACCATGGTCCCCTAAGAAAGTTCTCTCGGAAAACCAAGGATCATCTTGCCTTATATCCATAGATGGCTTGTCTAATGCACTAGTCATTCCAATCTGTAAGATGATGGATTCATCGTCGCTTGAGTCCTCTCCTATACTGTCATACTTGATACCTGCGAGAGTACGCTCTACCCAACTCTGAGTTCGAAAAATGCGTTTGGTGCTCCCCTCAGCTGATCTTTCCTCAGATTCAACACCGTCATCGTCCGAGAAAATAATTTTATCCGGAGTTGCCAGCTTGTCCTCTGATGCTAATCTCAGAGACGGCGGCTCGATGCCTCTAGCGATCAGCTTCGATAGCGAAGTCGAGGAAGCGCCGTGATCATATGTATGCTCAAGAAGGGGCGGGCCAGTTGTACGGCGGCTAAGTGGCGGTCGATGCGTTGATTTTGAAGAATGATTATTCCAATTTATCTCTGAATCCATGTCGAATCATGCTCTATTTCAATAATTAAGAGAGACGTGCCAGCCGATGCAATGTTCAGCGGGATTCTTGTGTAGTGCGAAGAACTTAGAGATAAACGTGTTTTAGCATGTGAACCTCGCCATTGTGGGGTGCATGACGCTTTTGATGAAAATTTACGTCTCACATTGGAATAAATGTCCTCAACCTTGCTACGCGTATATTTCTAGTATTTCACCCTATTCACAATAGTACACTACTTTCATTAATTTAAATTATTATTTCTTCTTCACTAGTGCAAGGCGGCGAGCAACTGCAGGTTATGCATAATTCCATGGTTCCAGTTCACGAGCAGATATTTGCTCTCTTCTATAAGGCGATCTGAGTCTCTAGTATTCGTTTCGATCAAAAATTTGTCCCTTCTATACAATTTGATATGAGTCTGAACAATCAAGCCGCTCATGTGTGCGGCGCATCTGTTTTTCGCGTTTTGGGACCAAGCGACATTTTTCGCCATCTGCATTGCTGAACGCTACTGCGAATCAGACCACGCTTAAATCATATCTCATTCATCGAATTCTGAGTGGCAAGCCACCCCACGATCATCTTCGACTATTCCGTGCATTAAATTATCTGTTTTTTGACCTTTCAACGCTAGCCTATCGATCCGCATCTGCTAGAGCATCGAAACTTTATCGCTCGCCGATATTGAACATCAAGTATGCACCTTTGGAATTCTACTGGAACCAGCTAACTTGTCAGATGAGCAGAGTGCCCCCTCCGCCAGGGTGGGTAAACAAGGCTCCTCCTCCGCCTCCGCCACCGGGCCGTTCAGGTCGCTTACCGCCCCCTCCTCCCCCACCGCCTGGTAGGCCCAGGCCTTCCACTAACGGGCAGTCATTGACATCCTCGACGGCTAGCCTTGAAAACAAGAAAAGGAACTGGAAGAAGCTTCAAAAGCAAAGATGGGGTGATCGCACTTCAAATGCGACACTCGTTCACGCAACAAAAGTTGACATGCCTCCGGAGCATCTGCGGAAGATTATTCGAGACCATGGAGACATGAGTACAAGGAAAGCATCGACAGACAAACGTTCATATCTTGGAGCAGTCAAATTTGTTCCACATGCGGTTATTAAACTACTGGAAAATATGCCCCAACCTTGGGAACAGGTTCGCGAAGTGCGAGTTCTCTATCATATCACCGGTGCTATTACTTTTGTGAACGAGATACCACGAGTAATTGAGCCTGTATATACTGCTCAATGGGCTACGATGTGGATTCAAATGCGCAGTGAAAAGAGACATAGAAGGCAATTCAAGCGGCTAAGGTTTCCACTGTTCGATGACGAGGAAGCCCCATTTGATTGGAGTGAGAACATCGAAATTACAGAGCCGCCAGAGTCCATACAGCTGGAGCTGGATGAAGAAGAAGATGGGCCCGTCTATGACTGGTTCTATGATCACAAACCGCTTGTCGATGAGCTGAAGCATGTCTCCGGCTCCAGCTATAGGAAATGGAGGCTCGATTTACCTCAGATGGCAGCACTGTATCGTCTCGCTAGGCCGCTTCTTATCGACCAAGGGAGGAACGCCAAATACATATTTGACAGAGAGTCTTTTTTCACAGCAAAGGCGCTTAATATGGCTATTCCGGGAGGCCCTAAATTCGAGCCGCTATTCAAGGACGAAGATTCGGACGATGAAGATGTCAGCGAGTTTAATTCTTTTGATAGAATTATTTTTCGACAGCGGATTCGTACAGAGTACCACGTTGCTTATCCCCATCTCTACAATTCGCGTCCGCGAGAGGTTCATAATAGTTGGTATCAGAGCCCTCAGAATGTCTTTTCTGAGAATGACGACCCTGACAAACCTGCCTTCCATTTCTCGATCGCATTGAACCCTATTACTGCTAGAACTGTCACAGTACACGACGGACACGCGTTTGATGATGAAATATTCGAAGGTGATAATTTCGAGCTACCCGGGGGTTTGGAAGCGATGTTAGATAACGAGCCATTGGAAACAGGAAACACAAATCAAGCTATACAGCTATACTGGGCTCCCTACCCCTTTGACCGGCGCTCAGGCACAATGGTCAGAGCACAAGATGTAGCACTGATTAAGAATTGGTATATGGATAAAATACCGCGCGAACCAGGTACAGAGCCAGCTGCCGTCAAGATCAGAGTTTCCTATCAGAAGCTGTTGAAGAACTATGTGCTGAATGCACTCAAAAGGCGCAAACCGCCCAAGCAGAAGAAAAGAAGACTTATGTCTAGTCTTAGAAACACAAAATACTTTCAGCAGACCACCATCGATTGGGTGGAGGCTGGGTTGCAGTTATGCCGGCAAGGCCACACCATGCTCAATCTTTTGATTCATAGAAAGGGGCTCACATACCTGCACTTGGATTACAACTTCAACTTGAAGCCTACAAAGACGTTGACAACAAAGGAACGGAAGAAGTCTCGATTCGGTAATGCCTTCCATCTTTTACGAGAGATACTGAAGGTTGTGAAATTACTTGTTGATGCTCAGGTGAAATTCCGACTAGGTCATTGCGATGCTTTCCAACTGGCTGATGGCATTCAATACACACTCAATCACCTTGGTCAATTGACTGGCATTTACCGATACAAATATAAAGTAATGCATCAAATCCGTGCTTGTAAAGACTTGAAGCATGTTATTTATCACAAGTTTAATGAGAGTATCGGTAAGGGACCTGGTGTGGGCTTTTGGCAGAGCTCCTGGCGAGTTTGGCTCTTTTTTTTGCGTGGTATCATACCTCTTCTAGAGCAATGGTTAGGTAATCTGCTATCTCGGCAGTTTGAAGGGCGACAGAATAAAAATGTGCCTAAATCGGTAACAAAGCAACGTGTGGATGCTTATTATGACCTCGAGCTCCGTAACGCCGTCATCAAAGAGCTTGTTGATCAGATGCCTGAGGGTATCAAGCAAAATAAGATGCGTGTGCTTACACAACACTTGAGCGAAGCTTGGAGATGCTGGAAGGCGAACACACCATGGAAAGTGCCTGGTTTACCTGCACCAGTTGAGAATATGATTGTTAAGTATGTGAAAGCTAAGGCAGATGGTTGGATCTCGGTAGCTCATTATAATCGTGAGCGAATTAAAAGAGGTGCAACGGTGGACAAAACTGTTGCTAGGAAAAACCTTGGAAGACTTACAAGGCTCTGGCTTAAGGAAGAACAAGAGAGGCAGCACAATTATCAAAAGGACGGACCTTATATCTTGCCAGAAGATGCAACGGCGATGTATTCAACTATGATCCACTGGCTCGAAAGTCGAAAATTTAAGCCAATCGAGTTTCCATCTGAAAAGCAGTCGGGTCTCGATGTAAAAATACTCAATCTCGCCTTGGACAATTTGAAAGACTCATATAGTGTCACGGGAAGACTCAATCAAAGTCAACGACAAGAGCTGGCATATATTGAAAATGCTTATGACAATCCACACGAATGCATTTTAAATATAAAAAAGTTTCTCTTAACCCAAAGAGTATTCAAGGAAGGGAGCTTCGAGTTGCAAGACCATTATAGCCATACTGCCCCGGTTTATGATATTGATCCAATCGAAAAGATCACCGATGCGTGGCTTGATCAGTATCTATGGTACTTGGCAGACAAACGGAATCTGTTCCCCAACTGGATTAAACCTAGTGACTCTGAGGTTCCGTCATTGCTTGTCTATAAGTGGTCTCAAGGTATCAACAATTTGCAAAATGTATGGGAGACCGAAGATGGACAATGTAATGTTATGTTGGAGACAAACCTGCACAAACTGGCGGATAAGATTGACTTCACCGTCTTGAATCGACTTCTTCGGCTCATTATGGACTCCAATTTGGCAGATTATATCACGGCAAAGAACAACATCAGCCTGTCATATAAGGACATGAGCCATGTTAATCAGTATGGCATTATTCGTGGCCTGCAATTCTCCTCCTTTGTGTTTCAATACTATGGCTTGCTGATAGACTTACTTCTTCTTGGTCTTTCCCGTGCTACAGAGCTAGCTGGCCCTCCTGACAAGCCCAATGATTTTATGCAGTTTACTGGATCAGCAGAGACCAATAGTGAAATGCGACTATACACAAGATACATCGACAAGATATATATTCTATTCCGTTTCGATAGCGATGGTGCACGTGAGATGGTGGAGCGCTATCTGAAGGAAAATCCAGATCCTAATTTCGAATCTGTCGTTGGGTACAACAACAAGAAATGCTGGCCTCGAGATCAACGGATGAAGCTCATGAGATTTGATGTCAATCTGGGAAGATCTGTTTTTTGGCATTTGCAAGATAGGCTACCTAGGTCTGTGGCTACTATGGAGTGGGAAGACACATTTGCATCTGTTTACAGCCGGGATAATCCAAACCTGCTCTTTTCAATGTGTGGCTTTGAAGTTAGGATCCTTCCAAAAATCCGAATGAATGAGAACACTCCCGATGGTGAAGGGTGGGAGTTGATGAACACCTCTACGCAAGAACGAACGGCGAAAGCCTTTATCCGAGTCTCTGAAGAGGACATTGCCAAGTTCAACAACCGGATTCGTCAAATACTCA
This sequence comes from Blastobotrys indianensis, assembly GCA_030558855.1. Taxonomy (NCBI): domain Eukaryota; kingdom Fungi; phylum Ascomycota; class Dipodascomycetes; order Dipodascales; family Trichomonascaceae; genus Blastobotrys; species Blastobotrys indianensis. The sequence goes on along the minus strand of JAKTQK010000009.1, from coordinate 252,835 downwards.
TGTCCTCTGGCTCCACCACTTTTACAAAGATTGCAAGTAGGTGGAATACGGCTCTGATTGCTCTCGTCGCCTATTACAGAGAAGCAGTTGTTGCAACTGAGCCTCTACTAGACAGCCTTGTCAAGTGCGAGACCAAAATTCAGACCCGAGTAAAAATGGGATTAAACTCAAAGATGCCGTCGAGGTTTCCTCCAGCAGTATTTTATACACCGAAAGAGCTGGGTGGTCTAGGCATGCTCAGCGCTAGTCACATTTTGATCCCAGCATCTGATTTGCGTTGGTCCAAGCAAACGGACACCGGAATCACCCATTTCAGAGCTGGTATGAATAGTGGAACGGAAGCTGATCAGTTGATACCAAATATCTTTAGATATGTTACTGGCTGGGAGGCAGAGTTCAATGACTCTCGGCGAGTGTGGTCAGATTATGCTACCAGGCGTCGAGAGGCCGCTCAAACCAATTCGAAGATAACTTTGGAAGACCTAGAAGACAGCTGGGACAGAGGGCTGCCTCGAATTAGCACTTTGTTCCAGAGGGACAAACAGATTCTGGCATACGATAAGGGCTTTCGTATAAGATCTGAGTTCAAACAGTACTCGTTAAACAGATTCAATCCATTCTGGTGGACAAGTCATCGGCATGATGGACGGCTATGGAACCTCAATCAGTATCGTACTGACGTGATTCAGGCTCTTGGAGGCATTGAAACTATATTAGAGCACACACTGTTCAAAGCCACTGGCTTCGAGTCTTGGGAAGGACTGTTCTGGGAAAAGTCTTCTGGCTTTGAAGACTCTCTCAAGTTTAGAAAGTTAACGAACGCGCAAAGATCTGGTCTGAGTCAAATACCAAATCGACGATTCACTTTGTGGTGGTCCCCGACTATTAACAGAGCGAACGTTTATGTTGGCTTCTTGGTGCAGCTAGATTTGACGGGTATATTTCTGCATGGAAAAATTCCAACTCTTAAGATATCTTTGATTCAAATCTTCCGTGCGCATTTGTGGCAAAAGATCCACGAATCCGTCGTTTTTGATATTGCACACGTGTTGGAAGACGAGATGAATACTCTCGATATTGAAAAGGTTTCAAAAGAGGCTATCCACCCTCGAAAGTCTTATAAGATGAACTCCTCCACTGCAGATATTGTGCTGGAGTCAGGCTTCAAATGGGTGCTATCACAGCCATCTTTATTGAGTGATACAAAGGATCAGATGAATTTCACTACACAGGCAAAGCATTGGTTGGATATCCAGCTTCGTTATGGTGACTACGATTCCCATGATATATCACGCTACACACGTGCGAAATTTTTGGAATACACTACCGATACTGTGAGCAAGTATCCATCTCCAACTGGTACAATGATAGCTATTGATCTGGCATACAATATGTACGATGCTTATGGAAATTGGTTCCCCGGATTGAAAAACCTTATCCAGTCCGCTATGAAGAAGATAATGAGTGTGAATCCCGCGCTCCATGTATTGCGAGAGAGAATTCGAAAGGGCCTTCAACTTTATCAGGCTCAGCCACAAGATGCCTTCCTCAATTCAAGCAACTATTCCGAGCTGTTTGGCAAAGAGACTCAGCTCTTCGTGGACGACACCAACGTTTATCGTGTTACTCTGCATAAGACTGCAGAAGGCAATATGGCCACTAAGCCAATTAATGGTGCGGTATTTATGCTTGACCCTCGAACTGGTAAGTTTTTCTGATTACAAAGGATCGCAGCTAACAATTTTAGGCCAACTTTACTTGAAAATCATTCATACATCTGTTTGGGCTGGTCAAAAACGACTGGGACAACTAGCGAAATGGAAAACAGCGGAGGAAGTCACGGCGTTCATTAGAGCCATGCCACAAGAGGCTCAACCGCGACAGCTCATTATAACGAGAAAAGGCATGCTAGATCCTCTAAAGGTTCATATGCTTCAATTCCCGAACATTGCTGTTAGACCGACTGAATTGTCGCTGCCTTTCGCAGCTGCCCTCAAGATTGAAAAATTGGCTGATGAGGTCCTAGCAGCTACCAAGCCTCAAATGGTTATGTATAACATGTACGATGACTGGATTAGCTCGCAAAGAGTCGAAGCTGGCACCGCCTTTTCACGGCTTGTACTGTTGCTTCGTGGACTACATGTCAATGCCGAAAGAGCAAAACTGATTTTGCGACCTAGCGCCGATGTCATGGTAGAGCCGGGTCATCTTTGGCCAACGCTTACAACCGAGCAGTGGATTGCAGTTGAAATGCAGATGAGCGAGATGATTTTGAAGGATTATGGAGAAAACAACAATGTTCAGGTATCTTCATTAACTCAGTCCGAAATTCGCGACATTATTCTAGGTCAAGAGATCAAAGATCCATCGTTGAAGCGACAGCAGATGGCTGAAATCGATCAGCAAGATGAGCAGCCATCCAACCAGATCGCAGCAACCACTAGAACAACCAATGTTCACGGCGATGAAATTGTAGCCGTGACGACTAGCAAGTATGGCCAAGCTGAGTTCTCGTCCAAGACGGATTGGAGGAATCGGGCTATCGCCAGTTCAAACCTTCCTTTGAGACTGAAGAACATATACCTCGATGCTGCAGATATTTCTGAAGACAAGACAATTTACGTGTTCCCCAAAAACCTACTTAAAAAGCTGGTTCAGATTACGGATTTGCGAGTACAGGTTGCTGGTTTCCTTTATGGATCGTCTGCTGCTGATCGGGAAAGTGTAAAAGAGATCAAAGCCATTGCCATTGTCCCCCAGCTGGGAGGTCTGAACTCCGTGCAATTGCCTCATCAAATGCCGGATGGCGAAGATATGCTGAATACTTTAGAGCCTCTTGGATGGATTCACACACAAGAGGGAGAAAGCAGATTCCTGAGCGCGATCGATGTGGCACAGACAGCTAAATTTGTTGATCAAGGTGCCAATTGGGCGCAGTCTTCCCTCGCACTAACCGTGGGTATTACACCAGGTTCTATATCTGTAGCCGGTTTCCAATTAACCCCAGAAGGACGTGAATGGGCTAGTAAAACGAAGGATGCACAGTTTGACACTGCTGGGTTCAAGATGAATTTCGGCGAAAAGGCAGCTATACTTTTCACCTCTGAAATATTGGGTTTCTTCATGGTGCCTGACGACGACATCTGGAACTACGCTTTCACAGGTGTGGACTGGTCACAGGATACCAAGTACAATCTAAAGATGGATACGCCGCTTCCATTTTACCACGAGCTTCATAGGCCAATACATTTCTCGGCTTTCAATAAGCTAGAGGACGATGAATTGGAAGTTGAAACAGGAGGTAATGTATTTGCTTAAAACGTTTGTATATTATTTATATCTATTTTATTTTTATCATATTTCGTATCATAATGCACGACTTGATAGCTCTAATCTATATTTTATCTGCCTTTGCAACCTACTGCAATGACTCGTCGTGAAGCTGAAGAAATTCTTTTGTGTAAGTAATGAATTCTTTCGGCTTCTCAGAAATGACCCAGTGACCACACTTGATGTCTTTGCTGATAAACTTTGGGAAGAACTGACCGATCACAGGAAAAGCCTCATCTGCAATGTAGTTTGATTCCGTTCCTCGAATGAACAAAGCTGGCTTGCCGTAACGATATTCTTCGGGATGATAAGGGAAATCGCCAAGGTGCCCTAGTTGTTTGCCGAGAACATCCAGTGGTATTCTAAATTTGTATATACCTTCGTCATTCTTCTTCAGGTTCGCCAGCAAAAACTGCTGTATATTCAGATCCTTCTCATAGGCTTCCATGATATTGTATGCATCTTTTGATTTCGTAACTTGGGCTTTCTCGATTTGTCTCATTCCCATAACGTATCGTGAAAATGAGGAGCCCAAGCTTGTATCTATAGGAGCGTTATCAACAGGAATCAATAGGCTCACGGCATCAGGATCCGTCAAAGCTGCAGCCATTGCCGTTTTGGCACCCATTGAGTGGCCAATCATTATACTTGAAGAGATGTCATGCTCTTTCAAAAAAGCCCGGACGTCGGCTGACATAGCTGGGTAGTCATGTCGTGGATCGTGAGGGCTATCTCCGTGATTTCGCAAATCTAAACAATACACTCTTTTCCCGAGGTCACGGGCCAATACTCTGTTCGACCTATTAGTGTCTTCCCAGCTTTCATGAAATTAACTTACCGGCTTACTGTTCGGCTATTGGCTTTAGAACCGAACAGTCCATGAAGAAAAATGATGGGATCTCCACGAGGTTCGGCCTTTGGCGGGTCGTGACGCTCAAATGCTAGCTTTACCGTACGTATATCTAACGGATTTGATTGGTTCGTTATGCTGCGAATGCTGATATAAGCTCTTGACTGACTTTTCAAGCCATTAAAAGCGAAGGATCTCAACATGTCTAATGATTATTCAAGAAGAATCGATCAAGCCAACAGCCGTTGGGATTTTTTCAAGCCTCACCTTTGCGCTGATAAAGCCGCATGTAGCGAAGACACACAGCCACGGCTGCTTCCACCCAAGGAACCCATACCACCGCCACATACCATCACATCGAGCTAAGCTGGCAATTTTTTCGAATAAACTTGCTTCAAAACATGTCTTTTTTAACCAAAGGAGATTTTGCGGTCATCGTTGGTGCCGCCACAGGCATTGGCCGTGCAGCGGCACGAAAGTGGTCAGAACAGGGTGTTGAGCTTGCCCTATTCGACAACTCTGCAGAGCGATTGAATAAACTGGCCGGTGAACTGAAAGATAAAAAAGTCACTACATTCGTGGGAGATGTCACAGAAGAAGATGATTTGAGGAAGTTCAAAAAGGAAATTGATGGTCAATTGAACGGAAGGCAATTAGACCTGCTGTTTTTGAATGCGGGGACCGGCGGTCCAACAACGTTTCTAGAGAGCGGTCCAATCAAGAAGTTGATGGAAATCAACTTTTTCGGCATTGTGAATGGAATCTCTGCATTTCTCGAGCATGAGAATGCATCAATCCCCAAGAGAATTGTGCTAACTGGCTCGAAGCAAGGCATCACCAATCCTCCGGGTAATCCGGGTTACAACGCTTCGAAGGCGGCCTTGAAATCGTACGCTGAGGGCTTATCCTACGCGCTTCAAGGAAAAAGTCATGTACATCTTTTAATTCCAGGTTGGACCCACACGTTTTTAACGGGAAATAAAACTGACGATGCCGCTACCAAGCCGGCTGGTGCTTGGCACCCGGAACAAGTCGTGGACCAGCTTGAAGCAGGTGTGGAGAGGGACCTCTTCTACATTCTATGCCCGGACAACGATGTGACAATCGAAATGGACAAGAAGCGAACACAATGGAACACTGACGATATTATTCGAGACAGACCAGCTTTGTCACGTTGGCGAGATTCTTACAAAAATGAATTTGCCGCTTACATGGAGTAGCGGAATTAACGGAGTTAAACTTTTGTAGCACTAGAATTTATCGAGGCAGCTTAAGCGACATCTGAAACTTTTTTTTTGCCAATAACAGTCGTCATTATCTCAACCCACAATGCCTGAGGAGCGATCAAGCGCTTTAGCAGGATCTCCGGCTAGATCCGCTCTATCTGGCAAAAAGAGAAGAGCAGACTATAGGAAAGAGCAGGATGAAAAGCGAAAAGTTGCCAAGCAGACGAGGTTCACGCCGCAGGAAGGTGAAGAAGTGAAAATGCCTAGAGTACGTGAGATCATTTTAAAGGATCCTAGCTAACAAAATCCAGAAGCGATTTTATCGCCAAAGAGCACATTCCAATCCATTTTCCGACCATCAGTTAGAATAGTAAGTGTTGGACATTGTCTATGAGTTCACTGATTATTGACCGGCTCTAGCCCCCTTCGTCCAAGCGACATGGACTGGACAGCCCTATACCCGACATTGAGCGAGAACAATAAAAATAAGAAGCCCTCGGTTGCTGACATCGGATGTGGCTTTGGTGGTCTATTGATGGCTCTGTCTCCGCTCTTACCGGACAACTTGCTTCTTGGTATGGAGATCCGTGTCCAGGTCACTCAATATGTTGAAGACAAAATCGTTGCTTTGAGAAAGCAGCATGCTGAATCATATGGCTATAGTAACATTTCAGTACTGAGAGGAAACGCTATGAAGTTTTTGCCCAATTTCTTCGAGCCAGGCCAGCTGGAGAAAATGTTCTTCTGCTTCCCTGATCCGCACTTCAAACAACGTAAGCACAAAGCAAGAATCATTACGACAACACTATGCTCCGAATATGCGTACGTAATGAAGCCTGGCGGTGTCATTTATACTATCACTGATGTGCTCGATCTACACAATTGGATGGTTCAGCACCTCGATGCGCATCCACTGTTCGAACGGTTGTCTAAAGAATGGGAGGATCAAGATGCTTGCGTAAAAGTGATGACTGAAGAAACAGAAGAAGGTAAGAAGGTTTCCCGAAATGGGGGTTCTAAATATGTTGCTTGCTTCGTTCGTCTGGAATCTCCAGCGCAGGTATGATAATTGTGGGTGCTTCGCCACGAAATATTTTTCTTTTGAAATATCGCTGCTCCGATGTTATATAGACACTTTTGATAATATCCTTTTAATCTTTTTAATTTATTCAGATAAGACAAATCTGCTGTATTATGTGTTTCCGTGTTGCCCTCAGGCGATCGCAAAGCCTGGATGGTAGCCGCGCGACTAAATCTCACAGCATTACTGACGACATTCGTTTACAAGTGTATCAGCTACCATGAGTGCTGCACAGGAGCAGCCGATTACTGATGAAGCCAGAATAGAAAGAATCAGGCAAGCTGCTCTGGCTTCTATGAGTGGGACTCCCGCTCCTACGCCGCCTTTGGTGTCAAGTGCTGTAGACGATCCAGCAGAAAATTCGGGCTCGATGACGGCTAAAGACCCGTTGAAAGGTATGACATTTATATGAGGTTACCGCTTTTACTAACTTACATAGATGATAAGTTGCTGGGGGCTATCAGAGATTTGCGACGTCTTGGATTGACATTTGTTGAAATCCAAACTCAGAGCAAATGCGACGTTCGATTTCTAGCCGCGGTCTTCAGTCAGTTGGATATACCGCATCCTACCATTGCAACAAGCCCTCCACTAATCAATGCCCGTCTTCCTGTGCAACCGGTGTCGTCTGATACTGCTCCCGTCAGCTCAGCTGCCAGGAGCGTGCCTGCCTCGAACGGTCCGCCAAAGCTTCCTCTTTCGGAGCCAACGACTCCACCACTTTCGAAGGGTAAATATCCTGTAAAGCGCCGGAAATTTGGAGACGACACGTGGTCGCACAAACTTCGAGTAACGATATCTGATGACAGTAGCACCGACGATGAGGACAGAGACAAGGACAATCACGGGTCCCGTAAACATAAGCCAGTTTCTCAGGTTCCACAGTTGACGACAGACTCATCTACACAGGCTATTGTTGATAGCCTATTTCGTAAATCTGCTAAGGATCGTCAAAATGAGCAGCCCCTGTCAGAGGTTTCCAGTTTGGCATCCACAAGTCGCTCACCGAATGCATCGGCCGCTGTGGATTACGAAAGTAACGCATCAAAGATGACAGAACTTAAGGCGGAGTATGAAGACATCAACAAGCAATTGGCTGAGATCAAAGAGGAGCGGAGCGGAATAACTCGGAAACTCATTGAGTACAATAATCTCGACGCTAGTATTGAGAGCCTCAAAAAGCAGCTGAAAGAAAAGCTGGCATTAAAATCTGACTACGAAATGGACCGCATAGAGCTTGCCTCAAAGTTGGAGCGCACAAAGTCACGTCGGCAAGGCCTGGAAGAGCATTTGCAGCGGATTAGTGCGAATATTGAGGACGCCACAAAGACTACCAGCATTAGTTCTCAAGATGCTGATGCAATCGAGGAAAGTAAGGGCTTTCCAGAGACTACCAAATTGGACGGGAATGGATCAGATAGCGATCGCCCCACTGGAATGGCTTCTGACCCTCCGCTGGCACAGCCAATTTTTAAAACAGAGCTTGCCGAAAGGAGTGATTTGCCTGTCAATGAGCAAGCAAGCACCCCTAAAACGACAGCTGAACTTTCAAAATCCCCCAGACCAGGTTTATTAGAGTCGCCGAGTGATCCTAGAGAAATAACCGTCATCGAAATATCCGACAGTGACTCGGAAGATGACCAAGGCGCTGAACAGAGCATTCACGATATCCCGGACCTTGAATTGGTGGATAATGCCAAAATCCTTACAGACTCTAGAGAAGGTTCTGTTGAAATTAACTCCAACAGTTACGAACAAGGTAAGACAGAACAACAACCAGAACGAGATGAGGCGGAACAACAACCAGAGCGAGATGAGACAGAACAACAACCAGAACGAGATGAGAAAGCTTTTGAATTCAAGAAAACATTCATGGAAATGGAGATGGTATGAAATTTATTGTCGCCAATGACAAATTGACAAGAAAAATAAAACACTTTGCTAAAACTCTCGCGCTTGAACCTTTCTTCTTAAAACAAGAAAGGGCATGGCAGCAATATTCAAAACAGGAACAGCCTCGACACTTTCAAGATTATCAGTCTCCACTGGGAGCTTTTCGGTCTTTTAAATTTAGTCCACTTTACAAAGAGCAGGTATCATCAGGGTACCGCTCTTTGGCATACAATGCCAAGATTCCATTGAATGTGGAATTTTGCAGTACCGAGCTGAGAGGACAGGAATGCCACAACACTGACTGCAAGCATTTGCATTTCCGTAATATAGCCACCGATGGTAAGAAATTTGGGTTGAGGAACTGGAAATTTGAGAGAGAAACCGTGATTATTTTTACTAACCGCATACATTAGACCAAAGCATTCTTGGCGAACTGAGCCGTGCATTTGTAGGAGAAACTGCCGAAGAGGTCGAAGCATATAAATCAGCATTAGTTGAGCTTATCCAGAACAGCGAAGGTGCCGACTTTGATACAATGGTAGAAGCGTTGGTCAAGTTCCGCCAGCAGTACGCCGGAAAATCTGGCCGCATTTTGGATTGGCACAAGCTCAAGTCCATAGCATCAAAGAAGCTAAAAGAAGGCGAGCTGGTGAGCTCGTCGGAGTCTTAAGCTGAGAGATTCGGTTATTTTTATTTATTCATTGCAAAAAGAATACATATATATATATTTCACAAAAACCAACATTTCAATGACTTAGAATTATAATATCAAGCGCCACTTGCAGGCGATTGTGCACGCATGCTTGAAGGCGTTCCAAAGCTTGTGGAACGAGCACGGGCCACCGCCGCAGCAGATGGCTGGTATATGGGCATCCGCGACTCTTCGTCCTCGTCCTCGTACTCACGACCACTCAGCAGCGAAGTAGTGTCGAATAGACCGCCAGGGTTGGATGCATTGGCGGGCTGAGAGTACAACGACTTGTCGCCGAAAATCGAGTCCATTTCCTCTAAAGTCACGCCCATAGTTTCTGGGTAGCAGAAATAGACAGTGATAAAAGAGCATACACATGAACATGCATGGATCAAGTATAGCTTCCAGTGGATTTGTTCCTGCCATATAGGCGTCATTTCGCCCACGATCCAGTTGAATAGCCAGTTCGACGCCGTCGACAGCGACGCGCCCTTGGCGCGAATCGAGAGCGGCATAATCTCCGGTGGATAGAGCCAAGGAATGGGCCCCCATGAGTAGCCGAAAAATGCGTTGTAAATTACCACAAAGATGACCACGGCAGTCGGGGTGTACGACACGTTGAGATACATAAAGTAGGATATCGCCGAGAGCGCAAACGCCATCACCAAAGCACCAGACAGAAGAATGAATCGGCGGCCCCATTTATCGACAATGTACCACGGCGGGATGGTCGATGCAATGTACACCAAGCCGTTGATACCAGTCATCAGAATAGCGTCGCGGCCTACCCACCCTGCTTCTTCGAATACCAATGGGGCATAGTACGAGATGACATTGATGCCGTTCAGCTGTGCAAACATTTGAGAACTCATAGCGATCAGAACCCGTTTTTTGTATTTTTTCCACATTTCAGCATAGGATCGTTCACCTTCCATGCGCTGGATCAGCACTGCTTCTTTAATCTCCTTGAATTCCTGTCGGGATCTTGGATCATGAATGTCACCGCCACCATGTAAGTTAGCAATCGCAATCATTCCCTCATCGTCTCTATCAGTGTCCAAAAGCCATCTCGGGGTTTCGGCGATCACAAACGAGCCAAGCACAAGCAAAGTGCCCATGACGCATTGTAGAAAAAGCGGTAGTCGCCAGCTAATGTCGCTCTCGATAAAACTGCAGAAATAGTCAATCCACACCGAAGATGCGTAGCCCACAATGTTGCCAGTGAACTCAATGCATGCCAACTTTCCCCTATTATGTGGTGGTGAAATCTCGCTCTGATAAACAGGCACTATCGTACTCAACGCACCCACGCCGATACCTGAAATGACTCTCCCCAAAACCATGATCGGTATTCCGGTACTGAATGTCTGCATAGCACCGCCGACCACAAATATACTAGCACCGTATAGAATTGTTAGTCTCCTGCCAATAATGTCGCCGACTCGCCCGACCACCAATGACGAAAACAATGCGCCAACCTCGAGAATGGCTACCATCGTACCGACCTCTGCTCTCGATGGTTCATTGAAATATTTCTTGAAATATGGGCCAGTGATGATACCCGACATGACGCCCTGGTCGTAGCCGAACAAAAACACTCCTAGTGATACAAACACCGATGTGAAGTACAGCAGCGGCTGGCCGGTCAACGCTGCTCGTCGCTTTCTACCTCCAGTCATGATAAATGCTACTATCTGATCACCAAGCCGTGGTCTAGGTAATGTAGGGGTAGGGATGCGGATTTGATGCTGCGCAGTCTTCTGTAAAAAATGGTCGTGTACTTCCTTGTCGTCGATTTCGAAGCTCTCAAATCGGTCCAACTCGTCTTCCTCCTGTGTATTGTCGTCGTCGCTAAACTCGTCGCTTCGTTTCCTTAATGCACCGGAGCTCTCTATCGTGCTGCTGACTCCGTCAGGGCTATTCGAATTAAAACGCGACACCTTGACTGAATGTATAAAACAATAGTGTAAAGATTTTGTATGACAAAACTGATTCTCCAGTCGTAACTTTTTGATGTTGTTGTGTGTTGCACGTCACAGCCCCTCTTCTTATGGTACCTGAAATGCATGTCAGCATCATCTTCAATATGTCACATTGCTTGAGCCATCGTGCTTCATCCGGTCAAAGACGAATGAACTAATTCATCGATGGACTCACGAGCCGTTCGAGGCTCTAGCAAACCTGTGATAATAAAACTTACCATTGACCTAGATGCAACGGTCGCGGTATCGTTTGAACTTTAAAATGGATAACCGAGTTAATGCTTCTACGCGCAACCTTTCACGCCCAGCTTATTGGAAGAAAAATGTTGACCACGAGATTATTAGGAACTTAACAATAAGCACATGTGCAGAAGGCCAGTGTTGTTTTCGCGTGTATAGTGGCTTGGACAAGGTCGATGCGCGGGTCCTGGGGGGTATGACTTCATTTTGCTTTTCCATCCGCTTATCTGCGATTGCATCTATTGCTGCTCCCGCGCGTCGCGGAGGCCGGCCAGGGCGTATCTAGATAGACGGTGATGTCAACAGTGCAAGTTCTCATACGATAAGATCAATGATATTGATCGTAATCAGCACACTTCGGCACTTACTAACTTGAAACATACCAGCCGTGAATGAATTGAAAATCGGGAAAAGTGACCATCAATTGAAGGGCCGTCTCGAGTGCGGCTGATGAGCCTCACCCATTATACACTGTTCGATCTGTTTGTATCTTTCTCTGATAATCACTCATATAAGAGATTGGCAAGCTGGTAGCATTTAGACAGGTTGCTTTATTTTAAATCTAGCCTTGAAATCTTATCACTTGTTACTCGTATGCACGTTGCTCCGAGGACTTTATTAGCGATCGGTTCAGGGATAGGCAGCTCATAGATTCCGTGAAAAAAAACATATAATATTTCTATAATAGCTTATTTAAAAAAAGTCCAAGGAAAATCTCCTTTCAAAAAGTCACTTAACGCCTTTAGTTTGGTATTTAAAAAAACAGTGTTTACTGGCTCTTCTTCTTCTCGGCAAGAGCCTTTCTCTTAGACATGCCCTTGTAAGATTTAATCCAGAAGTTCACAAACAGATAAGTCAATGGTGCAAGGTATCCGACGTTGAACATAACAGCAAAGGACTGACCAGGATTGGCCATACACGATGTGTAGTTGCCCGTTGACGGATTGAAGTAATACACAAACACGTGCAAGAGCGCGAATGTACCGCCAAAGATGAACTGGCAGATCTGGGCAGTCGTGAGAGCACGCTTGAGAACTTTTGGCACTTGGATCTTCAAAGCGCTGAGTGTGTAGTAGAAGTACATGATCGTGTGGATCAAAGAGTTGAAAACGACAAAGATCCAGATTGGTGGAGAAGCATATCGGATGCCTGCCCACATGGACAACATAGCGCCGGCATGGTGATAAGTCTGCAAAAGCGATGACTGCTTACCCTTGGCGAGAATGATCATAGTATCCACCACCTCGTAAAACTTGGACAAGTAGAAGAAGAATCCATAGTAGCTCAATCCATTTTCCCAGATACCCTCATTGACATCACATAGAGATCTCCAGAATCCACCATTTGGCAGGAATGGCGACGACTGCTCACCATTGAGGTAAGCGTCAACAGCGCTGCCGGACACGCCTAGCTTGGCAGCAGCAAACACACTCTTGTAAATGGCGCTAGACATTCCGATACAAGTCCAAGCGGAGTAGATGCAGAGTGCTACATTGTGGAGCACGACGAGGAACTTGAAGAAATTGGTCTTTGCAAAGGCAATTGGCTCCTTGTTGGTCTTTCGCAAGTGGTTGGCAAAGTGCACGGCTGAGGCGTAGACAGTAGCAATGGCGATAGGCACACGCACGTCCATGAACAAGTCGAACGAGGACGAGAATAGCGCACCATGAGGAGGACCCTTAGGAATGTTGACATCGGCCGGCCAGTTGAAAATGTACTGTGGAGGACGAGCCACGTAGGACCGCAAACCGGAAGTAGATCCAGCAGCAGTGGAAGAAGCGACGGACGCCATTCTTTTTATTGACGTACTCGGATTATTATCTCAGGGAACCCCAAAAAAATATAGAGATAGAGATAGACACAAGACGTACTGTATTCGGATTAGTCGTCGAGAACCACACCAACAACGAGTTGTTTGGCAAGTATGATTGAAAGTGGAAAGTGTATATCAAAAGAGAAGAAAAGAGAGAAGAGAGAAAAAAAAATGTATACACAAGAGACTTTAGCTATCGTGCCCGGTGTAAATTAGGTTTCGCTAAGGCCGGTGTGTGCCTGCCTGCCTGCCTGGCAGCCGCCGCGGCCCCTCGCTCTACTTCATGTCCGCCCCGCGCATCGCGGGTTTGATGAAATTTTCGCGCCTCAGCAACAATACGACCTCGAGTTTTTAGGTAACACGAAGTATCTAGACCGGACATGATCTGTTCTGCATCTTATTCAACGAGAATCAAAAGAAGAGCTTTATTTTAATACTATTGTGTATATCGCGGTATCCTAGGAATAGAGTTCCTCTGTTTAGCGAGTGGATGTGCTTTTTTTCCGAGTGTCTCAGGTCTTCAAACTCGAGTATTCTAATCTATTTCTACCTCGACCAGCTCAAGCGCCATGAAGACAGCTATTCAATTTTTTTTTCGGCATTACGGGACAGCCTTGAAAGCGGTTCTACAATCACAAGCTTCGAATAAATATATGTAACTATGGGTCTAAAGTAGCGCATTTCAGTTCCTCGGCTGCTTTTGCTTTATGTGCTCAAAAAATGTCAGACGCGCGGCTTTATAGACAAACCCAACGCTCAACACACTCGCCAAACCAGCAATGCGCGATTCGTGCGGCTGATTTGAATAGTCCGGATTGCGGTACATTCGATGTGGAATATCTGGTGTATATATCACGAGAAGAAATACTCGCTCTGTCTGACCATATTAACGTCGTAGTCACCGGTTTTAGGGATCGAAGGAAAGTGTACCGGAACCCATAGAGGCACTTTCCGGCTACCTATCGGCGGCAGCTCGTCACTAGTGAAATAGTCAAAATACCGTGTTTTTTCCACGTCGTCTCCTCCCCCAGACTCTGAGCCCAGCTCCGATACTCGGCTTTTCAGAAAATTGCTTGCTGAGCCAAGATAGTAAACTGGCGGCCGCTCACTGTTGCTGCCGGTGCTATTGTTGACCTGTTGAAACATAACCGTTGGGGTGACCGCCGACCTGCGGGACTTGCTGCGGCTGGTCCAACCGTTTGCATGCAAGCCGTTGTTGTCCAAGCGCTCAAACGCCGTGTGCTCTATGCGTAGCTCGTCCCGAAGAGCCTCTTGCACATTTTTGTAAGCTCGTGTTTTGCGAAGCTCCAAAATTTGCTCCGCCAAGCCACTGCTTCGCGGTATGTAGACAAGCTGCATTTGGCCCACAGTCTCACTGCGAGCAGTGAACTCGTTTCTCAGACTCGACACCAACGGCAGATTCTCGTGTAGTTTGATAAATTCTTCGCGCAGTAGTCGGTTCAACGTGTCCACCGAGCTTGCGTGTGTCCAAAAGCTATCGTGCACGGCGGCGAACGTGAGTCCATGGTCAAAAGCCGACGTGGCGGTACAAAACATATGCGTTGAATCCAAGCTGTGAATGAAATTGGGGGCAATGGCGTTTCTCTGCCGCATGCTGTCCACTGTAGAGTGCTTGTATGGGTTGCGCAGACGCAGCTTCTGGAGACCCGTCTTGAGAATCAAAATCTCGGCCTCCCGGTACGCTTGCACCACTGGCAGACCCATTGGCGTTGTCCAGATTGTAGCACTGGTCTTTTGCAGCGGCTCCTTGGCACTCGGGGAGTACACTACAGAGTTGCATATCCTGTTCGTGCACTCTTCAAGCCAATGCTGAATGTCCTCGGCGCCTTTGAAAAGCTTGCTGCGAACGTCGAATATTTTGTTTGACACGTATCGTGCGTAATCATATAGACTGACTCCGTTACGCGTGTCCAAGTCTAGCGACTCGAGCTGATCGTATACTTGACTGACGGCGCCGAATTGAGTCACTCCGTACACTGTAGTCATGACTGGCTGTTTGACAACTTTGCGCGTAATCTTGCCTTTCAACCCCAATGCAATGGCATTTCCGTGGTCAGCCTCGATCGCCGTAGCTTTCGAGACCTCATCCTTGACTTTTGAGTAAACATCATTCGGAGTCGCCGCTGGTATCATGTTCACCTGTAGTGCTCCTTCAGTGTCGCCACCTAAAGCTGCATAATGTTGGAGCCCATTACAAGATCCGTCTTGGTTCACTGGAATACGGCTGATATAATCCTCCGGGTTCGGCATCTGCAGTGCATCCCGCAGTTCGAAACATGTGGCAAGAGTTTGAAACGGCTTATCTGCGCTCATCCACCATTGATTTTCCAGTGGTGCATTGGCAGACGCTAATATCTGCTGTAGGTGCTTGTCTGTAAATGCAGCCCTTTCATCGTTGCTAATCTTATCAGCACCAAACATGTTCGCGAGATGGATCTTGAGCCACTTGAGTCCATCTGAGCCTAGCTTCTTGCCGTGCCAGAACTGAAGTAACCCACGAGAACTCTCCTGTCCCAAGTGTGTCATGCCAATTGACGATACTGGGTACATCCTCCCACGAAAATCAATCTGGTACGTGAAGTAAAATCGCTCGCCGTTGGCAGCGTACGCCTTATAGTACTCAATCATCCGTTCGTAAATCAATCTATTGGATCGCTCACTTATCAATAGCTCCTTCAGACGCAGCAGCCGTCTTCTTTCTTTGTAAGGCATCTTTCTATCGAACACGGGGTACTCCTCGGTCGGAAGTCGAGGAATGTCCAGAATAGCTGCCTTGGTACCTAATAGAGATACTACCACGTCAAGTACTCGTCTGTTGACAGCCCAGGCTGTAGACGAAATATTGTCAATGGCTGTGAGAAGCTCGTCCATATTTCCACGCTTCATTGCTTCACGAATATACTGCTCTTGTTCCCAAGACCCTTGACTGGAAGATAACAGCGGGAGCGTAGTGTAGGCGTAGCCTCCATCATCGTAGCCCGCCCACGGCAGGGGCTTTATAAGCATCGGCAGCTTGTCGGAAATACTCAACAGGGACTCATCTTGCCCCGGTGTAATAACCATCGAACTGATGATAAATTCGTTGGGCTTGATCACTCCAACTCTTGTGCCGTCTTTAAACGCAAATGTGTGCCAAAACGCCGGTTTGATCTCTTCTTCTCCTGTTACAGGATTTGTAACCGGTGATCTCATAACTTTCAAGCAAAGCGCAAGTAGTGATGCACCAGCTTTGATGCGGTCAATTTGCGACATTTTTTTCATCGAATACAGCCAGTACTTGCCGTCGAGTTTGCGGATCATCTGCGACCGCGCCGCATCATCGCCCTTCTCAGGAGTCGTGCGGCGGCTGCGCTCTGCGCTTGCACCGTGTCGTGCAATATGCGACTTGCGGAACGCGTCTTCCAATGCTGAACCTAGTCGCGCTGCGACGTTTGCAACGTGTGCAAGCCCTTGAGTATCTGGATTCAAATACTGGATGCAAAGGTTTGCCATTTCACTGACTGCAATCTTCGACACCGGCTCGTAGCCGATAGCGGTGAAGAGTTCTGCAAACTCCGACAGATCCGACTTCCCAGCCCACCGATACACTTTCAACGCATCTTCTAACTGCTGAGCCCATTTCCAGCCGTATTCTCCGAGCGAGCTGTCAGATGCGGAGGGCTCTTTTGGCCCTTTGGAGAAAGACTGCATCTCGATCTGGCGCTGTCTCACTTGATTCAACTCGTCGTATGCCCGCTCGAACTTGAGTTGGTCGTGGGAATTCAAAGTATCGTACAACTGCATATAATCTCTGTTAGAGTCTCCGAACAAGCTCTCAGTATCGAGACGAGTACGAATCAAGCCCAAAATCGAGGTGGGTGCAGCCGCCGCATTCTTAGTAGTGCTTGTCTTCAAGTTAAGAAAACCAAGAGTCTAATAGAGTCAGCAAATTGAATTAGAAAAAAAAAAGTAGAACTCACGTTTTGGATCACAATCTTATCACTCACAGACAATATTGCGGAATTTCGATAAAGCTCTTCGGCGGTCCCCCCGTTATCGATCCACCACGACCAAACTTCAGAAATCGACTCACGGTCACTCAATCGGCATAATTCATGCAGCACAAATGCCGTAGCCCACGACGGTGCACGAGCCAAACCGTAGCTGCTGTGCTCTTTCAGCAATTGCTTGAGTTGCACAGTGTCTGTGGTATGTGCCAGCAACGCTGCATACGACGCTTCGAGAATGTCAGCACTTACAGTGTTGCCGTCACCGAGCTTTCTCAATACAGACGCAGCTTTCGCCACTCCGTCGTCTGCTTGGAGCGCTTGTCTGAATATTCTTATCCAGTGCACCTCCGTCTCTCGCTCGAGTCCTGCAAACGGATCTACTTTCTTGCTGTCGGCGCCATTTCGATTCTCATAATTCTTAGCAACAAACTGACGAGCTCTATCGCTCCACCGTAGATCGACTATCTCACCATAATTCGCAGATCTGGCCACCGAGCTTGATGATCTGGCCAGCAGTCGTCTCATAAAGGTGCAGCGGGAAAAAAATAGGTGGGCCGCCGCGAGGACAAACAGTACTGTACAAAACTTGAGAACGCAACCACAAGTTGATCTGTCATGTCACGACCAATGGACGTAGACCGCCGCAGGTCGCGATCTCGCTCACCAGTACGTGAGAATTCGCAAGAGCGTCGCCGTGGCCGCTCCCGGTCGCCTCAACGCAGCAGGGACGACCGATCGCGCAGCGGGAGCAGTACTAGTAGTAGGCAAAGTCGCTCACCGTCTCGAGGCCGCAAATCAGAACCGCAGGTACCGAAGGTTATTCTAGTACCCGATCCATATAAAATCGAGCTCACTTTTGTGCCCAAGATTGTGGAAGAAGAGCATATCAAGGAAATATTCGGCACCTACGGAGACATTATCAATGTCGACAACATGGACACAAGGTTTGGTCGAGGCACCGGTGGCGAATCGGGTAGGATCTGGTACGTCAATTACATGAGTGAACAAAGCGCAAAGAAGGCTATTGTCCATATGCATGGAGGCAGAATCGCGGGTAAAGAGATCTCGGTGGATCTCGCAAGTCAAAAAACGTACCCGGATAGATTACCCTCTGAGGAGCGAGAGAAGGTATTGAGGGAATACGAAAGAAGAAACGGCGACCTCGTCGAACATGAGAATTTTGCTCCTAAATCCTCATATCGGCCTGGGCCCTCGTGGAAGACTGCTGGCGATTATGCATCCGACCGTCGGCGCGACGTGCATACTAGACGTGGACGGAGAAATATGGTAGTCGACGAACCGCCGCCGACTCGTAGCCGGTATAGAGGCGACTATCGTTGATGAATACAATGCAACACTTATTTAATTTATTTCTTTTCTAATTTCTCACAGAATTCTAAGCTTCACGATCGCGGTAAACCATTTGCCTTCATTTTTTTCGTGACCGCGAGTTCTTGTCAATCAGCCATGCACATTTGCTACCCCATTTCGATCCTCGAAGCGATACCATATGTTTTTTAATCTGAATCGCAACCTGCTCCTTTTGTGCTTGTGAGCCGCTTTGCAAAATATACTGTATCAAATAGTTCCCATGTGCATCAGATGCGATATCAATAAGCGGGATTCTCGGTCTACCAGGTACTCTCTCCGTCACTTTATCTAAAAATCCTTGAATAATCACTGGGTCACCCATTTTGAGCATCTTTTCAACAGCCTTAGATGCGAATTGGTCAACACTATAATTGGGCGAGCACTCAATAATTCGCTGGCAAACAATCTGCCGGTAAGGCTCGTCAGCATGTTCGACCATATGCTGGATGACCCAATTACCCCATTGACCCTTAATAATCCTGTCCAAATTCTCAATGACTTCTTGAACACATGGCTGTTTGTCGTGCTCATTGCAGTTTTCAAATATATTCTGTACTACAAGAGAGCCTGTCTCTCCTAACGCAACCTCAGTCCACATTCCAGTCAAATCGCGATTCACACGGTCC
Source organism: Blastobotrys indianensis (assembly GCA_030558855.1). Taxonomy (NCBI): domain Eukaryota; kingdom Fungi; phylum Ascomycota; class Dipodascomycetes; order Dipodascales; family Trichomonascaceae; genus Blastobotrys; species Blastobotrys indianensis. The sequence goes on along the minus strand of JAKTQK010000009.1, from coordinate 233,722 downwards.
ATAAATTTCGGCGGAGTCACATCCCATCGAAGCTCAAATAGTTTTTGCCACACATGACAAGCGTATCGATGTACGACACTATCTGTAACTCGGGATAGCATTTCTTCAATTATCTGATTCTTCATCTCATTATCCACGCAATCAAGCGCCTTCTGGATGACATGGCAGCCAAATGGGTCCATAGCCAACTCTACAACGTTTTTAATCATTCCCTTTGTGATGCTAGCAACTTGCTTTGGATCACCATATTCCAAGCACCGCTGCACAAGAAAGTTGCCAAATCGATTGATCATGAGCATATAGGACTGGTCAATGATTGCCTCAATGATGCCGGTTCTTTGCTCATTGCTTGCAATCTTGAGCTTTTGCTGAAGAAATATAGACGCCTGCTGGTCATTATCTAGCACGATTCTGTCGACGATGAACTTCCAATTGCAGCTTACTGAACGCTCCAATAACTTGCGATAGTTGATTGCATCATTATACTGGTTCATAGCATAGAAAATCTGATTAGTCTTCTCCGGCTCGGCCGCTTGCTCACCAGAGAAAGCAGCAGAATTCGATGGCATCTCAGAATATAAGCTTGACATGCCGGCCGCCAACGATTTGGGTTCGGTGGTAGAAGGGTTGAAAGCAGAGTCCGGCGCCGCTGTCCAAGTGTTGTTCATAGTGGGAGCAAGAGGGGACCAAATGTTATCTGTTTTTGGCAGCTGGCGGGTGTTTATTGGATGAGGCACTGTAGCAAATTGCGAACCAGTTCGTGAGCTAGAAAGTTGTGCCAATTTCAACGTTGCGGCAGTGTTGCCGCTGGTAGGTTGCTTAAAAATTGACGGCACTGAGGAAAACCCAAGATCAGTTGTGAACAAAGACGGAGAATCCTGTTCAAACGACATGCCATTGTACTGTGACTGGCTCCAAGTTGTAGCTGAACTTGCTTCAGTAGGGTACAGAGAATCGGTGGATGTCTCAATCGATGTCAGAGTGCTCTCCAGGTTATTTGCAGATTTAGGATCAAAATAAGCAAATGCAGCTGGAATATCATTCGGCAGGCGCAATTTTTTAGCAAGCAGCTGCCTACGCTGCTCCTCTGTCTCGTTGAGTTGGATTTTGGCCTGCGCCAATTCGAATCTCAAATGCTCGAGCTCCGAGCTCTGCTCGCCAATCTTCTGGGCCATCATTGTCATCTGCTCTTGAGAAGAAGACATGTAAGAAGGAATTTGGCAAACTTTGTGGTCATTATGCAAGCCACGATCGCCGCCACCGCCAGAAATTGTAGTCAATAGGTCATCGTCTTCAAGATGCGATGAGTCCAGATTTAAATCGCCTTCCATCCATAAAGGTAATTGATAGCTCGACATTGTGGGCCGATTATCTCTCATTTCTATCGCCGCTTTTTCTTCTTCATTGTCACTCTCAATATCATGTAGTGGTCGCTGCTGACTTTCTTTATAGTAAGCAGCTAGCCGGTGCGGCGCGAGGGGCTGGTGCGGCGGCGCTTGCAACAATGGATGCCACAAAGACGATACTTGGTCGATCCTAAATTTCTGCTCATTGACCTTCGTTCCTGTATCGTTTATGTCTAATGGAAATGAATCACCGACATCGGTATTGGTATTCCCAGTCGCCGGAAAGCCATGAGGTTTCATGGCGCCGGGAAGCGATTCTCTCTCTAGTCCTGCAGATATTCTTCTTATCTAACGTGAGATATCAGCTATTGCGTTAGCATGATTATTGCATAAACCGTATATCCTTACGATATTTCTCTTTGATAAATCTCGATAAATAGGGAAGAAAAATGGGTTTGGCGCTGAGTGAGGCGAAGTGAATCAAAAGGTATAGAGAGATCCGAGCGAGTAAATTATATAATCGCGCACATATTCACGAAACATTGTAACAACGTGTATCATTAGCATGCTATAAACATCAAAAATCGAGGACAAAAGAGAAAAAGGAGAAAAAAAAAGCTTTGAATCATCATCATATATGTACAAAAAAAATAGTCAAAAAGCGTGAACTCGCCATGACTTTATTTCGAGCCTCCAAGTACACGGTCAAAGGCTGGAATCAAAGTCTGTGCCAAGGCAAACGAGAATACAAGCTTTGGTCCCGTAGTTAGGAGCTTTGGAACCAAACCCTTGAAGAAAGCAGTTGGACCCTCGTTCTTGACCATCTTCTTGATAATGTTGAGACCAGACTCTGGGTTATCAAAGTTTCGGTTTTGGATTCGAGTCTTGATGACATCCAGCGGAGCAGACACAATCAATGAAGCAGAGGCACCGAAAATGGAAGCGACAAAGTTCTGGCCCCAAGTGGCAGAAGAGTAGTCTTCAAGCTTGTAAATGTATTCTTTGGCGAATGCAGAACCACCGAACAATGCGAATGAACCTGGCGCGTTTCGGGCGGCGGTCCAGCCCCAACCTCGATATAGACCCATACCTTCGTCAGCCAACACTCGTAGGAAGCCTCGACCTCGGAAGGATTCTGGGTTGGTCTGTCGCTTGATCTTCAACACGTCGAGAGGCAAAAGAACAATCTCACCAATACCAACCAAAGAGCCCGCGGTGGCAGACATCATAGCCTTACCAGTCTTCTGTCCAAACGCATTTTCAAAGTACGACTTGTAGTTCTTGGTCAGATACTCGTTTACAAATGGCTGGCCACCGTACTTGTATACTCGCTGAAGCACCTTGTAACCAGCGGCATAACCGAGGCCAGGAAAGAGAGATACCAATCGTCGGCCAATGCCTGCATTGGCGTAGTCACGGAAAACCACCTGGTTGAGCTGGGCAGCGGTCGTGACACGACCTTGATTAGACATGAGTCGCTTGGCAGTGGTGTCTACCTGTTAACGAAATAGTTAGTTTGCCGCACAATAAGATTAAAGTAAAATGAAATAGCATACCGGGTGGAAGACTGCCAATTCGGCAATACCTGCAGTAGCTGCGCAGTGAGTTAGCTTCGACGAGTCATCGTTGCGGTGAACGTACCAGAACCCAAGACACGGGAAATGCCAGACTGCTTCTTGTCGGCATGAGAGGTTGGAGGAGACATTATCTATAAGTTGGGGAGAAGGGGAGGGAAGGATATAAAAAAATGCCGCCAAGCGATGGTCTCGTTCTCGTCTATCGGTAAAAAAAAGTTTGGATTTTCCAATGCACGCTGAAATCTGCACGCAGTTAAGATATGACTGAATTTTGCGCACCTGAAATTTAAGCAGGCTGACTCATGTAGCCGCGCAGTGATTATGTAATGCAATCATGCTTCTACCATCGACAGATAGGAAATGAAATAATCACCAGCAAAACCAATAAAACATCAGGGAAAATTCGTGGCTTCGCTGTAGAGATGTGGAGTCTATTTTTTAGGTGAATAATTCCTGTGTCCGTGAAGGAATGCAGCGTTTGCATTCCAAGCCGCATTTACAGCGGCTCCCCTCTGACCAACCTGTTAGACTGCAAGTGGAGGCATTGCAATTGCAAGCCCTGTCAACGATATGGCATTGGAGATGTTTAGGCAAGAGAGATCGATATCGAGGTTGCTGTCTGTGTTCTCACACCGATTCGTCTGAGACAGCCAGAAGTCATTTCAGTGCACAGTCTCCCAACGCGGCTGGTTGCTCCCGCCACTCATAATCCTCGCACGTTAAAGCCACTCCTAACTTCTTACACCTCACCGATCAGCAGACATCCGCCACCATTGTGCTTTTTGAAAGTTAATATACACCGCATTTTGCCCCCCTTGAACCCCTTCACACTTTTAAAGCCTCTTTTTTTTTGTTCTCTCAACTGTCTGCACGTTTGCAGCACTCGTCGAGAGTTGAAGAAGCTTGTATCAGAAACCGCCTTATAGGTTTTTTTAATAAAGAGAAAAAAAACACTCAAGCACAATAACCCCACAGCCATATAGTATATAGAAGTTTCTATCTTTTTTTTTTCTTTCTTGCTACTAACTTGTAACAGCTGGTCAAGGAAAAAAAAAATGTCTCTGGAGGATATTGAGGCAATGAAGGAGGACTACCTGGAGTCTCTCCAAGAGCTCACAGTGCCTGCACGGCCGGTTATCAACAACCTGACCGATATTGCACGAGAGAACACGCATGCTGCGCAAGGAATTGTCAAGGCGATTGAAGAGCACTTGAACAAGTGCCCTCCCACGTACAAGCTACCCGCGTTGTACCTGATGGACTCGATCTGTAAGAATGTTGGGTCACCATATACGACCTATTTTGGTCTGCAGCTTTTTAAGACTTTTACAAAGACATATACGTTAGTTGGTGAGTCAGTTCGTCGTAAAATGGCGGATATGTTTGAGACGTGGAAAGTCCCGCAGCCGAATTCTGGCAAGCCGCTTTTTTCCACAGAGCAGATTAGAAAGATTGACGATTTCTTGGGTAAAGTAAGAGAAACGCAGCAGGAGGAGCAGAGACTGAAACAGACTGAGCAAGCTAGAAGTTTTTTGACTAGTGGGCCCATGTCGGCGTCGGCACTCTTGGTGGAAGTGGATAAGCTTATCGACCTTACCGCGCAGCGCCAACGGTTCGATAATACCGTGGAGGCAGGTGAGCAGCTTGCAGCATTGACTAAGCTGAAAGAGCTGCTTTCGTCTTCTGGTATTGACGCCGCCCTTTTGCCTCGATTTCAGAAAGAACTAGCCGGAATCAATCAGCGAGAAGTTGAGCGACTGAACCAGCTCACATCGCGGCAGAGCACTCCGTCTTTGCCGTTCAATATACCGCATCAACAGGGCAGTTTTATGCTCCCATCTATGCCTCCTGCCAATACCGGTTTGCGAGGAGTTGACCTTTCGCAGCTGATGCCTGTTATGCATAGCCAGCAGCCGCAGATGCCTCTTTTCCAGCAGCAGCAGCAGCAGCAACAATCACAACCGCAGATGCAGTCTACGAACCGCAATCCGATGGATTTGTTCAACGGTCTCAAAACTCTAGGAGTATTGGGTCAATTTGTTGGCGGTGCTGCAGTGGTGGAAGTAGAGCTGTCTAACCAAGGCATACAAACTGCACGTCCTCAGCTAATTGATCGGCTGTACAAGAACCTGAGCGAACAATGCAACTCGTGCGGCAAGCGGTTTGTGAATAGTGCGGAAGGCAGGAAAGAGAAATCTGCGCATTTGGATTGGCATTTCCGAACCAACAAGCGGCTGCGAGAAGACAATCGGCAGCAGAACCGAAGCTGGTACCAGACACTGGACGACTGGGTCAAATGGAAGGACGAGAACGACGTGCTGGGCCTTGGAGGCGAGGACGAAGCAGCCGAGAGCAAGACGAAAAAGACCAAAGTGTCGCAGGAGCAATTGATGCAGCAGTGTGTGCCGGCGCCGGAAAACAAGCTCGGTAAAGTGTCGTGTCCGATATGCACCGAGAAACTGAAAACGAAATGGAACGACAATACAGAAGAATGGGTATGGACGAACGCAGTCAAAGTTGGAAACAAGGTATTCCATGCAACTTGCCGCGCCGAGGCAGACGATGCGCTCATCAAGCGACTGATACAACCGCGCCATGCCACTCCGCCAGGTGGTGGCCCAGCTCGACCGACGCCGCCACCGTCCTCGACATTGGGTTCATCTGCGCTTGCATCGAATCCTGTCAATTTGAGCAGTCTCGATCTGAAAAGCATTTTGGCGAATTTCCAGCCAGCGGCCGCAGTGAAGCGTGAGCATACGCCTGACGAAGACACGTCCTTCAAAAAGGTCAAGCTCGAGCATGCATAGAGTTTTTCAAAATCGCATTTTCATATATATATTGGCATAACTAGCATCCAAATTTTTGTAACTATAATTCATGAATTTTACGTATTGATCGAGCCGAGCGTGCAACAACAGGTAGGTGGACTTGTCAATTATAATTTATTTTCTTCTCCATGTTAAATATACAAACTGTACAGCAGAAATGAATTACTTCTGGCCCAAGCACTTGAGAATGTCGCTCCATACAGTAGCAGGCTTCTGGGAAGCGTCAATGCCCTTCCAGATACCAGTCTTCTTGTAGTAGTCGACGACTGGGGCGGTCTGGGCGTGGTAGGTCTTCAATCGCTTTGTCAAGGCGTCGGCATTGTCGTCGGATCGCTGCACCAATGGCTCGCCGGTGATATCGTCCTTCATGGTCTCCTTTGGCGGGTTGAAGATCTTGTGGTAGGATCGGCCCGAGGCTGGGTGCACAAGACGGCCGGTGATTCGGTCGACCAGGAGCTGGTCCTCAATCTTCAGCTCGACAGCGTGCTGCAACTCGGCGTGCTTCTCCTTCAACATGTCGTCCAGTCGCTCGGCCTGTGGGATAGTTCGTGGGAAGCCGTCGAGAATGAACCCGTTCTTGCACTCGGCGTTGTTCTCGAGCTCGGCCCTGATCATGTTCACCATAATCTCGTCCGACACCAAGCCGCCTTGGTCCATAATCTTCTTAGCGGCAAGACCCAATTCGGTCTTCTTAGCGACCTGGGACCGCAGCATGTCGCCAGTGGCCAAGTGGCAGGCGCAGTACTTGTCCTTCAAGTTTGGTGCCTGGGTGCCCTTGCCGGCGCCTGGTGGTCCAATGAGCACCATCCGCAAAGCCGGAGGCAAGCTCTTGGCCGGGCCACTGACGCTCTGGCCCTTCTCGAGGAAGTCCACACGAGCTTGGAGCTGCGAAAGCTGCTTCTTGAGTTCAGCAATGTCGGCCATTGTTGTTTTTTTATATTTTCCGAGTGAAACTGAATGAAAGAGGAACGGACCTCTTTGAAACGGGATTTGGAACTTTTGGAATTTTCGGGGCGCGCGGCTTTTGATCCGCCAATCAGACTGGCTTAGTAGTGGAATACGCAAAGTAGTATCTATGACGAATGCGATTCAATTAAATTTAACATGCTTTATTTGAAATCCCTGAGAATTTATTATATTTAGTGAAAATCGTAGGTATTTGATTTCAAAGGGCTTATGCATTTACATTGGACCACATCACGTTGCGAGATTTTTTAGAATTTTCCACTCACGGATTTTTCAACATCAACCCATCTCCACGACTAATTCATTAATCATCATGGTCGACAAGCCGGAACTTGCCAACGAGGCCGTTATGAAGCCGTCGGTTGAGATGCCTGCTGACAGTGTGGTGGTCAGCGGTATCGACTTTGACGAGACAGACAAGAAGAATATCCGCGCTGCTGACTTGATCGATGGGATGCGAAACATGGGATTCCAGGCTTCGTCGCTGTCCAAGGCATGCGACATTATCGACGAGATGCGGACTTGGAAGGGTGAAGATAAAGAAGGTAATCCTGCTTCAACGACGATTTTCCTCGGTTACACTTCCAATCTGATCTCGTCAGGGTTGCGGTCGACTCTCAAGTACTTGGTCAAGCATAAGATGGTCTCTGCCATTGTTACCACTGCCGGCGGTATAGAGGAGGACTTCATCAAGTGCTTGGGTGACACTTATATGGGCGAATTCGCGCTCAAGGGAGACAAATTGCGGGATGCTGGCCTTAACCGTATCGGCAACCTGCTGGTTCCAAACGACAATTACTGCCGGTTTGAAGAATGGGTAGTGCCGATTCTCGATACAATGTTGGAAGAGCAGACTGCAGAGCAAGAAAAGCTCGGCAGAGAATTCAATCCGTCGTCTCCAGCATGGTGGACGCCGTCGCGAGTGATCAACCGACTCGGCAAGGAGATCAACAATGAGGACTCTGTCTACTACTGGGCATGGAAGAACGATATTCCCGTGTTTTGTCCAGCATTGACCGACGGGTCGTTGGGCGATATGCTCTTCTTCCACACATACAAGGCGTCGCCACAGCAGTTGCAAGTCGACATTGTGGCCGATATCCGGAAAATCAACTCCATGTCGATGGAGGCGACACGAGCAGGCATGATCATTCTCGGAGGCGGCCTCGTCAAGCACCACATTGCCAATGCCTGTCTGATGCGAAACGGCGCCGACTACGCCGTGTACATCAATACTGGCCAGGAGTTTGATGGCTCCGACGCCGGTGCACGGCCCGACGAGGCTATTTCGTGGGGCAAGATCAAGCAGGATGCTAAGCACGTCAAGGTCTATGCCGAAGCGACATTGGTGTTCCCATTGATCGTGGGCGCCACATTTGCGCGATCCTAGATATCATATCTTGCCACTATGTATATATTTCTTATTTATCTCAAAAATCAAACATGGACGCAGTCAGTCTAGACTCTTAATACGACGACCTTTTTATCGCATGATCTAGATAGAGCGAGATTGGATTGGGAATAAAAAAAATAATTGGATGATCTTCGTATAAGGCACCAATGCGTCATGTCGAGTGCCAGATTAAGCATGTAGCGGGATGTGCGGCGAAAAAAGAGGACACGTTCAGCTCGGCGCCAGGTTTCCTGATTTGCATAATGCGAGAGAATTCGTGGCATTTGATGGCATACGACCAAAGTATATGTTTCGGCATTTACTTGTTTATATTTATAAAGCACTTGAACATACCAACCGCTAGATATTCACCTTGTAAAAGTCTGGTCTCCTTCTAACTATCGCAAATTGACAAAAAAATCGAAAACAAAGTGGTTATCAATGCAAATTGATGCATCTGAACATATTAACTTTTTTCCCGTACAGAAGCGCAACGCATCGCTTTGTCAACCGACTTGATCTAGGATAATATTTTTTAGTTGATTTTTTTTTTTTTGATTTCATGCACTCGAGTTCATAACTCCGCTATCGCATTTTCAACGACTCCGATTAGCTAGAAGTCTTTAGATTTTCAAATGTCGTCCAAAAGTTTATGGTTCCGTGAATCGCCTATATCTTTTCTTCTTCTATTCCCGTATGCAGATTCAACACTGTAACCATCGATCGGTGGTGTCGCAAGAGCTGTTCGAGATGACACTCTCCAAAAGATTCATAGGTCATCTCCTGACTTCCAATACACATATTAGTTAATTACTTTCTATATAATAGAAAATTTCATGCTCATTGCACTTCTTTAAAATTCAGACCACGCCGCACGCGGCTCACGGGGTGTTTAACTGAACTTCCCAACGACTCGCTGGCCCAATCACACCGCGACCAAAAAAAATCACACCCATACGATCAACTAATCTGAACAAGAGGGTGATTGAATCATGTCGTCGTCACTGATCCGTATCCTTCGAAATGCATGGCGAGTCGGCCCACGAGAGTACCTTCACCAGATGAACACCATTGGTGACGTCAAGACTGGAACGTACGTGTTTCGCGAAACTCTGAGAAACTGAGAAGAAGCTAACCTCCGTTTCATAGTCTTATTGGAGCTGACAAGTACGGGAACAAGTTTTTCGAAAACACACAAGAAGATGAAATTCATCGTACGTTTGAACTCTTTCTTAAAATTGGTGGCTAACTTTTCTCAGTGCGAACGCGATGGGTACAGTATAAAGACTTTTACGGCGATATAGGACAAGTAGAGCCGGCATGGCATTTCTGGCTCGGCTACGGTGTCGATGTGCCTCCTAATCAGACCGCCGAGCAGTTCAAGAGCCGTCCTGCTGTTCCGGGACCTGCAAACTACACCAACTTGACCGGCACGCCAGGCGCTTATATGTGCTACTCCACCGTCAAGCCCAAGGTCGAGGCGTGGACGCCGATCGTCGCCAAACGATAGTGAATATATATATATTCAATCATTTAATGCATATTAGATCTGAAAATTATCAACCCAAAAAAGAGTAGAATCCAAACGTATGGTCATTGATTTCGAAGATTGTGAAATGCGCTCAGACATTACAAGCGGATTGCTTTAAGTGAACTTGTGCATTTTCAGACATTTCAAATGTTTTGCCAGACATTGTTATCATGATCTGAGATGTTGCTAGAAATGTCAATTAGTTCCTGTAGCCGCTTTATGCCATGCACGCCGCACTATACGTCTGAGGACGCCGCATGTAAGTTCAATGGCTTGCAAAATAAATCTGCAGTATCGATTATATCTCAGAATTTCCCCAAAAACTCGTCATGTGAAAGAAAACTGCAAAAAGCATCTGATCCATGAAGGGTTCAATTGACAGGTTTCCGAAACTTTTTGCAGCTTCCGAGCCCCATGCCTCCCAGACTACGCCATCACAAACCTCCTTGGCTTATCCCCCATCTGTGCTGCCTCGTGGTCATATGGGGTACACACATATCGACCGTTTTCCAACGACGATACCGTTTTCCGACGAGACAAAAAAGGTCTCAAAGTACCATGTTCATTTGTGGAGGTTTTGTCTCCCCTTGCCCAGGATGCATCCAAGACCTGACGTCAACGAGGCGAATGATTCACCCCCTTACTTCCAGATATTTTTTTGTTCTTGACAGCAGATTAGAATTTGAGTCTACTTGCAGTTCTTGACAGGTTGTCATCAGATACAAACCGGCACTCTGTATTCACGAGGCATGTTTGTACTGTAAAGATATCAAAGTCTCACACATTGACCTCCGAGATCTCTGATCTGGTGCCGTCAAGGTGTAGTACCTGTACCCCGAAATTGCGCCATCTCTCTCTCTCTCTCTCTCGAACCGATCTGGCAGCCTACTGTGCTCATCACCGATCTCATCAATCTGCTTCAAGTGTACTACAGTAGCCCTCTATCAGATGTCCCGCTTAATGGTTGTTCGGATCGGCCGAGCAATGGTGGGCAGCGTCTCACTGCTTTCAAGACCACCATGGTCAATTTCCGCCTACAAACTCGATCCAAGATAACATGCCTTTTTCCGCCACTAAGGTAAATGGAGCGTTTATTTCCCTTGCCTTGGAGCAAAAAAAAAACGGTACACAAATGCCTCTTTGGCTAATCGGCGAATGCGGGATAAGTAAATCCTACCGCCATTTGAAGCAATAATTTGTGTGTCGTTTTTGAGAGACATGTCCCCACAGTTGACTAACTTTTAAAAAAGTGCTGCAGCAGGTACAGGTACCAGAAAAAACCCTCTCCACCACTGTACAGTACACACTGACCTTTACCGTACAGAGTGATGAGCGCCGCCTGAGATTCGTACTACGGAAAGCGCGTTCAAAACAAGAAAAAAGTCGTGTATACTAAGTTTATCTCTCACACGCGTCAATGGGGCCAGAATAAGGGAAATCTCAGATAAAAAAATAAATAAATAAAAATAAACGCGTCACGCTCATGTCTTCTCTGTTTGGAGAAACATCCCTGTTCGTGTGTGAATAATAGCAGTGAAATATTTTTCAGTTCCAAATCTAGTACACGACGCTGAGAAATCTTCGCGATGAACAGATCTCTTTTTTCAACGGTCTTATCGATCAAGATCTGAGCTTCTCGATGGTGATGATTGAGAGTCGGAAATTTTTCTTTCACTTGTCGTTATCATCAGAATCTACACCAGTTCTCCACGTGCGTCGCGATTGTCTACAATGCTGAGCCGCTCTAGACAGCGCCTCGGCTTTGGCGGCCGCAGCACCAGGTGCAAGCCAATGGTACAAGATGTACTACAGAGGCGGGCATCATCAGTGTTTATGCACAAGTTTTCATACACTCGCGCACTTGAAAGAACAATACGATGATAAAAAAAACGAAAAAGTGATGGTCGCTGTATGTCTACCGCTTGTCATATCCCGCCGACGCCTGTCTTAATTGTTTTTTCATCAACGTCCCTTGGTGGTCAAGAAGTAAAAAAAAATAGTGTACTACACAGTTCACTAATCTAGATCTCTTTGATTGTTCAGGACACGCGCAAAGTTGCGTTCTTTTAGATCATTGCCGTTTGCAGAGCACGCATCCCCCTCGATCTCAAAGACACTTATCAGAGAGTCAAGTTACTGAGACCTGGTTTTAGTAGGAGAGAGATACACTTCTAAGACCAGAGGACCCTCTTCCCGCGCCCCTTTCTACATTGAGCTCTAGACTCTTTTTGTGTGTATTTCTGAATTGTCATGGATGAATGAAACGTGATATATTGAATATTGGAAGTATCAGAAATAAGGTACTGCTTTGGATGTATTGTGTCAATGGCTGAATTACGGGTTGAATGAGTTGAATAACTGAGAACACAATAGGACACGGAACCCCGCTTTACACCCAGATGTTTGATATCGAGTTTCATCTCTCCAAAATGTGTTTGATCTTATGAGAGGACCAGAAAAAAAAAGAACCTTAAAAGTATGAAGACCATTGTGTCGAAGATCTACATCCAAGCATCAGATCTGATAGATCCAAGTCGACTCCCGAGCGACAGATTTACGCATGTTTCTTCACGAGCAGCGCGAAATTGGAGGCTTTTGCAATCTTACAGCAAAGACGGGACCCGCCTGGCAGTTTTTTCAGCATGGTGCAGCATGCTTGTCTAACAGAGATATCTAGATTAGCTGGGGAATCTCTACAAAAATCTCCGCTCAGGAAAAAAATAAAATTGTCCCGGATCGCAATCACTGTTGTTTCTTTTACGTTAGTTTTTGGCTAATTGTCGCCATTCGGCAAATCCGCCATCAGATCAAATGCTGTTGCGTCGAATCCTAATCCAAAAATGTCGGCGACTCTGAGAGTCTAGTTTAAAAACAACGCAGCTTCAATATATCAATTACTTTCATATTCTTCATATCCATTAAAGTGATATCTATAATCTCCAAGTCTCTGATATCTCGCAAGAATGAGACGTGCCTGATCAATTGATCGTGATCTCAAGACTTTGTAGGCCTGCATTCGTCATGTCACTTCCCCGCGTTTTATCTCAAACAAAAAAAGGTGCGAGAATAAGAGAGTCGGATACGCACTTACCAGTGGCAGAATTGAAAGGCCTGCATGTTGCAGATAGAGAGAGAGAGTGTGTGCGCTTGAGCGAAAAACAAAAATTTGAGCGCGTGGATGTGCGCTGCGCACACCCGCACACCACACACACAGAGAGGGTCGACGCTGCAGTTCAAGCAGTCGAATGTTCGATGCCGAAAGGGTTCGAGTGCGCATTACGCTTGTAGAGATATGTGTTTGACGCATTTGGGCAAATTGTGTTTATGCTATTCGCCCCACTTATTCGGGCCGATGCTGCACCTCTTTTTTTTCCTGTCATTTGAACGGGAGCTAGAAAACACCCTTTGATATATCTTAACGCGATACAATCAAAAATCGGTATTACATTCACTCTGTCATTTCAACAGTGCGCTTGTAGATGTACTCTAGTACCTTGGTAGACTCGGTAGTAAAGTGTCCCGCGTGCGTGGGCCGGTTTTTGTTCGTGGCGACGCGCCCCTCAGCGAGATGAACGGAGCGTCCGATTATCAAGGTGTAATTATTTGCCCAGCATCTCTTGTTATATTTTTTTTTTTGGTTCTCGCACATACATATTTCGGCCCACGTTCAGCTTATTGTTGAGTCACTGTAGATAATAAACTGAAAAGAGATTTTTTTTATTGTGTTCAATTGCCGAGTCCCCATTTAGGAATGGCCCTCCGAGTTTGGACAAACTGGGTAAGAAGATTTCTAGATGTCTGGATACACTTTGAATGAAGAATACTCTAACTGAAGCATACACCTAGTTCCAAATGTGTCCCTGGCAACTTTTTGTTTTTGGGTCCTGCTTCTCGTATTCCCTCGATATGTGCACAATCAGACACATGAGTGTCTCAGCACCTTGCCTTAAAACTTCACCCCCCTAAGACACCATCGTGAGATCGCTTTTTGGGAAGCAGGGCGGCAGGCGGGACTGAACAGAGATGGTGGTGGTTGTGTGCTTTTTTGCTCAGCCATATATGCATGTGTACCTTCTTGATCTCGAGCGTTACTGTAGATGGTGGTCATCATAGAGCCGTATCTTCCCCTCTCTCTCGTGTGTGTGTGAATTTGTTGAGGACTTTGGTTTATGAAAGATTTGTATGTTTACACCTTGTATCGTTACAGAACCCAATTACAATTACAATTCTTGCAAAAGAAGGCAATCCCAAAGCCCAAAGGGAAAAGTCCAAAGTCAGATCTTCGTCGCCACGTGTGTAGATGGCCAATCTCATCTCTCATAGGGCCCTGGCCGCGGTGGCCTGTGCGTCGTGTCTTGTCTTTCAAGCACGAAACTTGCTCGACTAACCACCCACGGGCCATAGGTTCCGCTATCTGTAGTCGGTCGGGATCTACCCTTTCCAATTTAGCCTTGCGCACAGCATAATGATGGTGATTTGTACCACTCCGTTCAGGTCTTCCCGCTGCAGGACCACTACACTCCTCCCGTACAAAAACCAGACGCAGACCATATCGATCGAGTACAGATGGATCGCATCTTCAACACGGGGGATCCATCTGTAGGTGTGTCCATGATCGCTGTTCCGAAGATGGCAGTCAATTACCCGAGGGGCCCCTAAAAAAAGACGATGGTTTGTTCAACAGGCAACGCAAAAAATTCTCGTCCCATTGTTCATTCACTAAAAAGATTGACAGTTGACAGATGACACCATCCGCACAGCACCAAAAAAAGACCTCTTTCTTGTTCTCCTACCTCCTTTTTTTTTCTCGTCCTGTTTGAAGCGGCGTTTATTGCGGAGGAACCAAGCGAATACAGTACACCAAAAAAAAAGTCCAGACCACCTAATTCAAGCACGTAGACGTAAGCAGTGAAAGAGGCCGAACCGTCTCACAGTTCTATGCGAGGGCCGCATTCGGAGAGGTACATCTGGAGTACAGATTGCATATGAAGATGCACAGGCATGGCGTACTTGGATGATCGCCCTCCACCCCCCGCGCTCACACCCATTCTGCTTTTTGCCAAGCAAGAATCCATACAACCAATCACGCCAACCTCGTCGCTGACATGAACAAATGCGTGTTTTGCGCTATCGAGGATGTGTGTGTGTGAGTAGAGATGATGTGGGTGTGAATGTATGTTTTGAACAAGCGCAAAAAAGTACGCGGATGCGTATAATAATATCTGAGATATTCCACAGATCATTTCTAGAATTGCATGCCGGCATTTGAAACTGGCACCTTACATGTACAAAGCGGCAAAAGAGGCACCTTTCCCAATGCCGAATGTTGACTCGACTGGAGTAGGTGGTGATGTTTAGATTCACCAAGGGCCCCTGAAGCGGGAGAGAGAGCCGTTACAAAACGCCGTTGGAAAATCGTTTCTTGCTGAGAGCGACTAGGGTGTGGAAAATTTAAAACATCAACCCGTCGGAGGATTCAAGTATTTCTTCTTGATACCTGTAGAATATCTCTATCTGATATATCTAGATTTGATATCGATACACAAGAAGGCCAAAACAAAAAACAAAAACAAAAAACGAATCCTATAGGGCTATCTATAATTAAAGCACCGTATTTCTAGACCTGCAGGAGCGCCTTTGCAAAGTGAGTCCCCGTACGCGCGTGTAGTGCAGGCACTTTTCTCGGAGTGAAGTTTCTTATGGATCGAGAGAGAGAGAGAGAGAAGCAGTTGGACCGATTGGGAGTAGTGCGGCGGGAGAGTGGAACAGAAATCTATCAGAGATCAGATACCTTGAGATCTGGGTTCTTGCACGAAAACGGATGATGGGGGGAAAGAGATGATGATGATCATTCCGAGGGATCTTTCAATTGAGCATCTTGGAGAGAAATCATATATGATGAAGGTGATGAAAGGATCTGATATGAACAGACAAATCTTATTCATGATACTCAGGTACCATTCATGTGTACTGTAAGCCAAAGAATCTTGTGCCTGAATCTCCCTCTATTCTCTTATACCTTCCTATTGTATAAACAGCGTCATTTTTTTTTAAACCCCGATGCAGGAGAGCGTGGTTGACATTGTTTTTTTTCTTCACTCACTCACTCACTTCGACCCTATACACTTGCATAAACCACTCAATAAATCCAATTTAGCGTATTTTTTTCCCCTTCTCCTCTGGGTAAGAACGACCCGGTTTGCATGAGAAAGTGGGGGAAAGAGAAGAGTGGATATGTACTCCATCGAGAAAGTCAGCCAACAAGAAAGTGAGCAGCGCAGCGGCTTGTCGCCTGCATCTCTCGAGTGTTTCTAGTTTATACGGGGGGATGAGATTACGTGCTCTAGATGATGGATAGTGCTTCCCGGCACGAGGTTGTGGGTTGGACCTGCCTGCACCATCTCTCTGTATCAATGAGATATATTAACAGCATCAGTAAAAGTACGTGTTCAATTGAATTGAGCAATTGAGTTGGTGGTTGTAAGAATACTTTGTCTCTGAGATAAATACGGGAGAAATGAGCTTTTTTTCCCCCGGAGAGGTTTGTGTGTGGGTTTAACAGCGTGTCAAAGGCTATCTAGGCGAACAGCCCGCGCCTAAAAGGGTCACTGACGCGCAAGCCCGCGCACATCGTGACGCACTCTGAAGAGGTTATCGGACGGAGTTTTTTCTTTGACCTGTAGTATCGGATACTGTATTGATATCTCTCCGAGATGATACATGGTACATACATAAAAAAGACGTTAATTCAATCAGATCAAGATCTTGGATTTAGGTTTGACTCTAGTGAATCTTGTGGGAAAATGGAATTATAATCTTACCGGCTCACATCGACCCCAATATGCACACATGCTCGCATCATCACCTCAGCTGTATCTACCCGCGAAACACCGTGTGATTTCAGGCAGAATTTCTGCACTTGGGGAGGATGGGTTTCACGGCGGACACCCGGACGCGGGATCTTCGCAGTCAATTTCTACTCTTCGGAGCTTTCCATTGGTGATCGTGTGTTGAAATGAGCAAGAAGGAGGATCTGTTTTGCCGGTTCAAAGCTTTTGGATCTTGGAGGAGTTTTGTTCGCCATTGCAGCAAGCTAGAAGGAACCCTATGAATAATGTCATTTACTGTACTAGTAAACTTCTGACTGACTGTAGCACAATCATGTAGCTCACCTATCCACGCTTGGATCTCTTTTGACGGGAGGGGAGAATATCCAGTGCCACGGTAAAGACGCGAGATGCGGCGGGGCTGGAATAAGGCGGGTAGATCTTGTCAGATCTGTACTGGTATTCCAGTGATATACCGTCAGAGCTTATATAATCTCTCTTTTCTTTCTGCTGAAGTACATCTACACTGGTACTTGGTTCTTTCCGGTGATTATTATGCAATTGCCAAACACGTCAATGTGCTTTCGATTTGTTCTTTTCAATACGGGGTTGCACAAATGTGAAAAACAAACACTACCAAGACGCGAAAAAAAATGCATAGACAAGGATCTCACTGCGCTCCTCTTTTTTTCTAATCTGATATCCAGCATACAGAAATTTTTGACACACTTGACAGGTTTTTCAGTTCATAAGAGGGTAAATTTTTTTTCCCGCAAGGGGTGCAGTTTAAACGGGGCGCTGCCTTGATTTTGATCTCATAGTGTGCACAGTAGAAAAAAAATATTTTTTTGAGGGCGGGCTTAGCACAGGTTGTTGAAAGCTTTGGTACGGGTTTATATCTAATAGATTTCGTAAGCAATTACACAACTTGGAGGTAGATAATTATATATAAACCAGAAACTCGGTAAGAGCGATGTGCTCCACACACAATGGGCGGTACCGTGTGAAGAGTCGGGCGGATCCCCCATATGATAGTCAACCATAAGATCTGTCTTGTTCACGTTGGACCAGTAGATCCGTATTGAGATCTTATTAAGTGATAGTATCAGATGTGTACTAGTAGACATGTCTGTTATCCCTTTTAATCGAATGGATATCCAAGTACCACAAACAAAATTCAAACAGGCGGCGTGCATCCAATGTGGGTACACATCTGAAGCGGCTTGTCCCCTCCAGATCGCGAGATCCAAACTGGTTCACTTCTAAACGATTTTAATGATTCTTATTGATTCTATATCCGAAACTCTAAACTATACTATTGAACTATTTTATAAAGATTTATCGTGGTCTCGAGGAAACACCAATTATTTTCTCTCCCTCTTCGCGATATCCTTGCTCCTCGAATGCACTGCTCTTCACGCGGGTCATCTCAGAATCATCCATTCACAACGCCGAACTAAATATCTACACACACATAGCCGGCAAAAATAATATTTTCCATTTTGAGAACCGTGCACTCTGTATAAGGATCTTCTCTCATGGTTACCTAATCGCTTAGAAAAGTCTTTCGACACTGTTATTGATCTTGATGCAGCCCATAGAATTGGTCAATCCACCTTTCCCTTAAAAAAAGATTATCTGTGAAAAAAGCGGGCCGATCTAGAACTCTGGTTTGTGTTTGTGTGTGTTCCCGATCTTAAGAGAGAGAGAGATGTACTGTACAAGTAAGAGCTTCCAATAGGATAGGATAAAAAAATAATCTAGTAGCTCCTCGAGTAGCTGGATGACCATGTCCACATGTATATCAACAGCCAAAACTTTCACGCTAATGCAACCCTCAGGTGTAGATTCGATCTGGTTTGCCAGCCAAAAACCTCACCGACTAAAGATCATATGGGGCAAAAGACTCTTTTTGACGCTAAAACGGACCACAGCAAAAAAAACGGGTCAACCTTACATATAAACTGCGTATCAACCAGTAGTCCATTCAAACCAATCAATTCACTCTCATTATCTCTCTCTAAAACCGTATACAAAAATCAAGAAGAAAAAACTGCTGACTCGCCAGCTTACTCATCAATCATCTCTTTCTGTACTGTACACTACACTATACACTTTTCAGTTACTACACACACCAGCGGTTTGCTTTTTATCTCTCTCCTCAAAAAAAAAACAATTCAGAAAAAAAAACAAAGCTCAATATGCAGCTCGCCGCGCTGGTATCGCAGCCACGCACACCACACACCGCACGCACGCACACCACATACACACACACACACAACCAAAAAAATAAACCAACTAAAAACTAGTCGAGAAAGTTGACACTCCAAAGGAAAACCTCCACCAGAACACCGCTGTCACCGCTATATAAAACCCAGCCATGATCCCTTTCACTTTTTCGCATACTCCATCTCTCTCGTTATTTCATTCACTCCCCCCCTCTACTACTACTACTGTCCACTACAGAGACAATTACATGCAACAAACAGACTACTTCCACTACTACTGGTCTCCTCTCTAATCTACCATAACGCACACACACACACACATACACACGACAGTCATTTGATATCTTCAACACAAATACAACACAATGGACTCTTACTACAGTGAACCCCAGCCTCTTATGGACGACTCGCCATACCTTGCATATCCATCCTCTCTCACCTCCCCTTCTTCTTCAACCTCCACTTCGCCGTCGTTCCCGGCAACTCCTCCTCCACACCAGTTGCTCTACCAGGACCCGGCGTTCTCACACGAGTACATTGACTCAGGCTACACTATGGCCGGCACTGGTCTCACGTCCCTAGCTACGCCGCTCAATTTTGACTACACGTTTGACCAGAAACTGCATGCCCAGAGCCAGCTCATCTCGCCATACTTTGAGATTCCTCCTGCTTCTGTTGCTCCACAGAGCGCTCCACCTCAGACTACGACTTTTGACCACCCGGCTATTCTCCAGCCGCCTATCAAGATTGTCGCTACCGAGAGCAAAGTCACCAAGAGGAAGAAGTCCACCTCGACGCGCAAGTCCTCCACTGGCGGCGCTCCTCCAGGACCTATCCCGGCCACCACCCCAACGCTAGTCAAGCGAGACGAGAACGGTGTCGAGTGGATCTCCTTCGAGTACTCCAAGGAGCGGGTCAAGACCAAGTACTTTATCCGTTGCGACATTGAGTCCGTGCAGACCGAGACTCTTGTCAAGTCCTTCCGGGACGAAAACTGCATTTACCCACGAGCATGTGTTCCACCAGAACAGTACACTGGCAACCGGCAAAAGTACGAGACCGAGTGCAACCGTATCGGCTGGTCGCTGTCGTTCCTCAACCCAGAGCTGCGAGCGCAGCGAGGGTTGATCCAGCGAGCTGTCGACTCGTGGAGAAACACCAACGCCGACCCGTCGTTCCGATCTCGACGAGTCAAGCGACTTTCAAAGAAGAACTCGGTCGCTGCTTCTCCGCCTACTCCAAAGCGGCCTTCAAGCTCAGAGTTTATCACTCGTTCAGCATCCACGCCAGCAGCATTCAATACTGGCTATGCTCCAGTGGCCCCAATCCAGCCAATTGCCCTTGCCCAGCCATTGGAATACTTTTCCGCTTTCAACAATCCATTTGCCTCCGCCACTTCTGCTTCTCCTCATCCAATGGTGTCGCCTGCTTCTCAAGTACCTCTTGCCCCAACTGACATTGCTGCTGGTCAGCCAATCAGCCCACGACAAGAACAGCCACCATATTGAACAAAAAGATTTCAATTTTTATTTCCTCTTTTTGACTTTATTTTATTTATATTTATTTTACTCACGTATTTGGATTGTTTTTTTTTTGTGTTTTGTAAAGAAAAGTTATTCACGATTTTATCCATTGATTCTCCTTCTCATACATAAATCTCTAGTGCTTCAAAATTCAGGGGTGATCACGCTCAGAGTCAAGTCTCAGAGCTAAACATGTGTTTTACCCTGAAGTACGGCTCTGGGTGGAGGGCGAGCACATGTTTGAAGGTGATCCATCTATATCGTATCTTACAGACATATGGCATCATGATCTCTCTCAGTGTGATGTTCTTTTCTCAGAACGCCCTCTCGGCGGCCCATTGATGTGGTAAAATAAAAATCTCATCTTCGCTCGTGTTTGATCACCGCCGTCGATTTTGGTGGAGAGATCTAGAGAGGCGCGCCGCCGGAGGGAGGGGGGAGCGGAAATGATAAGAATTGGTAGAGGGAAATTTGATAAATCTTCAGTATCCCCAATTGCAGTAGCAATTTTGATTTTCCTAATCACTGTACTGAATAAGGCGAGAAACTCGAATGGAAAGTGTATACGAATGTATGGCAGTACAGTACTTCAATGCACATGCGCGCGGGGGAGAGTTTGGGCGCAGATGATTCTGTTCGCGGGGCGTGGGGCTTTTTTGGCTAATAAATGTGCATGGTGGATAATTTGTACCGCTTGTGCTGCCAGACGTATGCCGCTGAAAAGGATTCTATGCTTGTTGCTCTGGCAGCTACGGAATTATCAGCCATTTTTTTTACAAACTAGATTCCCCTTTATCTTTGGGCTTTATCGACGCTTACATATCAAATAATAACAAGATATTATAAATGATCCCATTTAAATGTTCATTACCATGGTGCTTCAAAAGTGGCGCAGAAGCTTTTGAATGGTTGAAAGACGATATCTTGTCCCCTCCCTCGTAAGGCTCCAAAGCAGCAGCAATGTTACTGAATCTCACTTTAGAAACATGGGGGACCTCTCAGGCAAAAGATGTACCGTACACACAAGATACCGACAAAATCAAGCAGCGCTCGGGACGTGCATGATGATGTATGCGTCTAGCTAGGTGGCCATGCGTCCCTAACTTGATGCATCCCGAGCTTGTGCATCCTGTACAGCAGGTAGCTGACCCTCCAATTCACCCGCTCTTAACTGCGAAAAAGCTCCCTCCCATTCGGCAGCAGCAACAGAAGGAGAAAAATAATAATAATAATAGCACGCATGACCGCCGGTCCGGCGAGAGTGGCCCGCAGATGGGGCTAAAAGCCGGCGTACGGCGGAATCTACAGACAATCTACCACTCGCCACTTGCGAAATGAAGCCCTGGAACATCGTGACAATTAGCCAATTTTCTTTGGCGCCCCTTTGAAGTCTGTTATAAGCTACTCATGCATATGTCATCATTCATTGAACGATCCTCATGACCGATTTTTTCTAACTTTTGTGTGGGGTATCATCAGATATTATGGATTACTCGATACCAAAAAAAAATTTGTTGCATGTTGACCGTTCATTGCGTCTATCCGTTACAAAAGCGCTGGTCATTTCCAATCGTATACTTGCACCTGCAGTAGCTCAGAACCGTCCTCGTACACGGTACGCCCAAGCAATGAAAAAGGTTGTTTTTTCTCACAAAAAAAGACGCATGAATGGTTGTTGCATATAGGTGTGGCGTGTGGGTTCGTGTCGGGAAAGAGACCACACACTTTCTAGGGGACGCCCGCTGCCGAAAAGAGACTGGTGCTTAAGAAAGAGGGGAATGGTTGCAAAGTAAACCCACACACACACGTTTTTTTTGTATCACTCACAATCTACTCCACTTGGTCTCTTTAACCTGAGTTTTGAAGCTGCGTACTGAGATTCTCTCCAAAAAAACGGCGCATTAGCCGAGCTGCTTGTAGATCTTTGCTCGCCTTAGCCCTCCCCTTGATCGTGAGATAGGGCTCAGGTCTAATGCCTGATTATGTGCTTCAGGCGCACCCTATAGTCTTACCCTCGACACACATCTCTTGTGAGTATATCTGATGCATGAAAGTACGTCTTTCTTTGCACTCGGTAGTCAAATGCTGATATTTGATACCTCGGAAGGATTTATCTCGATCCAGCTGATCGCTCGCATTGGTGTGCCATATCGGCTTACCGGCTATGGCGTATCAAGTACTTGTGTATTGTATACATGCAAAATTATTCGTATTCTTGGGGCTAGGTATCTGTAGTTTACACATTTATAAGGGCATTTGTAACATATGCCGCCCGCGGCTGGTCATAAGTGCGGCGCGCAATGTCGTAATAATGTGATGATTTGTATACTAGTACCAGTACACTTTTAAATCTTATTGCATGCTGAATAATGCGGATAAATGGGATAACTGTTTGTGGTGAAGGCGAAGCGTGGAGTTATTGCAGGTTGGGATACAATCCGGCTGTTAGCAAGGAAGTGTGCCATGGCGATGTCATTGTGCTCTGCATCGGTCAAATCGCATGTCCAATTTCCGAAGAGATGATATTTGGGATGCGTGAGATGAGTGTATGCGGGTTGGAGATACTACGGCGGTTCATTGGAATGAATTGACCCGACATGATTGTCGCGTTTGGAGCAGTGGTGTCTTCACGTCAGTTGGCTGGCAATGCAGTATATGCTTGTGCGTCTAGTTTATGCCATTGACTTCATCGGCATCGATATTATCTAAAGGTTGGTGATCGACTACGTGATCCAATAGTGCAAGGGGCATTAAGTTCTGCGAGAACTGAAGCAAACCCATATCGGACATGGCATTTGGAAAAACGAAGAATGTTGCATAAAATTCGGAGCGTCCGATACATACTTTCCCCGAACTTGATAACTCTCATCGACACGGCAACATGTCTTGAGGCTACCGAGATCCGTAACCAACTATCACAGCTACTTTGTCACAATAAAGTCCGCTCAAGGAGGTTGTAACGTACCGAGGAGACGTAAGACGTTACTAAGATTGCAGAATTTGAAATATTGACGGATGGGATGTGCCTGCGCTGAAGCAGTGGATCATAGTTCGGTATCAACTCGTAAACATGATTTGACTACAAACAAGAACATCAGCTTATATAGTACTTGAATACTCACTGAATATCTTAATGAACTCTTTACTGCTATTTTTATTTGTTTAAACGGCAAAACGGGGTCTGAGACATCTGAGCCGCACAAATTGCGGTGCCCAGCTCTACGAGCGCCATACCCCCGATTCTCATCAGTCGAAAAGGTGTCGTGGCTCAATGGCAGAGCATTGGATTTCGGCTCCAAAGGTTGCAGGTTCGAATCCTGTCGACATCGGACTCCGTCTCGCATTCAATCTGTTGAAAAGGATTGAATGTTGTACTATTCTTTTTTCAAGCTGGACCCATATACCGGCAGGTGGTCGTGTGCGGTCACATACTATTTTTTTTTTTTCAAAAATTGCAATTCAGTAATACCGAACTTGATGCTTGCATTTGCGACCAAAATCTGCAATTGTCATGTAAGATAATGCCAGATATGGATTGTGGAATTGACGGTTTTTTTGTGGGGATATGCGAGATTATGCGCGACAAATGACGAGCAGTGTTGGGCCGAGTGTGCCATTTGGCGGCACCAGGCTGGGAAACTCGCAAAAGCAACTGCTCTATAGTTCGATAACACCTTCTTTAACATTGTGAATGTTGTAATTTGAGAATTGCTTCGAAAGAGTTGATTGAGAAACTCCCGTTGGCTTCGGGTAGTGACCGATAGCAGACTATACAGCACGTAGCGCCTCTGTGAATATCCGCATGCAATCTCAGAGATACAACATGCTTGTACGGTATCTGATATGTCAAACTAACATCTGATATTTTAATTAATGAACGCACAGACGAACCATACATTTGCCGAAGACTGCGAAAGGAGCTCTAATGTGTGCGCGCGCATACGAAGAGCCCGCCTCCTGCGAAAAGAAGAATGCAGTGCAGTTTTTTTCCCTGCGTCGTTGAATAATGAAAAGTCTCAAAATGGAAATACCGGTGCAGCCACGCCAATTAAAAATCTTTTTTTAAACAAAATGAGAGCAGTGTATCCGGGGGGAAGCTGTATGGTTAGCAAACGTTGAAAACTTCCAGCGTTGAGAATACGTATAACGTTAGCGAAAAAAGAGCCCACTGCAAAATAGAGCTTGGAACTAGATTCACAACGAGAACGTAGCCGCAAAACCGCTAAAAAACTCTATCGAGAATCGTGCACTTGATCATATTCTTCCCAAATCCAAATATACTTCCGATCTGTGTTCTTCATTGTAGTTTCGAGAGAGCCGCCACGCTGGTCGTCCTCGATTTGAGCTGATCAGACCCCTTGTTCCTCGGGAACTCATCACACGGTTCATCCATCGTCCAATTCCAAACGACACTTTCCTTCTCTCCATACTAAGATCGAACCATACCGAAGTTTTTGAACTCCATTTCACCTTGCTTTATCAACATCGTCAGAAAAAAGGGGGCGCCGCCTCAATCCAAAGACAGCGCAAGTGACACACACTCATCCAATTTGCAACACATCCGAGTCTCAGGCGATCACAACACCCCGACTGCCAGCGCGTATTCTCTCTTTCTCTCTTTTCATTCCAGCAAGGGTCGCCCTGTTAAAGATATAAAACAAACAGGTGCTGTCTCCAACGACATTTTCCACTTCTTTCACTTCTCATTGCCACCATCCACCCATCTGTGTTGTTTTTCAGGTCCGACCGTTGTTCTCCCAGTGCCTGCAGAGGCGATCTCAGTTCTCGACCAAAACCTCGCGTCAGGTTCCACATTAAGGTTGCTCTCTCTCTCGTTCCCTTCTCTCGCAACAACAGCCACACATTCCCAGCCACGCCCTCCCACTGCCTCACGCTCTCTCACTCCCGACCCGCCGAGTGTTCTGCCTGACACTTTTGGCCTTCCCTTGACATTTGCATACACCGACTTTACAGCATCAAATGCTCAAGCGAAGGAACTCGAAGCGGGCAAACTCGCTATCGACGGCTTACACAGGTGTCAACACACCTCCGCCCAATGCGATGCAGCCTAGTTCGGCTGCTCTCGCGGCGGCGTCGTCTGTCGGTACGTACAGGACAATGTCCATGACTTCAGACCTATCGGCTGCGGCGGCAGCTACGGCATTGAGGAGATATTCGCTGACCATGGATTCTATAGAGGCTATCAAGGCGCAGGAACAAGCTGCATTAAATGCTAACCGGCGGTCGTCAAGCCTGACTAGTTCAGGCTTTGCACCGTCGCCGCAACAACAACAACGACAACAGCAACAGCGGCCAATGTCAATGGCCCCAGGGGGCGCAGGAGTTCGAAGATCAGCGAGCTTGACTGGTAGACCGGTATCGAGCTATGGCGGCTTGCAATCGTCTCCTGGAGTTTCTGCTGGCGTGACGCATCATCCGCAACCGGCTTATCGGTCAACCACAAAGAGAGTAACAAACCCAGATAGAACACAGAGCTTGACAACGACGACAGTTAGAAAGTTAGGCTCTTTTGAAATCACAACTACTAATGTGGTGCCATTAAATAATACCGTGCCGAGGCGACCGCCTGCTCCACGGCAGCAGCCAAAGAAGGGAAAGGCAGTTGCTAAGAAGAAATCTGCAGAACTGGTACCACCACGGCGTGCGGGTTATGCATCATCGATTTTATCTTACGACTCTGAATTGAACGCAGTAGAAGAGGAGGAGCCAGATACAATAGAGGGTAGATTCCTGTCGGCAGAGCAACCCAAAGTGCGACAAACACTAGAAGCTGATCTCAAGCATCGGCCGCCACCACGATCTTTATCGCCAATGAAATCTGCATTGAAAGATTCGTCAAGGTCGGGATCTGTCGTTTCATTATCGAGTCAAGATGAGAGACAGGCAAGAAGAAACACGCGTGTTTCGTTTACCGAATTGGTCGAAGATGAAACGGAAGTGCTCGTGGTGCCTGCTGTGGATGAGCCAAAGCTTGCAGTACCCAACTCGGCTGCCAAACTTGCATCTAGTAACATTGCTAGCTCGACTAAGATGAAACAGAAGATTATGACGACGGAGCAGGCGTCAAAGAAAAACCAGACCAGCTCGGCTGCATTTGCCGCTTTTACCAAAAACCAAGAACAGAATTCACCACCTCGGGCAAAGCAGCCAGCAGCAGCTGCTGCTGCCCGGCAGCACCGGG
This sequence comes from Blastobotrys indianensis, assembly GCA_030558855.1. Taxonomy (NCBI): domain Eukaryota; kingdom Fungi; phylum Ascomycota; class Dipodascomycetes; order Dipodascales; family Trichomonascaceae; genus Blastobotrys; species Blastobotrys indianensis. The sequence goes on along the minus strand of JAKTQK010000009.1, from coordinate 207,301 downwards.
GGCGGCCCTCTGCCATAGGACAGCTAATTTCAAAGGACCGACCTAATGATGACACTTCAGAAAGTGGCAATTCTCTGTATTCGGATGCATTTGAGGATCCAATGCAGGCAAACCTTATGGAGATTGTCAGTGCTCCAGCTCCGCATAGCACCAAGGGCAAGAAGAAAAAGACTGCAAATAATAGCAGCGCCCCAAATGCGGTTACCTCCGCTGCTACTGCTGCCGCTAAGGGTGCTGCTGCGGGCACTCCAACAAAAGTTGAAGCTCAGCGGAAGCCATCTCTACGACAGCGAATCGTCACAAAGTCTCAGCCATCACAGCAACAGAAGCAGCCGGTATATGGCACTGCATTGTCGACTCCTCCAAGAGTTGCGTCGCCACGATCTCCATTAGCAGCTGCGGCGGCGGCTGCGTCGGATAAGCATGCCCACGAACCACGAACGCTTCGTCGCGACGACCCGCTCGCTAGATCGGCTGCAGCGGCTTCTAACAGCCAGACCAGACGCGATCTCGCTCAACGGGAATTTAGATTGTCCGCGAATGAGGTTGCGCTCGAAAATGGAGCTGCCGCTGCTGCACTACGGGAGGGAGAAGAATTGGAGCGTCAAGAGAACGATTCACTGCAGACCGAAAAGCACCACTCGAGTCTCGACCCTGTTAACGAGGACGAAGTGCTGAACTCGCGTACTGCATCTCCGTCTCCGCCATCGACCAGTGGTCGAAAAGTGTTAGGGTCGCCTATCCAGAGCGCCAAAATTGTCGACGACGATGCAAGTTCGATTGACTCTGACGACTCTTGGCGGGCACGCCGGGAGGCTCGAAGAAAGCAAGGCGGCGGTGGATTTGCTGGATTCCGCCGAGTTCAAGAGATGCAGCCAAACCCTGAGCTTTATCATGAGGATTCCGACTCTGATTACGCAGAGGAGGTGGCTCCAAGGGGCGACACTCCGTTGAGTCTAGAGGCTGTACCCGAGTCTCCAGAGGTGCTGCAATCTTCGACCACGACGAAAACGAAAAAAGTGGTAAAGAAGAAGAAGAAGAGTGGTGCTTCAAAGCCAAGACCGGTATCTGCACCTGCACCTGTTCCCCAGCGGCCATTGACTGCACAAGAGCTAGCCACCCAAATGATGAAAAACCAGCGGCTGTCTAATACCGATTATCTACTGAAACGAACGCCGTCGAATTCTTCGTTTGAGCGAACTGCAAACACTGGAGGCGAGCGAACCGGGTTTTCGCTCAAGACGATGCGCACAAACTCGAGCAATGTGTCTGGCCAGCAACAGCCGCAGCAGCAACAACAACAGCCGCAGCAGCAGTCGTATTTCAACCACCCCATCACCGAAACACGGTCTGGATCGAGGTTCAAATCGCGATTTGAGGATTCAGATTCTGACGACGACTTTGCATTGCCTCCATTGCCCGAAAGCCCACTAGACCAGCCTATGCAGTATTTGCGAACCACTGCCGCGTCGCCGGCCTCTGCGCCGCCTGGCCGACACCAGCGCAGCAACAGCGGCGGCAAACTCAAGGGCATGTTTTCGCCTGCTCGCGAGACCAAGTTCTTGGTCCCCAAGAAGCATAGCAGCGCCCAGGAGATGCGTGCGATGGGCAGCGACGGCGGCGGCGGGTTTTCGTCAGCGGCGGCTAATAATTACGACTCGCATTTTAGAACACACATGACCGGCGGTCCGAGCGACAGTATTGCGCCAATGAAGAAGAAGAAGTTTATGGGACTGCGAAAAGTGTTTGGACTCAAGGACTAGAGATTTCTTTTATTGTTTTCACAAGGACTCTAAATTTTCTTGTCTCATTATTTTCTTTCAATTTTTTTTTGCACAAAATTATTTATATCTCTATACATACATACACAGTTTAATTTCATTTTTTTCATTAATATTAATACACTGGAAAGATTTTACTTGGCATTTGGCTAATGTATATATATAATGCAAGAGGAATGTAATAAATATAGCAAAAAAAAAATTCAATAAGCTAGTCCAAGTCAAGCAATGTACGGTCGTCCTCTTTGACCTTGCTCTTATCGCCTTCCTCGTCCTCCTCGTCGTCGTCATCAGCGACTGCCCTGTCGAGTTCGTCGATTCGGCGCCTCACTTCGCCGGCGACACGCATGCCGTCGGCCATAATGTTGTCAAACACGTTTCGCAGCGTCCTGCCGGCTCCCCGCTGCCTGTCCTTGGCGAACACACCGGTGCCGCGTTTATCCAAATGTATCGACGACTGCAGCGAGGTGGAGAAGAGCGTTTCGAGCGTCTCGTCGGCGAGCACGACCATCCGGAACGTGGCCAGGTTCATGTGCAGCGGCGCGTGCGGATTCAACGCCGCATTCGCAGCCTCGCCTTTCGCGGCGGCTTTCTTCTTCCTCGGTTTTGTCCTTTCATTGTCCTTGTCAGCGTCGTTGTCGTCGTCGTCGCTCGCCTCGTCGTCGGCTTCCAAGTCGTCGTCGTCGTCGCGAGGAATCTCGCCAGGAGTGGCGTACTCGAATGCGCGCTGGATAAAGTTGGACACTGCACTAAGGTACCGCACGCTCTGCTCGTGCTGCTCCGACGCAATGTCGATCGGCGGCGGCGGAGACGACTCTGACCGTGATTTGGTGCTCACGGGACTCGACGGCGGGTGTTGGTGGTTGCTGTTAAGTGACGACTTGATGCTAGCAGACGACGACCCGTCGCCCGGTGCAAAGCTATCGTTGGAGTCCGCAGCTAGTGCGGCGGCAGCCGCAGCCGCCGCCTCGGTGTGCTGCCGTTGCAGCTCGGCCAAGTGCCGCTGAGCAGTGTGGTCTAGAATCACTGGGCCCTCTCTAAACTGTCGAGTCAGAAATAACAGCCCCTCGGACATTTTCAAAATGCCCTCCCGGTCGACATTGCCGGTGCCGGTATCGTCATAAAGTTCGAAGAAATACGACATGGCACCCATAAGGTCAGTGTCGACCAACCGGTCAAATCCGTGGCAAATGTCCTGCAACGTCAGCGCGCCAAGCAGCTTGGTGTCCCATCGGCTGAACAGCCGCTTCACGAAATCGTGCTCGTCGGGCCGGATGTACTGGCCGCCATTGAATTTGGGGTCCATCCAGTCGACAATGCCGGCCATAAACGATGCAAATACATCCAAATTCAGCTCCGTCTTGCCTGGCCCCAACCCGAGTCGAGGCTCTTGCAATGCAGCGTAAAATCTATCATACAAAACTCCGACTTGGTCGCCGGTCAAGTTCTTGGGTTTGGTCATGTTTCTAATTTGGGTGCGTTTCGCAAATAGCTCAATGTCGTCGAGAATCTGTCCCTCATGCTTGGACCGGTGCTGGTTGATCATCTCGTCAGTGACGACCGAAAACTCCTTGAACGCCACGACCATTAGCTCCTGGAACCGCGTCACTTGCCTCAGCCGGTCATTCTTGGAATTGGGATGCGCGCTTTGATCCAATGTTGAGAAATACCGCTTCAAGATCGAGATCACCATCCCGTCGTCGGTCGCATCCAACAGCTCTTCGCCATTGATTCGCAAAATGGCCAGCGCTACTTGAAACAAAGTCTTGGACCCTTCCAAGAAAAAGACATCGATAATTCGGAATGCAAATACCAACGGCATCGAGTTGATAAAGATGGACAAAAACCACGGAAGCGACACTACCGATAGCTGGATATCCACTTTGGTCAAATGCTCATGCAGAATCGGCATTGTCTTCTCTACCAGCGATTCTAGCACTTTTTGGTCTAATAGAGTTCCGTACATTGTCTTGGAGTAATAACCGGGTAGTAGCTTGTCACATAGCTGATTCAAGCACCAAAACGCTTGTTCTTCAGACATGTAGATCAGCAACGCAGCGACAACAATATTCATAGCTTGGCAGTAGCCAACTTTGGGGTTCTTCCAACTGTAAACTGTCAAGACCCTTCGCAATCTCCCGATACCTTCCTGGTCCTGGTATGCGGGATATTCCGGTAGCGACCTATTCAAATCTTTTTCAATCTCTTCAATAGCCAAAGATTTTCTTCCTTGGTACTCTTCTAGTAATGACGAATAAAGCCGATCATTTTGCATGCGCAATAGAGCACTCCCGCAGCACAGCTCCCATATCTCGCCTCTCAACTTGTTTGGGAGCCCAACTCTAATAAGTTTATAAAACCCTGGCTGTCGAATCATGCTCAAATTGCGGCCATGGTCTCTAAAATACTCAACCCATAGTCTCATTTTGCTCTTGTCTCTAAGCTTTTTGGGATCGCCAGGGTATCGGAATACCTGACCTAACCCGCCAGCAGGCGCTTTTTTGTGATTGGGTCCATCTCCTGTCAGTGAATTGAGCAAGTACTCAGAATAGAAAGTGCCCAATATAGGCTTTAGCTGTTTGATCAACGGCAGGTTCGATTTGAGATTGCCTTTCAAGGCATTGCAAAAGTTCTCGCAATGGCTGCGCAACCCGACAAACTGAATGACAATAGATAGAGAGTGATACAAGTGTACCGATAATGCAAAGATATAAGATTTGGACGGCAGCCGCTCGACCCGCTTGACCGTCACTAGCGGGATCACAAAGGTGCAGTTGCGCGCATCTGGAGCAGATATGAATACCAAAAACGATTCGCTGAGGTATAGCCGGCCTGCAAATACAATTGTCGAAGGACCAGCTTTCCCGCTTTGGCTTTCGACTGCGGGCACGATTGAGACTTCGGCAGAGACCTGGTCCATCAGCGATTCGGAAGGAGGCAGCGTGAAGTCTCGCCGGAACACCTCATCGCGACTCAGTTTGCGGTTGTAGATTGTGTCCTGCTCAGGCACCTGCTTGTTGTCGAACAGGCTGAGCTGTGATGCCTTGTGGCGTAGCGTCTCGAAGAACGACATCACCTCGGTAGTGTTGTTGTTGTTGTTGGCGGTGGTAGTGGTGGTGATGGGCGTTGGACGGCAGTGTGAGGTGCGGTGAGAGCTTGGGTCCAACGTGGGGCGGGACTATGGAAGATGCGATAGTTTGAGCGCTTTTTCCTGACGCAGGCTGGCGTTTCATGCACAAACTCTTTTTCCCAATTAGGACAGATCCGGAATAACTCAGCCTGTTATATTGCAAAAGAGTTGTAATTATTATTGATGGCGTACCATTGCATCAGTGATGATTAAAATAGTAGATACTATGAAATTCGATCGGGCTGCTACTGCTGTTAAAATAAATTTGTACCTGCTAGGATGATTCGTTCAGGGTTTTCCAATGTCTCAGGTCGACAAGGCATCTCATCTATTGGACATGCATTTCGAATCTCCTCCACATTGAGTAATTGCGAACATCGAACAGTTGGATTCAGAACTCGAATAAAATAACCAAGTGACATTGCTGAATTGCTCCCGCGATTTGGATCCCCGGTTTTCTAGGTAACCCAGTTCAACATGTGCCGGAAATGTTCTCTATTCATACCATGTGGTGTATGGAATATAAAGAAGCAGACTACCAGCGATGAGCAGAGCAGCGTGTACGTCACGATTGATGGTGCTCTCAGTCACTTAAAAGCTCCTACCATTGATGTATTTAACGTATGAGGAGATCATATAGGTCACGTACCTGGTGAATAGAAAAGTACAATTGCTAACGGCATCGCTAGGGCGAGGCTCACGGTGCTTGCAACTAATTCGGCTTCACCAAGTAGCCACCAGCCATCGCGCCCATTGACTCAATTCGAATTTCAACCATATTTCTCTACAGAAAGAAGAGCCATGCCAAGGGTTTCGGTATACTGTATAAAGTTGCGCCACATTGGGCGAGGCTGGTGTGTACAAAACAATGCGGCTCCTTCACAATTTCACCAGTAAATCGCTTTCCCGCCGTTCAACAGGACAAACAGCACCTCCTGGGTCACGTATAAAACTACAACTTGAACTCTGCATTACTGCCTAGAAAAGGCTCCTGCCCTCGGTCGTAGTGCAGTCATTGACAACACGCAGTGCTGTCCCGCCAAAGTGAATGCAAGACGCCAATAGCAGCGAAGCCAGTATATGAGCTGCAATTAAAATAGAACAATTACACAAATAACAAGCAGTAACTGTTATTGACAATAATATCAATAATAATCGTGTGTCTCCTGTAGGAGTCGAAATCATGCTTAGCGCACCGCCACACATACACACAAACCAAAAGGAGCCCAGCCACAAGCACAGGCAGGAAAAAAAAAAAAAAAGGACGCAAAAAAGCGGGGTAGAAAATTTTTCTGACCGCAGAAACGGGACGCTTCGCCTTGCATCGTTTGGGCGGCATGATGTGGGGGAGTAGAGAAAAAAGGGCGCGCGCGGCACGGCTAGTTAAAAAAAAATTAGGTGGTATTGGCAGATTTTTTTTTTTTCAGCGTGTGAAATATCTATATGGTACAGAACAGTTTCGAAGCATTGAATTCCATGCATTGTAACAATAAAAGTTTCAAATCCTAAGATCAAGTAATCAAAGAGAAAGGTTTGGGCAAGAAAAAATCTACCCACCAGATAGTTCTATACAGGAGCGGGGGGATTTTCGTCCTTCGGCTCCTCCCCCTAAATATTGACACCGCACACACACACAAATTTGCACCAAAGGACCCGCACTGTGTGTGTTTAGATGTGGAGAGCACAGGCGGGGTAACTCACACACTCAACTGTCCACACTTATGTCACTGACATGCAAGAGCCTGTCTTGTTGGTAGATGTTCAGAAACCCATCGTGAATCCCTTTATTATTTTTGTCATGACGACCCATGCCCTCCTTAAAAAATTTATATAATGTGGTGCTGTATAAACCAACCTGTCCGTGGCTGCGTCATCGGATCGACTTAGTTCTCGTCGAACACCCGATCAGCCGCTCTTTCTTTCTCGACTCCAACCTTGTCAAATACCCTCTCAAACAAGAACATTATTGCCCTCATATTGTAAATAGCCCAATCCGATTCGTAGACTTCCGGACCACGAGAATGAAGTAATAAAACTTTTTCGTGAACCCCCCAAGTGAGGCTTGTGGCTTTCTCGTCCCCATTGCCATCTCACACCAACAGCGCAGGTCTCAACCCCGCAATCTCCACTACGCTAGGCGGCACACTTCTCACACAGCATACACAAATTATCCCCCATCTCGACACACCCTTTTTTTTCCACACCCCCCCATTATTCCTGAGTTGTTGTATGGAACAGGGAAAAAACCACCACCTTTGGCACGAAGGAGGGGACTTTACCGCTGCTGCTCTCACCACACCTACTTACCCGTACCACACCACTCCACCACCAGACACCACTACCCACCACCATAACCACAACCACCACCACAGTTGGACCATCTCCCACAACCGTCCAGAAGGAGAGCTGCTTCATCTCTCCTCTCCTTCCTCTTGCTCTGACGACACAGTCATGTCATCCTCCGCCTCGGGACAACCGCTACCCATGGCTCACCACGACACCCTCCAGACTGCCGACCTCAAAGATCACAACGGTTTGCCTCTCGGTCTACAAACTCAACAGCACGATCAGGACTCGCAGCGCCAGGCGCCAGTCAACCTGCTGGACCTCAAAGCCAAAGCAGCAAAGCCCAAGAACCCCAAAAAGTATCGATGCACGTATTGCGACCGTGCGTTTACGCGTTCCGAACATCGCTCTCGACACGAACGTTCACATACCAAGGAGAAACCCTTTCACTGCGAAAAATGCCCCTCTGCGTTTGTGAGGAGAGACTTGCTATTAAGACACGATAGAACTGTCCACGCAGTCAGAAATGGACAGCCTAAGGCTGCCAACGCGAGAGCCGGAGCTGCTAGTAAAACAGATGCTAGTAAAAAAGCCAATGGTGCAGCAGCAAATGCAAAGGATACAACTAACAAACGCAAAAGGACTTCGGCAGCAGAAGCTCAAATTCTCAAGCCTGATCACCACACTGCTGAACCCAACATGGACGCCGATTTCAATGCTGCGTTTGTCATGACCGCGTTGCAGCACTCTTACCAAAAACAACATAGCCCCACGAATCCAAAGCCACTGCCGTCGCCCCCGACAAATGAGTACCTGCCACCTCTAGGGTTCCAGCCTCAGAGCCATGGCGGACCAAACGCCTTGGACTTGTCGACTCAAGTACATCACAATTCTGTGAAACATCGAGATGGCCCATCGACTTCCCCGCAATTAGGGTCGACGGCGGCGATCCATGCGGCTTCCAGTTCAGCTAACCAGCCAAATCACCATACTAACCAGCAACAACAACAACATCACCATCATCGTCCGATCTCACCTCAGTACTCACATCATCAGCACACAGGTTCTAATGGCACTTATTCTCTAAATGCGTTTTTGAATCCAGTGCGGGAGGCGCCGGGAGGAAATGCAACAAGTTCAGTGCCTGGAGCACCTGGAACGTCAACGGCAGCGACAACACATGGTACGACAGCAAGTGCTGGATTTGATCAGCCGCCTCATATACCTCAATTTGATGCGACATTTCAAATATCGTCTTTGCTCAAGTTTTTGAACGACGACAAGAATACACTGTCCACTCCCCCAACACGAGTACAATTGAACAGATATCTTTCTGCTTATTTCACATTCTTCCATCCTCAGCTACCATTCTTACACCCACCCACGTTTGATCCACCAAATGTGGCGCCATCACTCTTGTTCGCGGTGTGCTCTGTCGGTGCAGTGCTGTGCCACGAATCAGCGCAGGCTGCAGTTCTCCATTCAAATGCCAAAATGCTGGTCAGTTCGATATATGAGGTGGACAAGGATTTCCCAAATGCTCGCAATACACCGCTGTGGGCTATTCAAAGTCTGATTCTGACGCTGGTATATTCGTCATGGAATGGTGATCCTCGCGGGTTGGAATTCATTAGCTCGGTGAGAACGTCAGTGTCGAGTCTAGCTACAAATGCTTTTTATGACAACACCATTCAGACAGAGCCTAATGACCAATCCCAGTCGATGCATTGGAAGCGATGGCTGTTGGAGGAGTCGGCAAAACGGGCGTTGTTTGCTGTATTCATGACTTTTGGCGCTTTGGTACAAATGTACAATTATCCGACCGCTCTGAACAATTCCGATGTGCCTGCGAAAATTCAACTGCCATGTTCTGAAGTGTTGTGGAACACGAGCTTTGGGTCGGAAAACGATTGGATGTATCACTATCTCCGTGAAACAAACGACACTTGTTCTCACCCGCAGTTCTCACATGCTCTAGCATTATTCACTCAAGAGCAGTCGCATCAAATAGTCCAGCAGCTGTCGCCATTTGCGCAGAAGATTATGGCTACGGCGCTGTTCAATGAGGTGTTGAATCCACAGGCCAGCATCCCCCGAGACCGAGCCTTATCTATCATCAAAGGTTGGGAGCTTAATGCGCGTGATAACCATCCGGGCCAGGGCCAGATGGTGACACAGATTGCAACAAATTCGTCATTGGTATGCATTTCCCTGCCGATGGAGGACCATATGAATTTCTTATTCAATGGGCCTTCACCGTTGCTCACGAGAATCCGAGCTCAGCATCCGTTGTTGGTGGCTGGCTACATCACGACGCTGGTGACACAGGTGCGGCTTTTGGTCGACCTCACATCTGTGCAAGAAGTGATTCGATACCATGTTCCGACTGATATTTGCAATGCAGCTTTGAACTCATATACCGTACTCAGCACAACGGGACTGCTGAGATCGCCGTCATTGACTTCACTCGTGACCCGATGCTTTGACCTGTATCGGTTGCCAAGTCTGCTTGGCCTGCGGCTTGTCAAGTCGCTGATCTCTACACCCATGATTAGTGCAAACATTGAGAGTCTGCTATGTGGATTCGAGCTGTCGGTTGTACTTATAATGTGGTGCCATAGGGTAGAGCAAGATATGGCGAATGGCGAGACGTTGGATGAAGAAGAAGCAGTACTATATTCGGTGATTGAACGTACGTGCTTTGATTGTGGGTTGGAAAAAGTGCATGGCCAGCTGGCTCCTACGCTTGCCCTATTTGCATCCGAGCTGTTTGATGGAGAGACTTGGGAACTTGCAAATATTCTGTCAATGTCGTTGCGATCGTTTGGCTACGCTTTGATGCCTCACCAAGGTGCTGCCCGTAGGATGCGACATTCATCTGCAGCGGCATCGACGGCCGGAAGCACGCCCAATCAACCTAATAACTACGGATCACAACCGGCACAGCAGCAGTCTCAACAGCAACCGGCTCAAGGCTCATCTCAACAGCAGTCTCAGCAGCAGCAGCAACAACAGCAGCCACAGTCACAGCAACAATCCCAGCAGCCTGCGAATCAGCCACACACACACCATCCTGCATACCCGGCACAGTCCCACCCTCAGTCAAGCTTGAGAACTACTGCGGATAGAGATATTTTAATGATGCCATTCAAGCCAATGACTGGATGAAGGAATAAAAAAACATGAACGATTATGTGAACTATATTTATTGATGTTTTGTTACTGTTGTGTATTTTCTAGTATTTTTTAACGAAATTTGTATCATTAGTGTCGATTTCTGTTTGACATTTATCGAAATATTACATGCTTAATTTTTATCGATACAAGGCCACGAATAGTAAAGGTAGATATACGGTCCAAACATGAAAGGTCGGAACTTTACTACGAATCTAGAATCAACGCTTCAACACTTGTTGGTGAAAGAAAAATCAATAAATGGGGCTGATCATACATGTACATTTATTATATTAAAATAACTTTTTGTCGTGCTTTTTTTTTGTAGTTGTGTCGTTAAAACCCTGGGTAGAACCCGTCCAATAACTTAGGCAGAGGCCTCAGCTCGGAGTCGGCCCTGGGCGTTGGTGACCTTGACACCGAGAGCCTTGGCCTTCTCAATGATCTCAACTCGCTTTCGAGAAGACACGCTGTGGGCAATCTCAGCGGCGTAAGACTTGGTGTGCAACAAAAGCATCTCAACGTCGGAAACGTTGCTGACGAGGAAAGCCTTGTGGCCGGATGGCATCAAGTGTCGAGTCTTCTTGTTGGAACCGTAACCAATCTTTGGCATTCGGATGGTACCTCGGAATCGTCGTCGGACACAAGAGTCGATACCCTTTGGCTTTCTCCACGACTCGCCAACACGAGCGTATCGGTCGGAGTGGTGTCGCTTGAACTTCTTATCGTGCTTCTTGACGATCTTTGGGTGTGGAAGGGATGCAGCCATCTTTTTACAGTATATGTTAGCTCTGTTCAGTTGTAATTATGACAGAAATCTCCTGGGTCGAAGGAACTGAAGCGATGTAGTTTTGAAAATAGCAGAAGTTCAGTCGTTCACTGGGCAAGAGTTTCTGGTTGGGGGGTTTGGGGTTCCGTACCTTTTATGTTTGGTCGTCGAAGGTGTCGTCGATAGAGAGTCGAGAATCTTTGAGTGGGTATTTGCAAAGTTTGGGTGTGGTGGGAGTTCCTGCGTGTATAATATAGAACGCCGTTGGGAGGTGTGAGTAAAACTCCATGCCGACCGAATTCGGCATCGATTAGGGCCCGTAGCCCTAAGATCTCACAAAGCCATGAGGATTAATCATTAATCCCAACGCGTGCCTCACCGTGTCGCGCGCCGAGGGAGATTTAATCCACACTACACGTTCAACGCTGCAGGTGCTGCTGTACTGGCATTGGGTTTGAAGTGCTGCTTGGGCAATAGCAAGATCATCAGGTTACACGCACTTTGGAAAAGCAGAGATACTCTTAGCATATTACAAGTCTACAGGGGTTTCTTGAAGTAGAGCATCTGAGAGAATTCTGTTGTTGATACCGCTGAGACTCTTAAGCTTTTTTGTACGCGGTCAACGTGGGCTCAGATGCCTGTACCCATGTCTGAGCAAAAATACTATCTTATTGGTGATGAGAGTATGATATTCAAAAGATATAGGCACCGAAAAACTAATGTTACCAAGAGTACGAGCCAGTGAAGCCGTCTGGACGGCAGAACTTGACGGAACTATTTGGCCTGCAAGAGCTGGCCACGACAGTGGCTCGAGTCGATCCTGCTACGAATACAAAACGAAAACTGAGAAAGAGTTATAAGAATCAAATTGCTGATCTGGCCGGTAAACATGCGATCCCAAATTCAGCAGCCGGTACGGGCTACTCGCTTCTAGATCAAGCTAGACAACCACCTCGCTACGATCCTTCGAAACCTATACCGCCACTTGGTCCGCCCATAGACCAGAAAACCCTTTCTTCGGCATTGAGCCTGGATAAGACACCGGCAACAGGGTTACCAGACTTTGATATCTCGCTACTTGCGTCGCCGAATAATATTCAACAGCAATTACAAGCACAGGAGAGTCAGCAACAGCAATCGGGCCATCAAAGTGGCGGTGGCGGGAGCGGTATGAACCGGTCAGGATCGCTTAAGAACTTTAGGAATGGTATCGCACTGGGCAATGCAACTGGGGAAAGTTCGCAGGATGATAGTACCGGAACTAGGCGATTGCTGAAGAAGAAGAAGAGACGAGATAATAGCGATCCGGAAGACGTGAAACGTCGCAAAATGAATGGGCTTTAATATGCACCCCGCACCAACTTTATAATAATTTTCCCTAACGATAGATTTCCGATGAGTTCTGCTCATCATCTTTTTTATTTATATAGCCACGAAAAAATTGAAACGAGTTTATGATCATATTTTGACCGGCCAGCCGCACCACCTTTTTTCTGTGTCTTGGATGCGCGTTGAAGGTTCTGGATGATTGTCATCTTCATCGATCATCGCACTTTCCATCAATCCAACATCACACAACAATGGAATCAGGAGGTAAAGGAGGCAGCACGGAGCATCCATTCACATGGAAGCAAACGCTAGGAGAGGTGACAATTAGTTTGCCAGTGCCTGCTGGTACCCGCGGTAAAATGATTAGCTGCGAAATTGGCCGACGATCTCTCAAGGCGGCATTGAAGTTCAAGGGCGAGGAGTTGATCAATGGTGAACTTTTCGCTGATACTATAGTAGATGAGAGTACTTGGAGTATTGTCGACCAGAAGGAATTAAGCATCACACTGGAGAAGCAGAATCAGCAAGAATGGTGGCCTCACGTGTTGACTTCCGACGATAAGATTGATGTCAGCAAGATCCAGCCAGAGAATTCCAAACTTAGTGACTTGGACGAGGAGACACGATCAATGGTTGAAAAAATGATGCACGAGCGACGAAATCCGCAGCCTGGTCAGCCAACGGATGAGCAGACGGAGCGACAGAAGGTGCTGGACCAATTCAAAAAGGCTAATCCACAACTCGATTTTAGCCAGCTCGATAAGGAGGCTGCCGAAAAGGGCGACGATATTTAAGTATTTACATGTAATTGTTTTAAAGACGAATAAATTTTCTTCTTGTAGTATACATTGTGTCCCGTTAGCAAAAGCATGCGTAAATCAAAAGCCGAACGAGAATGCCGACATATCCGGTTCTTGAAATGCTTGCACAGATACAGGTTTAAGCGCTGAAGTAGCCTTGTACATGGCAGAGGTGTCAGAGTCTATGCTGGCGAGCGTTGGTCGTCGCTGCAACCGCGGCGACTCTGGCAACGGAGTAGCTTCATTATGTTCTTCTTCTCTTTCAACAGGGACTGGGGTCTCTTCTCGTACAAATTGCCATGTCCTCAATAGATCGAGCGACAGCCAGTCACAGCCCATTCGGGCATATATTGAGCACATTTTGAGCACAAATTGGAACTCGTCGTCAACGTCTAGTGCGTGTGTCTCGCCGCCGCTGTCAGTTCGCTTTAGACTCTGATCTCGCAGGTGCCGATAAAGCAAGACCTGTACGGGATCATCGACCAAAAATGACTTGACTGCTTCCTGGTCAGAATGCTTGTGACGGTGCAGATGAGCCAGTGCCTTGACTGCATCGTCGCGTCGGCCAGTGACCCACAGTGCCCAGCTCGTTGTCCATTTGTCACCCGACGCTTCTGCCTCGGGCAAAATATGGCTGTCGATCAAATTTCTCAAAACTGGGCCATTGTCGCCTTCATACACACGCGCGACTGCAATGGCCAGTGCAATGTCGTCCATGTTCCGCACAATCACATTTACCGCATCCTTCAACGAGTCACCAAGCAAGAAGAACGCAGCGGCATACTCGAATCGGTGCTTGCCCAACAACGCAAATGCATTTTTGAACGCCGCACTCTTCCAGCGAGGCTCTGCAAAGTTGTTCGAAAGTAGTTTGACAGTCTTTGCTTGCTCTTTATGCCAAGTAGCAGTGCGCCAGAGCCCGACTAGCACTTGCTTCTTCTTGAGCGCGAGATAATACAATGTGCATCCTACTGGATCACGTTTACCGTCAAAACTGAAATAGTTTCTACCGAGCTTCTCAAACTGCTGGACAAGTTTAGCGTTGTTGAGCCAATACGGCACCCCGATTTCGCGCATCTGTGGCCACAGCATGACCGGGTAGCGAGAGCTGATTGTTGCCTTTTCAGCGAGCTCCAAAAGGATGTCTTGCGACTCGCTATGCAGTGCCCAGTTGAAATCTCGCATCGTCATGGATTCCTGAGTACCGCGATGAATCTTGAACAGTTTGAATCCCAACAGGTACTTTGCAGCATTAGAGTCGAGCGACTGCCTTTGAACCTCGGTTTGATCAATAGCTTCAATCATACTTGCCAAAGTTATCTGCTGGTGGCGGGTCATATATGGCAGCGAGACTTGCTGCAGCCATTCGAGCAGCTGCTCGCAGGTATCATGGCTAAACTCCGACTCTGAGATTGCATCTCTTCTGAAAAGTGCCTCATATGTAGACCCATTGGGCGTATCGGTTGTACTTACATGACCGTTTTCTTTCGCTTCAAAGGCATCACGCAGACCGAGGGTGCTGTTGATGTCGACGACTCCTGCTACCTCTAGCACGGGGCTAAACTTGATCTTGTTGAGCAGTGTGACCAATACACGCTTGACCACATGCACCTTGCCGGCAAACAGGCTCTGGATGAGCAACTGCGGATGGTACAATGGCAGGGGGCCATTAAGCACCGCACAAACGTCAAATATGCTATTGGTCTTATCGATAATGGCGCTGTTAAGCGACCCGAGAATCGAGTTCGTGGTCGGATCTTTCACATCGACCTTTTCGTCTTGAATAAATAATTGGTTTCCAGCACCGACCACAAATGTTCCATTCTTGAGCCAGATCGAGTCCCCAATAGGGTGTGTAGTGAACCGCGAAATATCTACTTTTTTGAACGGCGCCCACGACGGTGTCTTGTTGGTGTAGTCGAATCTCAACTGGCAGTAGAGCTGTACTTCTTTGGAAAAACCGACACCGAGAACATTCTGTTGGTTAGGAGTAGTAGTCCAATCAATATCTTGGACACAGTCCTCGGTGAACTCCTCTTGGTACTCCAAAAGTCTATTGAGCATATCCCAGATATACAGTTTTCGTCCTCCTGCAACGGTAGTAACGACTTTTTTCGTAGATGATACTTGAGCCTTCACAATATCTTGGCATCCGGTCTCCACCATGGAAGTTTCGAGCCATTTGAGTCGTTCATTCTCGTCAAGTTGTGCTGTCCACAGCCGCAGCACGCCTCTGCTGGATATGGTGGTAAGCACGTCACGTTGAAATGAGCTCAAGTCACCTTCAATCTTTGCTTCCCACCCTACCGGATCTACTACCACCGCGGTTTGGAGCTCTTCTTCTACTGGCAAGGGCGAAAGGCCCAAATCGGTGATTACTGCTCCAGCGTCGCCGCATGGCAATGCGACACGCCACATTTTGACCCGCCTTGCATCGTATAAAGAAACAAGATGCAACACGTTATTTTTTCCCTGTAGCTCTGGAAGTAAGAAGAAGCATAATGGTTCCATTTCATTAGCTTCAACAGCCACTTTACCAATCGCACGTGCTTCCGCTAGACCGCCGCCGCAATCCCACAGAACTAATGTCTGGTTCTCGAGTATTGTTAAAAGCCACCTGCCGCCTGATACCAATGCTGCACGCTGTATTTTGCCATATATCACACATACCCGCTGCATTGTCACGCCTGTACCGACCTTTGTCGGTTTCCACAAGTGGTTTTCATCAAATCGGCTTTGGGAAAGCAACGACTGGCCGTCGGCAGCTCGCATAATGCTTCGCACACTCTTGCTATGTCCAGTAAGAATGCTTTTCAGACTCCATGCGGAAGCCGGATCCTTGGCCGCAAGCAGCTTATCGAGTTCTATAGTGTAGTGGAGCAAAACCCCTTTAGACAGGTCGTGGATCAAGATCGAAAGATCGCCTTGGTCCTGATGCGAATGAGTGAAAACTCGGAAACTCAGCTTCTCAGCTTTCAAATATGGTAAATGAGCTTTAGTCCTTAGAATTCTTTCGATGCGGACCAGTTTATGCTGCTTTTTCAGTCCAACATTTTCGAGCGAAAAGAGTGTCAGAGCGCTATTCGAAGAATCAAACACCATGCAGAGCTCTGCTTGCTTTCTCCCGAGCCTTGCTACATCGCTCGTGTCTTTTCTCAGTATACTTGACTCAATTGCGCGGGACAGATCTCCATTGTCGATGACACATGCAAAGAAATTATCCGATTGATTACTGTGTTCAGCCAAGTCGATACTGCTCCACAATTGCAAGTTGGCACTGTCCATTCCATCATACGGCGACCAGGTTCGAAGAGTCTTGTCTTCTGCAAAGGTGTATAATGTATTCTCTATTGTTTGTGATTTGTGGAACGGTTTACGCCATCGCACCTCCAGCACGGGTTTCGGATGCGGCAGGTATATAAAATCAAACGATGAATTGTCGACATCAAATGACAGCCGCCTCCATACCTTGACCAATCGATCGTGCTCTGCCTGAGTCGCTATTAAGCATCCGTCTGGCGATACTGTCACTTGTGTTACGGGATTAGCCAGCTCCTTTCTCCAAACGACCTTGTCAGCATCAATGTGCCACAGCGTGAGAAACGACGACCCGACAACCAGCTCGTCTGGGCTGGACCAAGCTATTGATTTGACTGCTGATCCTTCATTGTGCGTCGCTCGCTCTTCCCACTAATTATATCGAGTGTTAGCAATTCTTCATCGGGCGGGTTTTTCATGGGTCGTACCTTTGTCGGGTGTCCGTAGATCACCACCGGATGCAATACATCCACTTGCTCACCACAGGATACTGCAATAGCGCCTGTTTCAGGCTCTATGCTGACTGCAGTTCCATCACTCGGCAAGTAAACAGTTTGTAGAAGAGTTGTACTATTCTCAAGAATGATCAGGTTATTTCCTGAGCAATATGCCTGTTGCGCCAAATATCAGCAATTCATGAAACTAAAAATATAATCTCAACTTACAATTAATCTTGTACCGTCCCAATCAACTGTATCTACCGCATTAACTGTGCGATTGGGTTCTCCAGGCAGGAACGATATCCCCATGTCCCTACAGCGGTCTCAAACCCTTTGGCGCACTTGTATGTTGAACTCTTAATTGTGGTCCGCGTTATCGGGAAGATTACGCTCGTGGCCGTGCGCCGATAAATGCCTCGCAGCAGCAGCAGCATTTCTGGGGAAAAAATGTCACAGGGAGTTTCCTTTTGGATTGCCGTCAAACTAAGATGTCAGTTGTTTTTAGACTTAATATACAAGTGTTGGAAATTATGACGGTTGCACACTCAATGTGCGCCGCACCAGCCGCATTTGCGAGCGATGGCTCAATGGGATTCTACGCAGAGCGCTCTCAAGCACCATCTGATGTTAGCTTTCGATTCGAAATATACGAGACAAAGGGATAAATTCAATTCTGCTCTCGTAGAGTTCAAAACTTTATCTCGCAAATCGGATCGACCAGTCTTGTGAGAACCAACAAAGGCTCATAGACGAGGCACTGGGTGCGACTGTATTATGTGCATTAAGTGTATTAAGAGAGTATGTGATTATAGAAACAAAAACAATTTCATTTTTGTGTCTTATTTAGAGCAATGCAGCGACACCAGCAACGGCAGCCACCAAAGCAGCGCCAGAGACGCATCGACCAGCAGCAGCATTGACCTGTCCTGGAGCTGGCTCAGTAGCAGCAGGCAGTTCAGCAGATTTGACTGCTGTGGTCTCTTGTGGTGGTGGAACGGCACCTCCAGCAGCAGCACTTGAAGTGGCGACTGGCACGGTAGCATTACCAGCAGCAGATGTAGTGGCAGTAGAATTAGCCGCGTTCTCAATAACCTTCAAGGCAACTGGAATAGCGCCTTCTTGCGAAAGCGAGCCGGCGTACACTTGGTAGCCCTGAGTATCGCCAATTGGAAGAACGGTAAATGCCTGAGTACCATTGTAGCTCAAGTAGCCGCCATCAACGACAAAGTGTGGCTCCGGATTTGGATCCAAGACCAACTTGGAAGTTGTGATGTCTCGAATGACAGACTTGCCGTTACCTTCTGCGGCAGAGTTCCAAAGAGCACCCGAAGAAAGGAAGCCCTCAAAGTCTGGACCGTCGCCACCGGCAACGAGATCGTTACCAGAGATTCGAATTGGTGCATTCTGAACCGGAGAACCAGAACGTATAACCACTAGGCCGAATTTCCCAGTGTCTTGTTGAGCGGCAGCAATGACTGCATAGAAGGCTGTGCTAGCAAGAACGAAGAACTTCATTTTTTTTTCTTGATTGACCAAACGTGTCGTGAGTACAAAAGGATGTGACGAGGAGAATAAGTAATATAGGCTAGAGGAAAAGAACAAGGAGGTATATTGTATTGCATTTATATGCTTGTCAAATTAAGAGGAGAAAAAGGTTTGTGTACATGTTTGCTTCCTGAATGCACGAGTCGCGGTCGCCTTGAACTCTAACCTAAACGAACATCCATTAAGGGCAACACATTGTACGGATCGATCAGTGCCAAGACCCCCCCCCCCCCACTTATACGAGAGCTTTTTTTGCGTTTTCACTGCTTAAGTATCGATCCAGTAAAGAGAGCGGGCCACCCATGATTTCTCTTAAGCAGCAAGGTCACCGCAAACTCTGCGGCTCACGCGGGCTGTGTGGGCATTCAAAAGGCGCTAGTACATGATCCCAATTTAAAAAGATAGCATTTGACAATGATCGCACATTCGGTCAATTGTGTCCAGGTTCGGATCATGTCTGAGCTCAAGGAATGAAAACATCTGAGAACACTCAACCGAATAAAGGTCTCAGACAAATAGTCTCACAAATATAGGGGTCGGCGGACTATTCTGGCGATTTGCACGGGTCTATGATTCTCTTGAATATATGTTAGATTGATTTTAGTAAAGTACTACGAGTACATCTTGACCACCGAGAAGTGGCTCGGTGCTTGATAACGGGGGAGGGGTGACGACGCCCTATAGCACCACATTGGAATATCACACGGCATATCGACTCACTAAGATAGGATGAGTAGATTTCATGGGCTTGCAAGGAGTCGTAGACACCACCTTAAGGAGCACCGCTGTGAGGTTCTCGAATTGCCGTCGTATTCGTCCAGTTCTTGAACCTTATTACACAATAACCGGGTAGCTTACCGGTGCATTCGTCTAATAGATTACTGCGTTGGGACTTATATGGCTAATTTGAAATCTGCGAGAGAAGTCATGACTTGGCATATCAAAGAAGCAGCTTCTATAATGATCCGTCACTTTTGTGAGAATATCGTTTTTTTATCACATATATTGAGCAATCGATCGATCTTGCCATACACCACTTATACATCTCGGTATTAGATGGTCGTTCAGTTTTGCAATAAATATTGTTTTTACAAGTATGGCTCATCAATGCCCAATGGCGCCGGCTAAGATGGATATAAACCCGTATTAGATGCCCTCTTTTACTCGCTCTTGTGTCGTCGAGTCCGTATATTCAATCCTGTGAAAACGCGGCTCTATATACTTTAACAAAACGTGCTAATAATCTTGAGGACAGGAGATACAAATAAGTTGAACAGTTCATACGTGTATTACTGGAAATGTGACCAGCAGACTAAGATACAAATCAGAAACGATAAAGCTTTCCATATCAGACCGACCGTGCCGGAATCGCAGCCAAGATCAGTTTATACTATAGCAGAGCATTGCAACAGTCGATATGCAATAGCCATAGAGAGTATAGTTTAGTATAAGTAGCTTAACAAGCTCGCAGATACTCCGCTACAATACATAAACTACGCGTATCGGCGTATCTAACTCAAGCCGTCTTTCGGCAATCCATGCATTAAATAATCTTATCGTGAGTATCGCGAACGCCGTGGCCGGCAAACACACCCAATATCATCTGCTCGTACGATCGCGGGTTCCGCGAGATCACAGCCCCCCAGTGATAGACGACAGTCATGTTGAGCCAATATTGCTCGTTGTGTGCGCAATCTAGCACCCAACGTTCGCCGCACTTGTGCCACATCCACGCCGTAGCGCAGTGCAGATACGCGGCCTTGGGCCTTGTCCCCGCTTGTTGACCCAGTTCCCCTAGCAACGCGCACCCGTAAAATCACTTGACTTGCGGGCACCCGCGGCGGACGTCACTTTTTGCAAAAGGCGAGCGTGCCTGCTTTGGGATCGCGAGAGCCCCAGATAAGGCGCGATATCACTGCTCCGCTTTAAAAACGGCAACCGCTTAGACCCTCCACTTCCCTTCCTCCCCACCACAACACGACTTGGTCTGTTCTTGATCCCCTCTATTACACATCTCTAGTCTGCAGGCCAGAGATTGAGAAGAACATTCTAACTACTGTATCATCCATCTCAATCCTCTTTTTTTCTCTTTCTTGCTCTATCGATAAACAATGAAGTTCTCAAAGTTGGCCGCTGCGTTGCCACTTGCGGCGCTTGCTAGTGCCTTAGTCATTCCACACGACGTCAACTCCATTCAGGCTTTCAAGCAGGCTCTTTCTACCGAATCCAATGATGCAGAGATTGCTCCATTGGAGATTTCTGACATGGCTGCTCAGAATCTTGTTGAAGACTCTTACATTGTCGTCTTCAAGGACCACGTTGACCAGCAGGAGGCTTACAACCACCAGCTTTGGGTCGACACTGTGCATGCAGAGACTCTTCAGATCATGAAGCGAGATGGCTCTCAGTCTGCTTTCCTTTCTGGCCTTTCTGGCTTGAAGGATGCCTTCTCGATCGGCGATGAGTTCAAGGGCTACTCTGGCCGATTCCACAAGGACACAGTGGAGGCGATCCGACGGCATCCAGCTGTCAAGTACGTTGAGCACGACTCGCGAGTGTTTGCCAGCGAGTTTAACACTCAGAACGATGCTCCTTGGGGTCTTGCTCGAGTCTCTCACCGAGAGCCATTGACCTTGGGCTCGTTCAACCGATACTTGTTCGATGACGAAGGTGGTGAAGGTGTCACTGCTTATGTTATTGACACTGGTACTAATGTTGACCACGTTGATTTCGGCGGCCGAGCCAAGTGGGGTAAGACTGTTCCACAGAACGATTACGACGAGGACAACAATGGCCACGGTACTCACTGCTCTGGCACTATTGCCGGCAAGAAGTACGGTGTAGCCAAGAAGGCCAATGTTGTTGCCGTCAAGGTCTTGGGCTCCAACGGTTCTGGTAGCATGTCTGATGTTATCAAGGGTGTCGAGTTTGCTGCCACACAACACTTGAAGGATGCCAAGTCAGGCAAGAAGGGTTACAAGGGTGCTACTGCTAACATGTCTTTGGGTGGCGGTAAGTCTCCATCCTTGGACATTGCTGTCAACGCTGCCGTCAAGGCCGGCCTTCACTTTGCAGTTGCCGCTGGTAACGATAATGCCGATGCTTGCAACTATTCTCCAGCTGCTGCTGAGAATGCCATCACTGTTGGTGCATCCACTTTGGGTGACGACCGAGCTTACTTCTCCAACTATGGTAAGTGTGTCGATATTTTCGGCCCAGGCTTGAATATTTTGTCCACATATATTGGCTCTGAACGAGCTGTTGCCACATTGTCTGGTACCTCTATGGCATCTCCACATATTTGCGGCTTGTTGTCGTACTATTTGTCTCTTCAGCCATCCACTGATTCTGAATATTCTGTGAAGGGAGCTGTCACTCCAGCTCAATTGAAGAAGAACTTGATTGCATACGGTACTCCAAATGTCTTGAGCGACATTGATTCACAGACTCCAAACATTTTGGCATACAATGGTGCAGGTCACAACATTACAGAGTTCTGGAGTGCCGCCGGTCAGTCCGTCAAGGAGGAGACTGTGAGCATTTTGCCAATTGACAAGGCCATTGAGCACGAGTTGGACAATGTTCGAGATCAGTTTGAGGATTTGTTTGAGACTGTCCGAGCTGGCTTGGGCTTGGATTTTTAGATTGTGTGCAATTTACAAGTGATTTGATGATGCGATTCTAGACTTTGTTCTCCCGCTTTTTATATATCGTTCTGTTGCTGCTTTCTCTACCGGCCCCTTTTTCTTTTATTATTATTATTACCACTACAATTATCTTTATTATATAGTGTTTTTATCTTTGCGTTTTCTATCGAACCGTTTGGCTATGTGCGAATATTTTTGTCTAGACGTGGGATCGTCGTGCCCAGAGGATCGGCGAGCTTCGGTGACATATGCAAGGCCCATTTTTCTGTTGTTCTATGACATGTCAGTCTAAGATTGAGCTTAATTTTTTGAAAATGATTTCTTGAACGAATTTCTGAATTGGTCAGTATAGCTTTGTGCCTGCCTGTATTATTTGAAGTTACCACAGCGCCGTTAATATGCTGCTTGTTGCCGAGTTGGTACCAGAGGTATCACAGAAGCATCGGCATCTGACATGCCCATTGATACACTCTACATCTTCCGTGCACTCAGCAGGGCGACTTTTGAATGCTTTCTCATTCAGGACCGCAAAGCTTCGCATTTCAACTACAAACAACAAGTCCGCAACTAGCAATTGAGATCGCCCCGCATCGGCTGGCGTACAATGACGACGACGCATCCTGTGGGAGTAGATGATACGCCTAATAACTTGGTAAATCAGGAAGCTTGCCGGAAAAATCCATGCACGCCCAGCTCATCGACATAGAATGATTATTAAAGCCAGGAATATACTCTATAAAAAACATTTTTTGCAGATAAAAAATAAATTAATAGTACTGGCCGGAAACGCGCTTTTTGGGGTGGTCAATGCTCCATGCGCGTGGCCCATGTGTTCTTACGATACACTCACATTTAGATTGTCTCACAGCTTCCATTGCAAAAGCCCCAATGCAGACCAACCACCGCAATTACCCACGACGGGGAACCACCCGCCCTGTCAAGTAAGACGAGCAGCTTTTTTTTTTTCCATCATTCTTCGGACCTCCCCTATTTCCCGTTGTTACATGTGGCGTTAGCGTCGTCGGTTTTTGTTATCTTCATTCACACTCTCTACACACTCACCACAGCGCTCGTTTTTTTATATTTGGTCCTTGAAACCCTCTCAGCTTTAGCACGACAACCCTCAAGACACAACACTCTTCTTTCCCCGATCCAGCCCTTCTCTTTTGCCCACAGCAAATGGCCCACGTTGCGACACAGCGGCAGCCTAGCGATCTCACCAACGATGCTATCAGCCAGGTATTCATAGCTCACCGGCCGAGGGAAAAGAAGATCAATAAGACACTCAAGAAGTTCAATAAACGAGTGTCCAAAGTTGGTACGCATATATCTCGAACAACCGGCATTGTCGACGTCGGCGACTCGGACTCAGGGGAATCTACTAAGAATGAAGAAGATATCGGCGATGATTTCTACGACGAGGATGGTATGCTCAAATACGATTCCGAGTTAAAGATCGTACACGACTCGCTCGTGCCCATCCCGCAACAACCCAAGATCCGCAACCCTTATAGCGAGTACGCTGACTACGACTATGAACAGAGAACGGACGAAAACTCTAGAATACTCAGAGCTCAGCGCCACGAACTGGAGTATCAGAAGCGAACTGCTCGATTACAAGAGGAGTGGGCTTCACAGCAGCAGCATGCCGGCCGAAGTGGGCTGCGGAGCGCGATGAAGAAGAGCCGCCCCATATCATTCGAAGAGCCTAAATCAGCCAAGAAAGAATCGTCTGCCGGATCCTTCAACTTTGTGGGTCAATCAGAACGGCATCAGCTTTATAGAAAACAGAAAAGCCGCGCTACGACATATGCGGCCGCTGAGTACTCTGACGATGATGGCGACGAACATGATGACCATCGCATCAGCAATCCCAGTCGTCAAGAGACGTACTATTCATACTACGAAGATGAAATGCGCGCCAAAAGGCGTAAAAGAGAAGCCGAGGAGCGCGAAAAGAGCAAAAAAGGTGTTTGGAATGCATATATAGATACGGACGAAGACCAAGACCCGCTCACCGATGTTGAAGACCTAGCAGTTGAAGGCGCGGCTGGTGCGCGCGGTATCGCCAGTAACGGCGGCAACGGTGGCCATACTAGCAGCGAGAGTGTTATTGCCAGACTGCCCACTCCTGATTTGGCCGCCGCTAACAATCAAGATCTTGAACTGTCTGCCCCGTTGAATTATACCACTACTTCTTCATCGTCGTCGCCTGGTACCGGTGGTGCTAGATTGAAATCCAAGGCCAAGGTGGAAAAGAAGGAGAAGATGAATAATTATACCGGAAGAGCACTGAATGCAATGAACAATGCAATTTTCGATCAATCTGCTCCAGCGTCGCGGTTTTCGGCAAAATCTTTGTTTGGTAAGAAGCAGAAACGAGTGGTGGCCCCGCTGGCGGCCACTCCGCCGCCAGAGCTAAATGGATCTGAATCTGCTGCAGAGTATCAGTCCAACGATGAGGTAAATCATGAAGAGCAACATCATAGCAGCAGTAGCCGGCCCCCGTCTCCTGCAAAGTCGGTCAAACCCTCCACTTCCAGCAATGCACCACATTCTGTGGCCGGATCTGCAAAGGCAGGCTCCCACCACTCAACTGCAACCGTCATACCAGGGCATTTACCAACTCCTCCTCCAGGGTCGCCAGTCGCGTCAATGCATTCACGCAAAAGCTCGCCTACTCCGTCAGGGTCGGTTGTAGGATCCCATGTCTCAGGATCGCATCACAGTGGTGTCTCTGCCGCCGCATCTGCGGTTCCCAGAGGATCGGTAGCGGGAGGAAGCCACGCATCTTCGGCTGCTCAAAGTCGACGGTCACATACTAATAGCCATGCGACACATACATCGGGCCATTCACGACATTCACATGCTTCTGAGCGCACACATCGGTCCTCACAATCGCGGCATTCCACTGTCGTGCCAGAGGTGGCACCAGAGGTTGTGGAAACGGCTCCCGCAGCGAAGACTACGGGGGCACAGCTTTACGACTATTGGCTCAACGCTAGGGGCTATGTCGGCGGCATGATATGGGGCAAGAAGGAAGTGGTTACGACGACGACTACTACTACTACTTCAGAGGTTGCCGCAGCTCCTATAGAGGAAGCAGCACTGGGTTCGCGGCCACCGTCTATGGCAGGTAGCGCTGCTTCCAAAAGATCAGTTTCTGCATCTCCTACTGGATCCTTTGTTGGAAGCGTTGCCAGTGGCCGCTCAAAGCATTCGTCTCAATCAGCCGCGGCCCTGTCGCACCATTCATCGCATCACTCCCTGGCTGCCTCCTCTCATCCTTCAGTTGCACGTTCTCATCATTCATCTGTTGCGCACTCTTATCACTCTGAATCTCCAAGCATTCATAGTGCTTCGATCAGATCGCCAGCACCTTCAGTCCACTCTTCTCATCACTCGATCGCGCTGTCTCACAGGTCGCGCCATAGCGAGGCGGCGCATTCTGTGGTACCAGGAAGCTTTGTTAGCGGAGTTCCTGGAGAAGGAAGCATTGCTGCGCAGAGCCATCATGGCAGTGCGGTGGTTGGGAGCGTTGGATCAGGCGGTGGAGGAGGAGGTGCATTTGTCGCTGGTGGTGAGGCGATTGTGCTTGAGGAGGCCCTGGACGAGCACTCTACTTTTTCCCACCATTCATCGGGCTCCCCAGTTGGCAGTATCATGGCTCGCGAGATGACCGACAACGACGAGTATTACAACTCTGACGACGAGTATGCGGCTAAAGAAGAACGACGGCGCAAGTTTAAAAGTGCTATGAAGAATATTTTCCAGCGCAAGTCGTCGACAGGAGGATCTGTATATTCACAAGACCCCTTGAGCCTGCCTAGCCACCCACCAGCGAGCAGTCTCTACGAAGGAAGTGTCCCCGGTGGAAGCATGCGATCTGGCCACTCACGACATACGATTGCGCCTACGATTTTAGACGATGCTTCCATCCGATCGGGCAGGGAGTCTACGAGGTCGTCGAGGAGGAGTGGCCGCAGCGGCATGTCGATGCGGTCGATGAGCGAGCAGCAACAACAACAACACGGCACTCGGCCGCCGTCTATGAGGAGCATAAGAAGCAGCAATACTGTTGTACCGCAATCTAGAGCCGGTACTATTGTCAACGCTGAAGGTGTGAGCCAAGAAGTGGCTGTTGCTGGTGGCGGCTCCAAATTTGGAGTTTTGGGTGACAAGTGGAATCAGTTTGCTGGTCCAATGCAACCGGTGGTTTCAAACTTTGTTGACATGTTTAGAAGCACTGCCAGGCTTTCATTTATCCTTCGGCCCGTCGACGCTGTTGCTGATGCTGTTCCCAGCCTTCAGAATGCGGTGGTAGTAGTTGAACTGGTTCTGCTCATGTGGATCTTGTACCAAGTATCGATCGTCGTCGAGACGATGGCAACGTTTGTTAAAACGTTGTGCATGCCAGTGATTATGGTCAGCAGGGCTCTGGGTTTGAAAATGTGATACTTTTATTTTTATTGATTCTTTATTGAATGTTTTTTAACCATTTTTATGATTTTATGTAGTATAACAAGAAATTTTTTGCATTTTACTCTTCAAGATGGTGGTGGCGTAGATGTTTTTGTTTATGTTGGTGGAGGGGGGCTTGTTTACTTTACAGCCTCCCTCCTCCACCTCTGACGAGACAATGTGCGACATGTTTTTGCGATTATGTACGACGCGTGAGTCTCAGTCGTGTACTACTTGAACTCAGAAATTGAGTTTATTTAGATGCTTTTATTCTTTATTTTTTTTATAACTACAATGAAGCTCCGGATCTGATAACGCTCGTCTGGCTCTGTAGCAGAGCAATAGTCTCGTGCTCGAGTCTATCCAAAAACTGCTTGCAAGTTGGAATGTCCTTGATCAAGCCAGTTGCCTGGCCGCACGACCAAATGCCAGCATCGATATCGCCGCTCTGGAACACTCCGTAGCCTCTAGTGCCGGCCATGAGGTCTTTGACCCTGCTGAAATCGTACTCGGGGTCGGTACGCTCAATCTCTTCAACCTCCATGCTTACCTTGTTTCTAAAGCACCGCACCGAGTTCTTCAGCGGCTTGAGGATCAAGCTTGTATCCGTTTCACTCGCTTTGACCATTGCCTCTTTAATGTTCTGGTGCACGGGCGTTTCTTGCATGCAAATGAACCGAGTGCCCATTGTCACCGCCGCACACCCGAGGGCGAATGCCGCCGCACAGCCACGAGCGTCGCAGAACCCGCCAGACGCAATGTACGGGATCTTGAGCTCTTGAGCGCACCGAGTGAGCAAGATCAAGCTCGACACGTCTTCGTGGCCCGGGTGGCCGCCGCACTCGAACCCGTCGACTGCCACGGCGTCGACGCCGAGCGCCTGTGCTTTGAGCGCGTATGCGAGGTTGACCGACTTGTGGATAATGACAGAGTTCTTGGCTGTTCTAAGGATATCGTAGACAAGCTTTGGGTTTCCTGATACTTCGAAAATGGTGACGCCCTCCTCGACGGCGGCCTTGGCGTACCCGACGTAATCTGGCGCATTGATCGTTGGCAAAATGGTGAAATTTATGCCGAACGGTTTATCTGTCATTGCCCGAGTTCGACGAATCTCGTTTCTTAGCGACGGGATGTCAGGCTGTGTGAACGCAGCGAGGAACCCGAGTCCTCCAGCATTCGCTACTGCCGCAATGAGCTCGGCCCGTGCGACCCACATCATACCGCCTTGGATAAACGGTAGACGTACGCCAGTAGCTCTAGTAAGCCAAGTATCAAAGTGTTGTACCATGTTTTTTAATAGTTGTTCTTTTGCAGTTGATGTGTACAGGCAGGATCAGGTAAAGTACTTATAGATCTGGAACGCCGCTTGAAGAAGGAAAGGACCTCGGCTTTTTTTATGTGAGATGCAGGGCGCGAGTGTGGGGTATTCCAATTAGAAAGACCAGTGCGGTTTGGCAAAGTCCACCGATATCTCAGATATGCTTGACTCGCATAATACGACTAATGGGATTTGAGTTATGGATTGCTCGAATAGGCATTTTAGTTCCGAGATTGGTGCAGCCAAGGGCACGACGCAGATGCTGATTTAGGCGTCTTCATCCGAGCATATATATTCGTGGATGCAATACATCATGCAATGATAGAATATAGAAGTACATTCAAAGCATGGCATGCATGGCATCGTTCAGCACAACGGTTTTGTTAAGAGAACACATAAGGAAATCAGGCAGCCTCACACTGAGCACCCTGTAACCCGGGTGCGGCTGTTATTTTTGACCCGTGTCAACACACACACTTCCGCTTTCTGAAAGTATATAGCAAAAGTCGCAAACGTATTAACTAAAGCAGAAACTGCCAATTCATTTCCACAATTTGAAAGATTTACTGTATTCGAACCACTGCATTAACAAATATCTACTTGTCTTAACGTTACAGATTTTTGCTCGCCGATTCCGCTTAATAATCGAGGAAGGAAGTGCTCGCCCGGCCGCCCCATTCAATATTGACTCGGTGGAGATGTCCGCACTACGACTCGGATATATAAACCGTGCCCTCCCCGTCATCTCACGTCCATTACGACTTCGATATCCAACACACATCACTAAAAGAATGTCCTCCAACTCGCCAGTCACTCCAGTGCTCACCAAAAACGCGCCATTGCCAGTGGCCGCATACTCGCAAGCGGTCAAGGCCGGCGGGTTCATCTACATTTCTGGCCAAGTGCCATTGACCCCGGACGGACAATTCGTCGCAGGCGGCAAGGAAGATATCCAGATCCAGACCCGTCAGGTGCTCGACAACTTGAAGGCTG
Source organism: Blastobotrys indianensis (assembly GCA_030558855.1). NCBI lineage: Eukaryota > Fungi > Ascomycota > Dipodascomycetes > Dipodascales > Trichomonascaceae > Blastobotrys > Blastobotrys indianensis. The sequence goes on along the minus strand of JAKTQK010000009.1, from coordinate 178,310 downwards.
TCGTGGAAGGCGCGGGCTCGTCGTGGAACAAGCTTGTCAAGATCAACATTTTCATCACCGACATGGCCCAGTTTGCCAAGATCAACGAAGTGTACAGCGAGTACTTTAGCGAACACAAGCCGGCCCGATCGTGCGTTGCTGTCAAGACCTTGCCAGTCAATGCCGATGTCGAGATTGAGGCAGTCGCTTTGCAGTAAATATATATATATAGTTTTTGAAAAAAAGTTGTATTTTATTTTTTAAATTTTGACAAAGAATACAGGTTAGCCGTCGATACCCGCAGCATTGTACTGCTTGAGGAACTTGTACCGGTCGTCCATGAGTTGCAAAATGCCCTGACCGTGGTACCGAGCAGCAACGCTGTTCTCGACCTTGGTGAGACCTTCCTTGGCGACAATTGCCCTCAGCATGGTCGTGAGCTTGGGCGAAAAGTCGCTGTACCACCGATGGTTCCAGGCGACTAGCCGCACCACCAGATCGAGATCGTAGTTCTGCTTGTTACTTTGGAATTCGAGCAACTTCCACAGCGCCCGGTGGTTGAACTTCTGGTTGAGACTCTGAGCAAACGCCTCCAGTGCTTCATCCTTGTGCTTCAACCTCGCTGCGACCATGCCGAGAATCTCCCACTCCAACGCAGTCTTGTGGTACTCGCCCTGCTGCGACTGCGCTTGCACGTAGTTCGACCGCCACACAGTGTAAACGCGCAAGTCATCGTACAGTACCATGAATAAATTATCAAGCCATCGCTCACACAGCCGCTTGTTTTTGATCTCGCCCGCAATTGGCGGTTGCGACGCTGTCACAGAAGACGCAGCGGCGCCTTCGTCGGCTGGCGCCGCCGCTGTGGACGGCGGCTTGTCGACAATCGCCGCAGTGCTGACATTATCTGACGAGGTAGAGTGGCCGTTGCCATTGCCATTGGTACCGTCGGCAGTAGATCCTTTACGCTTTTCCTTCCGGTACTCTTCCTCCATGACAAACACATTCGACCGCGTCTTCAATAGTGCGTCCCATCCGATATGCGAAACAATCTCAGTCAAGAGATCATAAGCCTTGGCGAATGTGGCTCGTAAAATAGGTGCAGGCAGCTTGAGCAGCTCTGGATCAGCGCCTTCTTGCGAGATTGTTGGGTCTGCGGTCCATACTTCGTCGAGCTCGCCGTCAGACGGCATGGGCAAATGTACACGGCTAGCTGGTGGCATTCTGTGGATATCCAAATCGTGGAATGTGAACATTGGACAGCTGTTCAGACTGAGCAGCGCGAGGTCGTACTCGCCACGAGCAGTATACACCTGAACCATCGTATGCCACGGCCAAAACTCGCTAGGAGCAGAGTTGACGGCGCGGATAGCACAGTCCAGTGCCAAATCTAAACGCTTCTTGTCCTTGCAGAAGTTTGCCTGCAGCTGTAGCAAATCGGGGTCCCGGGGGTTTTCCTGAATGCCGTGATTCATCACTTTGATACTGTCCACTTCCCGGTTCTGCAATAGTAGCACTTTAGCTCGCAGCACAACCACTGCCGGCTCGTTCTCTTCTAATCTATCCAGCACTTCCACCGCCTGATCAAATAACCCTGTCAGCTCGACAAATTTGTAGAAACCGTCCACCAGGTAATTCTCCGTCAACGTAGGAACCTGGGTCTCAGTGAAGGAGCCAAGCTGTGGTCCAAGTGAATATAGTCTCTCGAATGCTTGCAGAAACGCAACTGACGCCTCCTTGGACAATGGGTTGAGTCTCCGACAGCAAGCGACGTAATACTGCTCGTCGTCGCAATATAGTAGCGATCGAAGCATGCCGCTCATAAACGTTTCATCCCATTGCTGGTCCGTCAAGTCGTCGTCCTGCCTGTCTCCCCGCTCGTCGATAAAGCTCGTCTGCACAGACCCAGGGATCTGAGCAGTGACACGAACGTCTATCCTTGAAAAAGCATTGTAAACGCAGTACACCCCCGAGTTCACTTTCCACCCTGGCTGCTTGCCAAACCACGTCTGCGTCTCGCCTAAACTGAAAGTGAGGGTATTAACATATGCCGCAATTGATGCAGAGCTCGATGCATCTACGCCAGTCACGTAGTGGTATGTGCCAACGTCCTTGGATTTCGGTATGCTTTTTGAAATATGCACTAGATCAACTGGGCCAAGCTCTTTGAAACTGGGCAGTGAGCCGGTTCGCGAACCAATTGACTCTCCTACTTCCACCTCGAGGATTCTGCATGAAAATTAGCACTCTTGATCATTATTTTTTGTATAAAAAAATCCTTACTCTGGAATCGCAGCTGCCACCATTTCTCTTCACGTGTGTGCAGTTATCTCCTCGTGAAAGACGTGTGTGTTTTAAAACGTTGTCGTGTCAAAAGTCCCAAAATGGCACACATGCATCTGCCAGAGTCGGAAGCGTAACGATTTATCGGTGAGAAAGTCGATTATTTTTTGATATTTTAATAAGAGTAAATTTTATTCAAAGCATGAAGCACGAATATTTATTATGTGCTGCCTTTTTTTTTTTACAGGGCTTGTTATCGTCGCACTGAGCTGGCTAGGTTTGAATTTATTGCTACGTGCGAGACATAACAGCCTGAAAAAATGAAGAGATCAGGAAAAATTACAGAAAATTGATGCGAATAATCAAGGTAAAACATCGTATTGCAAACAACGGGTGCAGCCCATGCATCACTGCTATCCGCCGCATGGTATGCGGCTAGTCCCGATCGCGGCTGCCGATGCGGGTCTTCTTATAAGTAAAGATTTTTGGTTCAAAAAGCACCAGCTCATCCCACAGTTCTTGAGCATCCTGCTTGAAGCCCTTGCTTTTCCTTACTCGATCAAAAATGCTTTGAAGATAGTACCCAATGTCAGATGTAGCAGCGCGCACTTGCTTGTCAATAAATTGGCCATTCAACGTCTTGAACGCGCTGGTAGTGTGGATGCGTTTCCACTCATATCCAGGAACCGAGGGCAGAACGGTGGCATCCGGGTGGGCAGTGATGAGGTACTCGAACTCTTCCCACACTTCCAACAGCCGATCCTCTCTCTCCGTCTTGTCGTAAGTTATAAGCGGGTTAATTTCTTCGAACCGCGACGCACCGGTCATGCATGTCGGAACATCCAAGTGCAGCACAGTAGGTTGGGTGATGTTCACAATCTCATGGAACTCCCTGAGCGCGTTGCCGCCCGGATAATTATGCGCGGAGATGCCCAGCTTGGCAAGCGACACTCCAAAGCTCGCAATGCTCGATACCACGATAATGTAAGGCATAATTTTGTAAATTAATGCACGTTTTCTTCGCGCAAATGCGAATAGAGTGCCGTTTGCGCTGAGCAGTGCGAGAATCGGCATGACGTATATGACGAATCGCCACTCCTTATGGGGCTGGAGCGAGTAGATGCACACATAGAAGAGCGCCCCGAGTGCCAAAACTCGCAGATGGTTCTTGCCGGTAGGATCTTCAAAAGCACCAGCTGGCACAAGACCAAGCAGCACAGGGTTCGTTATCATGTTGGGTAAATGCTGCGAGAAGTAAGTGTAGAATGGCTCAACGCCCCATTCTTGAGACTTGCCATACACCACATTGAAGATGAATCCCATGACTTCTGGCACCATTGGCACCTGCCTCCAGAAAATCGAGTCAACCAAGAGTGAAAGCAAAGCGCCAATTACTGCACCATTGAAGCATTTGCTGATAGCATACGGAATCGTGATTTTTTTGGTGACCACCAATGCCAACGCAAACGATCCTGCTAGTACAGCAAGCTCCGACCGGAAAATCGCCGCACAGAAAGACAACTGCCATAGGGCACCTGCGTAGTTACCGTACAGCAGCTTGCAGATGGCCGAGTTGGTGAGCGGGAACACCATCATGTTTGGAAGCGTTCGTGATGCATAGTAAACGACATGGAACTGGATGAGTTGGTAAAAAAGATACCACAGGCCCAATTTTCTACCCTTGCCGTTGGCATTGCACGTCTTTTCGATTGTGTGCCGTAATGTAATGATCATCGTGGCGTTGATGAGCCCGATAACGTCTCGAGCTAATGACTGCATATCATACTTGGACAGCAACGGATAAAAGAATGCAATCGGTTTGAGAAACAGCGATACAGCAATCGCACCGATGAAAGTACGCGGAACTACACCGGGGAACATGAAATGGTCGTACTGTATAATGTGTTGATTAGTCTTGTGTTTTAGGTAACAATAATCGTACGCTGTCAAGGTCGGTACCGTGGTAGACCAGATCATGGATTGCCTGCAAGTTGAACGATTCCTCGACTTTGGTGAACGGCGCTGCATATCTGTAGAAACAGATCAATGCAAACACTGAACTATCTATCCAGTCGTATGCCATTTCGATTGTGCCAAGGAAAGGTACTTCGAGGATCCAGTGGCCAAATATTTAACGGTGGCCTTTTTTCGGAAGTGGCGCGACACACCCATAACCGTTCCGGCGCCTGGGTGGACCCTGGAGGAGATGACAATCTCGTTAGAATAATAAAATAATGTGTTCGTAATGTAAGTGTACATGAATAATAAATAAAACGAATCAATAAATAAATTTGGTCATTTTGATGCAATTGCCGCCTTGGCGTGGATAATAGTCCTTTTCAAACCCAGTTTCTTCAAAGCCTTGTCGTAGATAGAATGCCCGTGCAGTCGGATCATTTTGCTTCACCTCGAGAGTGAGCGATTTCAAAGAACAATTGACGCAGCCAGCAATGTACGCCATTTCTTGTTCAATCTCACTGATCAATCGCGCGCCGAGACCATTTCTCCGGTACTTGCGGTCGACAGCCAGAGTATAAATGTGTCCATTGAGCTGTGAACCAAATGCGCGGTCCATAGACAACCGTCCACTGATAACAGCAACGACCCGTCCAGGCTCCGATTTGGACGCCAATTGCAGACAGACAAATCCCCGCTGCACTAAAAACTGCTGAAAGAATTGACGGTTGTATTCCACATCGAGATGCTCATTCTATTAAAAAATGTTAGCCGCGGCTCTTCGGGGGATAGATTTTCAAAGGGGGGAGCGTCGCTACGTACCGTGAACAGCCGAACAGACTCGACATTGCGGCCATTGATCGCTGTGAGTTGCAATGAGGAATGGCTCCGTCTGACAGGATAATTGACACTGTAATCGTCTTCTTCTTCGGTATCGGATGTAGGTGGTGTTGCCAATTGCTCACCAATAATGGTCGTTATAGTACTACTAGCTGTTGTACTAGCGACGGGCTCTGTGCTTGTGCTTAGTAGGAGCATTAATGATAAGGGTTTTTTTTTGTTCGGCCGACCCTGGAGTTGAGGGAGATATAGCACCTCTCGACAACACGGATATCAGCACAAATATAAGCAAAGCAGCTGTAAAAAGAAGAATTGTCTGATTGATGGCGCAATATTAGTGAGAAACAACTGGATGGAGCGGAACCTTGAGCTTATCAACCTTTTTTTTCCCTCGTGTGCGTCTCTTTCCCGCCTCACACGCACACAAGCCGGGAAAATCTGGGGCAGGAGAGGGATCTGCGTGGCTTCCCGAGATTTTTTGTGTGATCACGTGGGATCTCCGAGAGATTACCGTGATTTTTCTCGCTTGTGTGTGTTTGAATTTAGTACGTGTTATCAGTAGGTAGAGAGTGGTTTTATTCATATTTATTCCTTGTATATCATGATCTATAGTATATTAACTGAACAAAGATAATGATTTCTTATCTCAGGAGAGAAACATCTGATGTAAAGTGGCGGCGGCGACGGGTCACAGCACTCTTCTTCCCCACAATCTTGCCAAAAATTTCCTGATATGCAGATTGTCCGTTTCGGGGAATAATTATGTCAACCGCATGACCCTGATCCTGTCTCTAAGTTGCCCGTTTCTCTCTATTATCAGGCTCATCGACGGCCAACCTTTTGTGAAACTTTTAGGGAAGAATCATATATACGGCTGTCGATGTTATTGTTGTTGTCGATGAATTGTGCCTCCGTAGGCTCCCCCCTTCTCTAAGTGTATACCAAGGCTAAAGAATGCACATTCACACTTACACCTATTTTATACGTATATATATATATAACCAAACACAAATAACCGAGATAGCAGTACCAATGATGGAAACGAGCCTGAATATTCAAACAGAGAATTGGGTCTGCGGGCGTACGAAGCTATTTATCCTCATCCAAGAGTATTTTTTCTTCTTGTTGTTGCAATTGTACTTCTTCTTTTTTTTTTATCATATTTACAATGCATCAATAGCTTCGGCCCTCATGAGATCTCATAGGTCCTCTCGAATATCTCCACCTTCTGGAGCAGCCTTCAAGTCAATGTCATCGCCCTTGAGTTCCTCCTCGGTAAGCTCAATCTCACCAGCATCCTTGATAGTGATAGCCTTGACTGGACGGTCACTTCGACCAGTCTTGGTGTTCTCAATGGCACTGACAATGTCGAGCCCCTCGACAATTTCGCCAAACACAACGTGTTCGCCATCGAGCCAATTGGTGACGACAGTGGTGATGAAGAACTGCGAGCCGTTGGTGTTTCGGCCAGAGTTGGCCATGGACAATTTACCTGGCTTGTCGTGCTTCAACGCAAAGTTCTCGTCGGCGAACTTGGCGCCGTAAATAGACTTGCCGCCAGTACCATCGCCATTGGTGAAGTCACCACCTTGAATCATAAAGCTCTTAATGACACGGTGGAAAGAGGAGCCCTTGTAGCCGAATCCTTTCTCGCCAGTGCACAATGCTCGGAAGTTCTCAGCGGTCTTTGGAACAACGTCACCGTACAATCCCATCACAACCCGGCCCAAATCCTCACCATCTTGAACAATATCAAAATAGACCTTGTGGGTGATCTTTGGGCTCACCGCAGCAGCAGAGGCGCCGCCGGCAAGAACAGTAGTTGCGAATACAAGAACGCTGACAAGGATTGCCAACAAAGTCCACACTGTCTTCATCTTTGATATGATATTTAAGGGGAAAAGTGATATATATGAAAGTGATGTGGTGGCAGTGAGGTGTTGCGGAGGCGCGGGGCGCGACTGGGATTGTCCCAAACTTCGCATCACGAAATTTCGTCGCTACCCATTCTACGTTTTCCAACAGTTCGTCGTTCATAAAAAGATGCCTGCTACGGATGATACAAAGCAGGCGAATGGAGGCGTTGAAGAGGTCGGTACGGAGTTGCCGAATGCCACTCCGCGAGACGTGCGACTTTTGCATTTGATCATGGCGTCGATGGGCGTGACTTCCTACCATGATCGAGTACCGCTCCAGCTCATGGACTTTGCATACCGATACACACACGGAGTCTTGCAAGACGCATTATATTACAACGACCATGCACATGCCAATTCGAGCACGCTTCCAGCCGGGATCGGTGCGACGACAGCGCCTCTCACCACTGAAGACGTGCGACTCGCAGTGGCGGCACGTACAAACTACCAATTCAAGCCCGCACCGCCGAAGGAACTGCTTCTAGAGCTTGCACAGGAGCGGAATAAGCGGCCATTGCCTGCAGTTGCACAGACGTGGGGCGTGAGACTGCCGCCTGAAAAGTACTGTTTGACATCGAAGGAGTGGGAGTTTCAAGACGAGCCCGAGCAGATTTTGAACGAAGTCGAATGGGTCGATCCTGAGACGACAGGAACCGACGATGCCGATGTCGAGATGGGGAACCAGTAATTGAGTATTACCTGTAGATTTATTTATTTTTTTTTATTATATACCTCTAATGAAAACCTGTGACGCTGATATACACAACCCTCTTGAGTCTAATCAATTCTAAGCAAGTTGTCTATACTTTTTTGCACAGTTTCTTGATGCAAGTTTTTACCAATAAGAACCAATTTCGACTGGCCGTCTTCGTCGAGCTCTGTATTCACGAGCTCATATGTCTCCCGCACCCCCTGTATAACGCTCAGCTTCCCGTTTGCTCTGACAATTTTCCCCTTTGTCCTATGCACCTCTACTTCATTCCCATCGATATCGTTCTCCCATAGAACGTGCTGTAGCCATGTTTCCAATTTGGCAAGCTGGTCGTCGCTCACTTTGGCAAATGAAGCCACCACGGTCGATATCCGATGGTCGTGCCACCCGTGTGCATTCTTATCTATACCTTCCACGTCGATATCCTTCGACTCGTATGCTTCAAGATCTAAGATTTTATCCAGCGGCACTTGGCTATACGTCGTCTCGACAATCGGAGCAAGCGAATTGATGCCCCGCACTCGCTGTTTGATGCCCTCTAGATCCTTGACTTTGTCGCACTTGTTCAATACAATCACATCAGCGTAGGCGATCTGGATATGTGCAGTGGTCGTTGCCTCGCCTTGTCCATGCTCGAGGTCGCCGTTGACGACATCGTCAAGGTTGCGCACAATCGACGTTGCATCGAGCACCGTCACTACGCCGTCGAGATAAATAGTAGAGAACAACGCCTCGTCGAGCCAAAACATGTTGGCTATCGGCGCAGGATCCGCAACGCCTGTTGTTTCCAGTAAAATATAGTCGAATTTGCCTTTCTTCTCCATCAGCTTCTCAATCGCCGTTACACCATTGTCCTTCACGGTGCAGCACAGGCACCCGTTATCCAGCTCGAGCCACTCTTCGTACTGCGTCTCGCCGTCTTGTACCGTCAGCGATTTTTCTATATCTGCTGAATCACCAAACTCGTTCATGATAATCGCAATTTTCTTCTCCTTCTGACGTGCGACATAGTTGAGCAATGTGCTCTTGCCGCTGCCTAGATAGCCCGTGACTATCGTGATCGGAACTTTTACCTTTCTTGCATTAGCAACCTCTTCCTTAGTATATAATCTTCATACACCTTCTAGATCAGCTGGCGGAGGGGCATTTTCATTGATCAGCTGGGGGATTCCGTCTTCATCCGCCATAATAAATGTGTGAGTGTCGGGACGACATGCGTAAGCGTGCGGCTGGATTAACACTTTAATAAAGGCAGGATACAAATGCATTCAAAACTATAAAAAAACCTAGCGACTTCTCTCTTTCAATGCCAGAGCAGCGAGTGTCTCGATATTTCTGGCGTCTACATATAAAGTCAACGGAGCAGCAGGCACCTTGTGTCTTCGCGGCACGCTGTTCGTGTCACTCATACTACCTGGATACAGCCCCATTGGCACTTCTGGAATTGTTCTAGGTTTGATGCTTGGAACAGGGGGCATGTTGTAATTGCGTGGAACAGCGTCCATGGTGCCATTGTGACTCGGCGTGAGTGGAGCTGGGTATGGGCCCGTCGGTAATAAATTCGTAGCACCTGAGCCAAGCGAATAAAAACTCTCGCCAAGACAGGCATTCCCAGGATGTGGAAACCGGCGTGTCGCTATAGTCTTGTTGGAATATTGCGGCGCAATACTGCTCGCGTCGCCTAGACGATGATTGTGGCCGCTTTGATCCCCGAGATTGTCTGGCACGCCGGACGCGGACAACGATGTACTCGATTGCTTCATCTGAGCTAACCGCGATTTTTTATTTTTTAAATTGTAATTTTCACCACCAATCTGAGACACCAATGGCTGGAGCGCGAATTGAGTTTGAGCTTGCTGTTGTCGGTGCGCCGCCGGCGGTGCATAAATGACCTGTGCTGAAGATGGTGGCAGCGGTATGGGTGGTTCACCCCGAATCCCACCATCAGAACCAACGCTCGTGTGGCGTGAATTTGAGTTAGAACATGGTCGAGTCCTCTTCGGCACAGCATTGGTCTTTTGGATCCATCCTGGGTGGACGCTGATATGCTTATTCAGCGTGCTCCTTCGGGTGAAGGTACGCCCGCAGCTGGGGTATTCACACACATATGGCCGGTCCCCAGTATGGATCCGTCGGTGTCTTGCAAGAGATGAAGAGTCGCTGAACGACTTGTCGCAGGCGCCGCATGCGTGGGGCTTTTCGCCAGTGTGGACGCGCCGATGCACCGTCAATGCATACCGCTGGATGAATCTCTTGCCGCATAGATTGCACACATTTGGACGGTCGTTGCTATGTATCTTCTCTGAGATGGTTAGCACATGTAATGAATAAAGAAGAAGCGTCTGCTTTGACATACCGTGGCGTCCAAGGTCTGATCTCCGCGCAAATGACTTGCCGCATGTTGAGCATGCATAGTCCTTGCAATCCTCGCTTCTGTCCAGATCGGTATGAAAGCTAGACGTGACTGATGCACTCTTGCTCCGAGATACGCCCTTCATCGTGATTGGGTTCGCAAGAGGTTCTGGTAAATGGTGAGGTATAACACCCGTCGTGCGGGCTCGATTCGTCGGGTGCAAATACAGGCAGTAATTGTCCATATACGTATTATGAGTGTGTGGATCATCGTTTGGCGTAGGAAGTGACAGTAGAGATGCAGTCGATGATAGGCTCAGCGAGGGCTCCATTCTAATGGCTTCAGGTGTCGCCAATGGGCTAGATACCGCAGGCGATGGAGAGGAGACTCTCCTATCTGGCACTGGCAGCGACTTTGTGAGTAAAGTAGCATCCTCAGATTTTCTGACACAGCTTTCAGTGTTTAGAATAGTCTTGAGATCCATCTTGTACTGGATGTGTTCTTCAAGGTTCTTGTCGCGTTGGTATACCCTTGCTTCGGTGAAGACTGATTAATCGTATAACTAGATTCCAAAAACCGGTTCGGATCTACCTATGCGAACATTTGACAGCAATATTCGTAAATCCAGCTGTGATTCTATTGGCGGTATATATGGAAGATGCTCGACGCAATGTGCTCTTTTCACCAAGAGGAGCGGGTTGTGTGCCTGTGCAGGCCACCCGAGCTTTAAATACATTACTTAAGCTTGTCTGCCATTTTGTGAAATGCTTCCAAAGAGCCTAGATGCGAGAAAAAAAAATGTTAAAAGACAAGAAGGAGTAACTAGAAGCACCCAATAGCTTGAAATGGCCACCTTGGTGAATATAATATTATTCATTGCGCTTGCTTTTTTTCTTTCCAACAACCCCCGGATCCGCCCAGCACGTCGAAACCGTAAACTCTACAAAGTTCAAACCCACGCACTAACCAGAATAATTTGCAATGTTGCAGTAAGTAGCCATGTAACAGGTATCTCATTCGGGATAATTCGCCGGGCAACAGGTAACGGAACTTGAACTAAGGAGCCTTTTTTCAGTGCTCGAGTATATAGCAATGCGCGATTTACTCGCACAGCGGGAGATGGAGAGTAATCTCAAAACGGTCAATTAAAGTTAGAACAGTTTTCAGATACCTCGATCGAAGATTGAGATCTGCGCTCATCGTCACGGGGGTAGAAAATGACTCGGAATTGAGATTTTTTGTGATGATGCTTCTCTTTTTCCAGTCTGCTACAGCGACAGCAATCACACATATGTCGAGCTATTTAAACAAACCAGATCCTCTGGGTATTGATAGCGGTTTCAATTTCGAGCTTTCCTGTTTAGGTGTACAATGTGCGTCAGATGGTGCTGTACAGAGCGACGCACGTCGCAGTTGTGCGAATAAACTCAAAGACTAAAGTGAGGAGTCCAAGCGACTAATAAATCCAGCCTAAAAGAGAGCATCGATTTTTCGCGAGCTCGCGAAAGGAACAAGTGAGACTCGCGATAGTGATAAGCGTCTTTAGTTGTTCGATGCTGTATTGAACATAGGTAGTTTCAAAAAGCACATCGCCATGTTTCTCCAGAGCTGAGACAACCCGAGCACAACGAGTTAAATCACACAGCTATACCATCCAGCATGTCAATTGCTTAAATATATGCAAGCTCGTTGTTCCGGCATTGTCGGTTTGTATCACCATAACTGCATCATTAGAAAGCCGAGCTACATTACGGATTCCCATGAAAAAGAATCCAGCCGTTCCGACTCAAATACCATGTGTAACTCTGAGACTTTGAGAGTTCCCGTTTGGTCCACATCAGTTGTAGGCGCTTGCCCTTGGAAGGAAGCAATTATATTGCAACTACCCAAGAATTTCACTCAACTACCGCCCACTCATTCCTGATTCGGCATTTGTCAAGATATCGAATCTGTTTCTCCAGTCATGAAATGTGTATCCCAGCACTGTGAGAAAGGCGGGGTTGCGTGAAAGTGACTTGCACGAGAAACCAGCACCACCGAATCCGGACGTTGCATGTCTGGTAAGCGTACTCTCTTGTCTCTGTCTCGTGCGTGGCACATTTATTTCGTCGATAACATTGGCGCAGGGGGTTTTATGTTTGAAAAACATCAGTGCACCAGAGCAAATCTTCGCAATCGATGAACCTCTAAACATCTATCGGTACAGGGGCCTCCTTAGTCAACGCCCCGCATATGCACAAACTTGAGCAGCTGAATATACAGATTATTGATCCCCGTCCTGCAGTAAAAAAGCCCACAATTCCGGATTCGTCTGGTGATAGAAAAAAAACGAAGATTACTCGCAGAAAACCAGTAGTACAAGTGGAAAATTAAGCGCCTGTAAGATCGCGGGAGCATGGTAAGGCCCCTATTTTTTATCCTGGTCCTCCTATACAACGCCTCCTACACATTTATTCTGACTTCTCGCAAGAAAACAAGTATAGCTGGTAAAAAGAGGATACGCCTGATGAGCGGCGCCCAATTTACGCGATGAGCATTGCATGTTGCATAAAGTATCCATCGATCACACACTTCCCGCTCCAGAGTTTGAAGGGAAAAAAAACCTCGAGTGCGAGAGCGCGTGAGAGTGTTTGACACAGCCGTGCGTGCCGCACATGAGGTTTTAGATTTTTTTATGAGGGGGCATGACTGCACAGCCGTGCGATGGGCATTCCCGAATCAGATGTACTACAGCGTGTGTACAGCAAGCAGGAACTGTCTCTGAAAAGCTCCAGTTATATTAAAGCCGCACAGGCCGTATTTCAAGCGAGTTTTGATAGAATAATCTCTCTAATTAGAATCGATACAATAATACAGATGAAACGCCAAAACAAAAACAAACAAACAAACAATTTACATAGAAACATTGGTGATAGAAATGGCGATGGAAATGAGGCACGTTTACACGGCTTGCTTCGAACGATGACCAGGCATTGGTGGTTGATATTAATCGACATTGAGTTCTCTCATGCGTTTCTCACAAGCCTTGGCGGGCTTACCCACTTTTTCACTTATGCGCCGCCATTTATGATCCTCGTCTTCTTTAACTGCGGCACGAAGTAAAGAATCATCCTCATCGTTCCAGGATGTGTTTCGCATGTCTGCATAGAAATGCTTCTTGATCGCTCCAGCAGACCGGTTTGGGAACTCGCGCGTGATTTCAGACCATTTGACTCCTGCGTCTACCAGTACCTGCAACTTATCCTCCTCGCTGCGCGTCCATGCCGCAGATCGCTGCTTGCCAGGCCCAGACGTTGTCGGCATGGAAGGTGGAACAATTGGAAGTGGTTGATGCCTAGAATTCTGCATGTTAATCGTGGGCTGTGAAGGAAGCTGATTTCCAAGTAACGGGCCCGGCCGATGCTCGTGCATGGGAGTAGGCGGCATGCTCACACTGATGCCCTCATCAAGCTTCAGCCTTTTGGCAGTTTGCATACTTTGGTCGTACAGATTTTTCCGCTTGACTAAATTGGTAGGTGATGTCGAGCCGCCGCCAGCATATGTGCCTATATAAGCAGAGCCGTCGCGACTGAGATCCGTGACTGTGATGGGGTCGTACATCATAGAGCTCGTCACAAGCTGTTGTTGATGAGGCTGCTGCTGCTGTTGTTGAAGGTACGGTACATGAGTGAGAGGTAATGTGATAGAATGCCTGAAGCTAGGGTTATATTGGTGATGATGGTGTGAGTGTGAAGCTGACGGTTGAATATGTTGACTGGGAAAGCTCATCCGCGAATTCTCCTGCAATGATTTGGTTGTCGCTGGTTGCTGTGGCTGTTGATGCTGCTGCTGCTGGAACTGCAAAGGGTACATGTCATAACTGGCATCTCGCTGTTGTTGCTGTGGTTGGGGCTGCTGCTGCAGTTGCTGCTGAGTGGAGTAGTCAGTCTGAGCAAACTGCGCCATATCCATCAACAACGTAGGGGATGCCGTCGCTTCGTGTGAGGATGTATTTCCCGTCGTCGCACCCAGATCGAAGAAGCTCGAGTGTGAAAGACTTGGCTGATGAAATGTCGCTGCCGTCACAATGCCGGAGGGCCCTACAGCCGCATGCACAGGTGAAACAACTGCAGATGGCTGTGAATACAAATGCTGCTGAGAAGCGGAATTGGGCACGTAATTTTGACCCATAAACAGGCGCATCTGATTGTTTGCAGTCTGGAGAGAGTGTTGCTGCGAGTCGCTCACTCCAGCTGACAAGTGCTGCTGTTGTGGTCGTTGGTATTGTTGCTGCGTCTGGTGAGACAATTGCGGCTGCTGCTGTGGCCACTGCGCAGATAGACCAGTGTCGTATACTTGCCCTGCAGGACCTGCTTGCTCGCTCGCCGGTAATGATGGATTGGGTTTGTCTATAGAAGTAATTGCCGGCGTGGCATGCACGGGCAGGTCCCCTTGAGCTGTGGGTTCCGCATTCTGTGACGGCGGTGGAGGTGGAGGAGGAGGCGGGTCGTGCTGTCTGTTGGATTGTGAAGACAGCTCAGTGCTCTTTTGTTCTTGTTGATGTCGTGACAGCTGGGCTGTGAACTCATCATTTGGCTCTGGTGGTTCTGTCGATGCGTCGCCGTGGTTAGGAGAGAGCATGAGCGGGTCCCCAGCTGTAGCGCTGCGCTCAGGCTCTCCATCCGACCTGGGCTTGGGATCCAACTGTGGAGATGATATCGTGGAGATGGATTGCGTTTCGATTTTAGGTTTCAGATCAATGATTTTTTTTCTGGTATCAGTGTCTCGATTGAATAATTGGCCGGTTAATTATTGGGCGCAAGGGAGAAAGCTCGTCGATGAAAGGAATTGATCTGTGAACTGCGCATAAACCAGACTTTGAAAGGAGTCGAGTAAGAAAAATATTCGAAAAAAAAGTGGGTTAATAACGCAAAGGGGACTATCGCAGTGTTGATAGTTCAGGTGCATTTGAGATTCGCCTTAAATTGTTAGTAGCTGCTCGTTCTCTTTGACTGTGAAGTATCTCTTACCTTCCCTTCCTCGTTGTTGCTAAGACGCGAGTTCGAAACACTTGACAATAATAAAATATGACACCCCTTTTTCTGTTGTAGAAACACTTGAGCACAGATTCAGCCAAAAACCGAAAAAAATAACAAAAATGTCCGTCTCAAACTTTAAAGTTTTTAGAGTAAGAGCGTGATGAGAGGACGGCCCGCACAAAACAACTCACGCACACACGGTTCACCTGTCTATTGTCGTGAGAAATAAAAAAAAAATTATCGCTCCTGCAGCTGTCGCCGTACGTTATCTCCTCGATTCGATTTATATTTGTCTTGAGATTAAACGAAATGTAGGTTGTAAAATCGGCACTGGGAATTGGTGATGGGGAGGATGTTGATGATGGGTGGGTGACAGCAGCAGCAGAAGGGAATGAAGTTATCGTGGGGTTCTGAGCCAAATTCTGTCAAGGGTTTATCGAGAACCAAAAATAATCTCGGTCGAATGTACCGCTTTTTGCAAAAATAAAGGTCTTAAGTGGTTGAATGTTCCCCAATTGCGATACCCTTATTGGATCGAATGGTGTTTTCGAGGGCAAGGTGTGAGTATGTATCTGCGTGTTAGATTTTGAAAGAAAAAAAACCTTGTACAAATCAGTAGCGGCGGGGGTGTGTGACTGTAAAGAGCGAGAGAAGGGTAAAGTTGTAAAGTACGACTCCTGGAAGAAAGAAAAAAAAAAGCGAATCTGCACTTGATGGCACTTTAAAATCGAATCAGCTAGAATCGGAGATGTGTGGTTGTTGGGTGTCTCCCCAGTCGGTTCAAAATGGTTGTTGCAAGAGTAGTGTCAGTAGCTAAAAACGACACTCGCAAGAGTGTTAGTGTGCGTTATACACGCGTCCTTTTGTCGGCAAACCCAGTGAATGTCGAAATAAACAAAAATTTGCCCCCCTTATTTTGTGACAGCAGACGTGTGAGTGTGTTGCCGATTTGGAGCCGTGGAAGAACGAGATCTTTGATCCAATCTCAACCTCCCCGCGAGATGTCGATGCCTGTCACTTCAAGTGAGTTGTTGTGCGCTGCGTAAGACTGCAGCAGCGAGCAAGGAGAGGAAGGAACAAGAATTGGTTGATTTGGAATGAGATGAGACGCAGATGATATGGCGTCTAAGTAAGCAATTTTGTCGTTGTAATGAGAGAGAAGGAGAGAAAAATTCCAGGAATCCTCATCAACATGGACAACTATTTTCCCTCTCTCCAGAACAATCGTGCGTGCAGACTGTGTGTTGTATGCGAGAGTGCGTGTGTGGCGGTCTCAAACACCACACACGGGAAAAAGCAACGTCTGAGGGAGGGAGCGCCACCAACCACATACTGTTAAGTTACCGGTACTACAAGAAAAAAAAATCCTGAAAGGAACTTTAAAAGCACGCACCTCTTGGAGTCATTTTTTTTCTTGGTAGCGATATGTAGAGATATGATATATTCTTTGCTGTTAGCAGCAAGGGAACCACAAGTTAATTAATATGGGCGTCGACACATGTTGTACTGGTAATATTCCTATTCTCAGCTGCGATGATTGTGCATTGCTCTGCTGCTGTCAGTGTGAGCCGTTGCATGATGAGGGCAGTTTTAGTTCTGATCCAGTTGATCAATTTCCAATTGTCAACTAATTGACTAGCAAGTTTACTAAAATGTACAAGATATATGAGATCCTCTTATTCTGTGTGCGCTAATGTTGGCCAATTTCATTTCGCCGCATTGCCCAAGGCAAGGTCCCGAGTGCGGATAACGAGCGCATGATGAGTGGTGGCACTGCTTAGATTCTGCGGTTGCTGCTGCCACTGCTGCTGCTCATCCTCCGCACAGGGTGCATAGAATGGAATGCACATTACGTCTTGTGATATGAGAGGCGGCTCCTCTGCTTTCTGCAATGGGTTTATCTGTCTATTATGGGCATATGTGCTTATTGTAGGCCATAGAGTAGCTCACAAAAACCTGAGCGCACCTTTCGTACGTGTACGATCTTCCGCCGACGATTAAAACTTGGGTAGGCTTATCCGACCCCCCTCTTTCTCCATCACCACTCGCAGGATAAGCGGTTCCATGCATGCGGTATCGGGCATTACGGCTCGAAGGTGGAAGGTGGCAGATCAAGCACTGCAAAAATGCCAGCATAATCCAGAGAGAGAAAAAATTCTAGGGCTCTTTGCTAAATCTGGGAGCTTGCTTGATCCATCACAAGTACCTATTGTCGTTTTTTAAGACAAGTCTCAGTGTCGTCGTTGGCGGATATTCACACTTGGTCAGATGGCGAAAAAAAAAGATGCCGTCATCATTTCAATTCTGCTCCTTAGCGCACCAAACTCGTATTTATTCACCAAAAAACCTAATAGGTGCTTCATTCATTTTTCTGATATCGATACACCTACCAAGAATGAAAAGTAACTTAGGGGGGGAAAAAAGTATAAATGGGCCCTATACCGCGGCAATGGTAAGCACAGACTAGCCCCTAGGTGCAGTTAAGGTGAGAGAATCTAGATACGCTCTCCAAGGTCTAGACCCCGGCGAGCATATGTGTATTAGGCTTTTCGTGATAGCTGTGGATAAGCCTCCACTTTAAAATCTTCACTATTGCATAGCGCATT
Organism: Blastobotrys indianensis; assembly: GCA_030558855.1. Lineage (NCBI taxonomy): Eukaryota > Fungi > Ascomycota > Dipodascomycetes > Dipodascales > Trichomonascaceae > Blastobotrys > Blastobotrys indianensis. Next base: position 160,647 of record JAKTQK010000009.1, on the reverse strand, counting down.
TTGTGCTTGGTATATACATGTAATTGCGTATATCTGGGATAGATCTTCTCGTCGAATGCTTGCATTACAGGGGACCACGAATCGTGTCTGCTCTGTTCCACTCGTAGTAGTTTCAAAACTGACGCACGTTCGAGGTGGTGTAGTACTTGAAAAATATGATTTCGGTCTCCGGGAAGAGAGGTCCGGTCAGTGCGTGCTTGCATTGAGGAGCCAAACTTTGAACTCGAAAAAACTTGACAGAGTTGCAAAAAAAGGGCGTAGACGAATGCGGACAGGTCCTCGCTTGATGGCTCTAAAACACACGTGGTGCACTGAGAGCCTTGGTCGAGGCTTCGACGCAGACGAATACCCAAAGTCTTAGTCTGACATCCTGTTTGGATCTCAGATGCTTCGAAGTGTTTATTTTTTATCTATTTCCGTATAGCATCAGAGCATCAAGCGGCCGTACTAACCCATGAACATCGTAGGCAGATACAATCCATGATCTTTGCAACACAAAATATACAATCTATCATGGACGATCGGCAGACAGAAGAGCGTTAGATCTGTAACACTGACTCCAAAAACATGTACTTCACAAAGATTAAACTTCTCATGTACTACACGATACATCAAAGGCCGCAGCGTCATTGTGTTGTGACCACTTTGAGCTCGTGGTTTTTTGTCGGAGGAGAAAAGTGGGAAAACTGTTGGATAAACTCTATTCGTCAATGCCCCCTGCTTTTTCTCTATGATCAGCCCACTCTTTTGTATATTCGCAATTCGCAAGAACGCACCAGTCGAATGTCGTATAACGAGTTGTGCCCCTCCTGTATGCAAGGGTCTTTAAATGATCAGATAATGAAAAAAATACTCGGTCGATCCGATTTTTTTTCCTGCTCTTCAGTCACGTCCACATCCTAATATCCCACAGCCGCACGTCCCGCTGGGCGATCGATTAGGCCTTCTCAAATCTTAGACCAACAACAAAAAAAATACCACCGCAACGAAATTCTAGACTTTAAAATCTTCATCGCCATGGTGCTGTTAAAGCGCACCGAACGCATCGACAAGCTTATCGAGGCCTACCAAAAAGAAACACACAGCAATGAAAAGATTACGATAGACTTGAAAAGTCACACGATTGATCACAAGCATTTGGTGCAAATGTACAGTGCAGTCGGCAAGTCCCGCCACTCGTCACTGCTCGAGCTGCTACAGGGCTCGCAGATCGACGCGGCGATGGCCAAAGCTCCTGAACGACCAAAGTCCAAGGAGTTTATTGAACTGACTGCCAGATTACGCGAGAGGCAAAAGGAAGAAGAGTATCAACAGCTTGTGCGCGAATCGGGTCTGGGATCATCGACAGAAGCAAGCGATCCACTCAGTCCAGGTGCAATGATGAAAGAAGTACGTGAACAGCTCACTACAATCGCCAATATCTTGATCTCAGTCGGGTCCGTATGCTGGGCACTGTGGTACTGGACGGGCTCGTCAATGTCCAATATGAGCCTCGCCCACCGCACTTTGATCTGCCTGCTCGGAGGTATCGTCATCCTGGTCGCAGAGGTCGTCATCTACGGCCGGTACAAGTTCAAGGTCGAAGATGCACGGGTGGTAGAAAGAGCAATGGTGGAGGAGAAGGTTGTCATCAACAGTACAACTTTTAAACAAACAAACAATGCATTAATAAAAGACGCAGAAACTAAACCTATAAGTATTACCAAACCGGGCAAATCACAAGCACCGACCATAAGGAAGCGGCGATCAAAAAAGGTTTAAGGGCGTGGAAATTGCTCAATTCACCTTTACCTTTCCTCCACTTTGAATCGCTTTGGACTTTTCGACATCCCGAACTGACACTACTGGCGGCGCTTGCGGCAAGTTCTTAATGGATTGAAGAACTTCAAGCTCACTATCACAAAAAATGTTAGTATTTTTTCTTTCTCTAGGACGGGGTTGGCTTACCTTAACTCCTTGGTCTTGTCGTAACTCCACTTGAGGCAGATTCGGTATAAATCCCAGACACTAAAGTCCGGCCACAATGTCTCGACAAACTGAACTTTGCAATCCATGTTGGCTTCCCACAGCATAAAGTCAGACAATCGAGTGGCCCCGCTGGTCCGTACCAAGATATCCAAGGGTGGGCAATCGGCGGTGGCCATCTCCTTCTCAAATGTTTCCACAGTGATCTGCTCCGGCGTCATCTCCTTGTTCTTCACTTTTGTGGCAATCTTCTTGATCGCGGTCGTCACGTCGTCTCGCGAAGTGTATGGGAAGCAAATGTTCAGCACCATATCAGTGTTGTCCTTGCTCTGCTCCTCCACATCATCCGTGACGGCCTGGATGTCTGGCGGTAGCATCTCCCGGTTGCCGAGAATTTTGAGCTTGATCCCGCATCGCTTAACTAGACTGTTGTCACCTTCCACTAGCAAAACAATCTTGGTGCGAATGACATTCAACAGCGTATCGACTTCGTGTTTTGGGCGGCTGAAGTTTTCGATCGAAAACGCATAGATTGTGATCGCCTTGACGCCAATCTGACGACAGAACTCAATGATGTGCATCAGCGAATCTGCACCTGCAACGTGACCCTCTCGCAACTCAAGTTGGTTGAACTTTGCAAATCTGCGGTTGCCATCCATCACAAACGCGACGTGGTTGGGCACGGGCCCAGTCTTGAGCACTCGTACGATAAAGTCTTGGAAAAACCCCATGCTGTATTGCACAAACGGAAAGTTGGCAACCCAATTGACCAGTTGCGACATTTTTGAATCTTTGCGGGTGTTTCTTAAGGTGGATTGTGAAAAGAAGAGAAGAGCGAGACCAGTTGTTCTAGGGTGGAGTGGGGGAGGGCATATAGGCGCTTATATACGAATTGGCGTCCGTGTACAACATGGTATATGTCATGAGCCGCGCTCTTGACATGTCTTTCCTTTTGACTCACATTGTGAATAAGACTCGTTTAGTTGCAGCCGAAATGAAAAGATCTTGTGCGAACGGTCATTGTATGGATCGATGGTAGAATATACTAGTAGCACAGAGTTGTAAAAAGTTCATTTAGCTAAAACGCGTCCATCACACATCCGTGAGAGGCATCGCCTACAAGAGCAATATACTTTGCCAAAGTTCCTCGTTTAACTTTAGGTCTGGGCGGTTTCCATGCATCCAATCTCCGTTTCAACACGTCGTCGCTCACGTTCATGCTGATCGTATTACTGGAGGCATCGATCGTAATCACATCGCCGTCGTTGATCACTGCTATTGGACCTCCAACCTGAGCCTCGGGACAGATGTGCCCGATTATGAACCCATGGGAAGCACCCGAGTACCGACCATCTGTGATCAGCGCCGTACAGTGGGCGTGGTCCGTGCCCATAATGTAGCCTGAGAGCTTGAGCATCTCTGGCATTCCAGGGCCACCTTTGGGGCCCTCGTACCTTACCACAATCACAGTGTTCTCGGTCGATCCAATCTCGCCTCGCTCAAACGACTCCACTGCAAGAGCCTCGGAATCGTAGACACGCGCTTTGCCCACAAACTTGTCGCCTTCTTTGCCGGTTATCTTCGCCACAGCACCATCGGGTGCTACATTGCCATGAAGAATGCGAATATGGCCGTTAGACTTTATAGGATTATCGAGCGGCCGGATGATCACTTGGTCTTGAGGCAAAGACGGCGCAGATTTGAGATTTTCTGCAAGTGTCTTTCCGGTGACAGTCATAATGTCGCCATTGAGAAAGCCGGCAGCCAGCAAAAGCTTCATCACTGCTGGTACGCCGCCAATGTTGTATAGATCCTCCATCACGTACTTGCCGCTCGGCTTCAAATCAGCAATATACGGAACTCTTTCGCTCACTTTTTGGATATCTGCCAACTCAAGCGGCACGTCAGCACTGTGTGCAATTGCCAGCAAATGCAGGCATGCATTAGTCGACCCGCCTAGCGCCATGGTCATCACTAACGCATTCTCCAGTGCGGCGCGAGTAATAATATCCCTTGGCTTGATATCATTCTCCATCAATACCTTCAGATGCTTTGCCGCACCAAGACATTCCCGCATCTTGGCAGGGCTCTCTGCAGGGATCGAGCTGCTCATTGGCAAGCTCATCCCCATTGCTTCAGCTGCAGTGGACATTGTATTCGCAGTATACTGCCCGCCACAAGCGCCAGCACCGGGGCATGCGCTCTTGACAACGTCTTCGAACGTGTCTTGATCTATCTTGCCTGCATTGAGGGCGCCGTGTAGCTCAAAGCATGTTGAGATAAGTACCTTTTCATTGAGGCGTTTGCTGAAGCCAGGCTTGATAGTGCCTCCATATATCATCAGCGAGGGGCGGTTGACTCGTGCCATCGCCATCAGTGCTCCGGGCATGTTTTTATCACAACCAGGAATTGAAATATTGGCATCGTGCCATTGTGCACAAGTAACTGTTTCGATAGAGTCTGCAATTATGTCTCTCGACTGCAGAGAGAACCGCATGCCCTGGTTGCCCATGCTGATTGCATCACTCACACCAATGGTGTTGTACTGCCACCCAAGCATATCTTCTTTCTCAACGCCCTGTTTCACCACCTTGCCCAGCTCGAGTAAATGCTTGTTGCAAGGGTTGCCTTCCCACCATACTGATGCAATGCCGACGTGCGGTTTGGTCCGCATCTCATGTTCATCCTTCACCCCAGCCCCGTACAGCATTGCCTCCGATGCTGGGAACTGCCGCGAGTTCGTGATCAGGCTGGAGTATCGCTTGAGATTGACTCTCCCCTCGGCATCGTGCAGTGGCGCTTGCTGAAAATGCAAGAAGTCTTTGCTGGCCATGGTCGTGTGTGGTTATGAATGTGCGGCCTGCTACGAGTCCACTTCCCAAATGATATCCACAGAAATTGCACACATTGTAAGCACACCAGCTACCACCTGCGGGTGGTCTAATTTTTTTGGCCTACCCTTGGGCGATCAGCATATTGTGGGGTAGTCCTCCCCCTGTGTGGGGGGTTCATGCATGCATGTAGGCGCATGGGGCATCAGCAACGCACTCTAATCATTGATTGCGAGGGAATAGTGAGGCGTAATGTACATTGGCTGATTTTAACAATTCTCGTTTCGAGTTCGATGAAGCACAATGATATGCCTGTTGATGCTTTTTTTGTTTGATACGAATGGCTGTTTTGTGGATGAATCGTGTTTACGGTGCCATGGCCAGACGCTTTCATCCTCAATTATACCAGCGACTCCAAAAACCACGAATAAGATGAAAGAATAAAAAGGACCACAGGTTGATGTTTCCAAGAGCTTCAATTGATTGCTGCGAGACACCATCTCAGTATGTGCCGCACGCGGCCCTGGTATCGAGCAAGCCGCACAATCACGCTGCCACAGATGCAGGATCTGAAATAAACAGTCTAGTCCGAATATGTTTGCGCGGCTGCGGGTGATAATGCTATGGTTCTGACGGTCGACGAGATGGACGATTAGAGCACTCAGATAGCAATGCTGTGCCTGCTCAAAGCGCGCAATGTATCTTTAACTACCACCGAGTCTTGTCAAAACTGTCAATAGTTTGTTATTATTATTATTCTCACCGGGTCGAATACTTTTAGGCATTCACTCTCTCAGCTTACCCAACATTGCACGATGTGGACCATACCGTATACCCATAAACACGCAGCATCCAACATATTTGAGAAGAAAACTAACAATAAGCCCCGGAATCCTGGAAGTCTAGACTTCCCCATATAATTAGTAATGAATAATCATAATTAGCTCGCAAAGCTCGTGATTAATCGGAGTGATTCAAACATCAACATTGGGGCTCATAACTTGTGCGCCGCCAGCCGAGGAGAGCGCGACCTCGGCAGAGGCGGAAAAACAGTGGGCTTTCACATTTTCGTTTTCCCCACAAAAAATAAACCGACTGATACAATACATAAGGCCCTGATCTCTCTTTCACTACCTACTTTCCGACATACATTTACCAAAAGCACATACACAACTATGGCTCCTAGACTTGATACATGGCTCACACGAGCTACCGGCGTCCGTGCCCCATTCATCCAAGGCGGTATGCAGTGGGTTGGCCGAGCACACCTTGTCGCTGCAGTGGCTAATGCTGGTGCACTCGGCTTTGTGGTATGTATATCCAGATCTCTTGAAACCAGAAGAAAAAAAAAATTCTAACAATATAGACGGCTTTCACTCAGCCAACTCCAGAAGCATTGCGACAAGAGATTCGAAAGACCAAGGAGCTTACCAACAAGCCATTTGGTGTCAACTTCACGCTCCTGCCATCGATCAATCCTCCAGACTACAAGGGCTTTGCTAAAGTGGCTGTTGAAGAGGGCATCCGAATTTTCGAGACCTCAGGTAACCCTGCACCAATCATCAGCATTTTGCGATCTGTCAAGTCGGTCATCATCCACAAGTGTGTTAAGATCAAGCATGCGCTAAAAGCCGAGACGCTAGGCGTTGATGCCGTTTCTATTGACGGGTTTGAATGCGCGGGTCATCCAGGTGAGGACGACATTTCTAGTTTGATTCTTCTTACTCGATGTGCTCAAGAGCTCAAGATTCCGTACATTGCCTCCGGTGGGTTTGGTGATGCTCGAGGTGCCGCCGCCGCTTTCGCGCTCGGTGCTGTAGCTGTCAATATGGGAACTCGATTCCTATGCACTGTGGAATCGCCAATTCACGAGAATGTCAAGCAGGCAATCGTCAACAGTAGCGAGACTGATACTGCGTTGATTCTCAAGCCGCTCAACAACTCTGTGCGATGCTTCAGCAATGCCGTCGCCAAAGAGGTGGAGTCCATCGAGAAGGCCAAGCCTGGCTACAAGTTTGAAGAGGTTCGACACTTGATGTCTGGCCAGCGAGGCAACCAGGTCTACGAGACGGGCGATGTCGATGCTGGTATCTGGTCTTGCGGCCAAGTCGCCGGTGTCATCAAGGACATTCCTACCTGTGCAGAATTGGTCGCTCGACTCGAACGAGAAACTATCGAAATCATTGAGAAGACTCCATCTATCGTCAAGTCTTCGGCTACTTTGTAGAATGGGATAATATTAGATTGCATAGATTTATACATTCAAACTTAAAAAGATCGCGAAAAATAATTTCCTCAAAAACTCACCTGCGCCAAGAGATCTCACACTCATAAAAAAAGCAGGACAGAATAGGAAACATAAATTCACTGATGATGAATCTGAGTCGCAAACTTCTGCTCATCGCATTCCGACCAGCCGTTGAGTTTAGTACTGTACGGTAGTAGATGTTTTTTTTCGCGACGGGCACCTCTCACTGTAACATCGCAGAAAACCAAGAAAACAGTACGCACGCCATACACTGTGTTTTGGGAGATCCAGACCTTAAAAAACGTAGCAGCAAAAGATCGATTAGATCATCAAAGTTTCATCTCCGACATGGCACAAAAAAGATCGACGCGAGCTGGAATAGTCCTCCGCTTGACACACCCTCGATTGTGTACATAACGATGTAAGAGCATTTTTTTTCAATATCTAATACTGTACTACGGTAGAGCAGCTTTTAATCCACTTTCGAAAGAACCTGCCCACGGTATCAGTACATAATTCGTTCTGGATGATATGGCTGTACTGCGTGGCCCACAATTTATCCGAGATTGACCCCTGGGAGAACGTTCTATCAGCCCGCGCCTCTCTACTGGTGGGAAATTTTTTTGCTGTTGCTCCCACTCTATCTCATACATATCTTGCAGTACTACGGTATAAACAAATGATTTTTTTAAATCTGCAGAATAACACATATCATGGCTGGACATGCTTATGAAAGAAGTGCATAAAGTATTCTATTGCTGTGTTGTCGAATCCAAAAAAGGGAAGCGCAAGAGAAAAAGGAAAGGATACAACTGCCCTACACAGTACAGGAAGTTTTAGGTATACATTAAGCTCAATTGAAACAAGTGTACTGTAGTACGCAAGTAAATTCGTGAGCATGTCATCCGAAACGCGGTTAACAGTATCCGGCATGAAGCAGTGGGGGGTCCATAAAATGTTTCTGTTTTGGTTTTGTATAGGGATAGGCATGTGTGTGTGTACTGTACTATGTGTCCATATAGGAAGCCCAACACCGATTGTTGAGCATGCTGCTGCATTCTTTTTTTTTTTTTTTTTTTTTACCATGATAAGCGGCCAAAACCCATCGTTGTTGACGATTCGTTACCGATGCTTCTAGACGATGTGTCTGGATAAGCTTCTCAGTTGTTGAAAAGAATGAAAACTTTCGCCTAATCAAGAAAACATGAGGGGTGGCTGGAGTCTTAGACATTTCGTGATTTGGTGCTCACTCGCAAGATCTTCTTCGAGTGGGATATTTTATTTGTTGCTATTTTCATCTGAGATCTCAGATACCTTCGGTGCCAGTTATGTGTGAGAAATAGCTATTCGCATTTCAAGAGTTTGGTCTTCTTACCTACACGGCACCCGGCGCTATCACATGGGCTAGAGGCCCGAGTCGTGTCAAAAGTTAATCACTTTTTTTTGTGGAGAACATAAGATCAGGTGTATTGATTGAGCGAGACAGAGGTCAAAAACACATTGCAGCTCGGGTTCTGTGCGTCTTAGAGCACAGAGCTGAAACAGCAGGTTGTTCAGTTGAGAAATTGAAACCTCAAAGCCCGACAGAAATTGGTCCATGTCATTTTATTTTTTTCTCGTTTTGATAAAGTGAAATATATTGGATGAGATGATTCCACTACATGTTTGAACGATGGATCCATGTGATGCATATGAAAGCTCAAGAATGCAATTGACAATAGTGAGTTTTGATAGATACTCAGGTTAGTCTTCTTAGTGCGGCTCATGCGGTTTTTAATCTTAACACTCGCCGGGTATGGGGCTCTTCAAAGTGACAGCTAATTTGCTAATGCCACAAAAAAATAAATAAATTTGAGGGTGCATATGTGATTATTTGTCTGTGTCTCTTTGTAATGCATGAGTAAAAACGAAGAGCATCTGGAGAGTGACAATAAAGGGGTGCAAGCCAAAGAAGCTCATAGATAGGGTGTACAGGTATATATGCGGCCAATTTAAGCGAACATCAGGTGGGAAACCTCATGGTCACACCATAGTTTACGGCTGTCCTTAGAGAAGCATGGAATTTTTTTTTTCCGCAAATATAAGTTCAGGTTCCCCGTTTGTCAAGTAATGAGCCAAGAGAAGATGAGGAAACGCTGGCGATGTTAGATTGCCTCAGAAGAAAAAAATAGTACGCATTGCTGCATGATACAATAGATTTTGACAGAACTTTAAAGCAAGCAATAATCTACTATTCGGGGCCCTAGGGACCTGCTGCATTGCTGCTGCTGAGAGATTTTTTTTTTGCGCTTCTACTACTGCATCATTGTAAGAGATGGTTACCCAAAATGTACCCGCCACAGGGGTTGCGGTGATTGCACAGTAAGCCATCACGTTCTGTCAGGATTTTATCCAGATGCCACGCATCACGGAGTGACCCCCAAAGATACAAGGGTTGTTTATTGCCTGCTTAAAGGCTTTTGATGGCCGTCTACAGTGACTTACACATAAGGGGGTGAAATGTCCTCTCTTAAGCGCATGTATGTTTTAACACGGTTCCAAGAGGTGTAGCATTGCAAAACCTTCGTATTCTTTATGGGTAGCATTGTTTGCGGTCCGAGTGTAGGTACTCCAGTACATAGAAAAGATAAGCTACTAGCGAAATTAGGGGCGCATTGGATTGTACTATATCCGCAGTCAAGTCGCCTCCCCGAGTCAGTAAACATCATATATTAGAACGACCTGTTTCTACCCGCCCAGGTTATGATCAGTTTCTTGAAATTAAAAAAAAAAAAACCTCGAGATGATCTGCTTTTAGGCTGTGGTCATCATCCGTCGAGGCTACAGGATCTCAATTTCCCGCTCTTATTTGCGTACATAAATAACACAAGCATGGTTCAACTATCTGGATTCGCGTTACTAGTACATGTGCCAAGCGAAATAACACTTCGGATTCACGGCTGTGCCGTGAATGGGGGAGGAGTGTTCCAGTGACTTTCGGCGTCCTAATGAAACTTATCAAGTGGACTACTACTGCATAAATACCAGCAAACCAAAATATCGATATCAAAGAGGTGCATCTGGAACTGAACGAAGTTCACCTGCTCGGTGTAATCGCCGTTCTTGGATCACGACATGGGGGTTTTTCTGGTTCTCCGATTAAGCTCCGGATGTCGACGCGCATTCTAATATCGACACGCTGCTGGAACATTCGCTCCAGAACCTGATACTCGTACCCGAAATCTTCAGCCTGACGATTTCATGCAATTCGCCCACGGTCTGATTTAAAGATCAGCGACAATTTTTGTGGGATTCCCGCTGCCGCCTTGTACAGGTGTTTTATGTACGGTAGTAAGCACAATTTTGTCCACACACGGCCAATACAAGCTGCACGTAAAGCGGGAGAGCGATCCGAGGGGGGGTCTACGAATGATTACGCGGGGTTCATCCCCTCTTATGAACCCCGAGTTGTGATATTCGAACGAATGTCAAACCTACCGTAATGGAGAAGCGCCACCAACCTGGGGCGTAGGAGAGAGAGGAAAATAGGGCGGGTCATCAGTCGATGAAGAAGCGTTCGGCATCGCCATGACATGTTGTTTTTCACGGTAAAACCGATCGATGAACATTTGCCGGAAGCCATGGCGATCGAGATCGTATCCGACAGGCTGGAAATTAGGGCCCCTAACACGCGTGTTTGTAAATGAAAATATACGATGAGGTCTACAACTTGAGTATCTGTGATTCTTCAATAGCTTAAATAAAAATTACTTCCGTAACTGAAAGAATCTACCCAATGGTCTGCTTGAAAAATTTAACGGCCAAGTCGGAATAAAAAAGTCTCTCGCGAGCGGCGCAAAAACTCGCAATGGTAAAACAGCCCCACTTTCTAGCTTGGGACTTTTTTTTCCTTCCAACGATTCCACAACTTCTCACTGAGCTGTTGTGTCTTGTCAGTTTTGTAAGCTAGTCAGCTAATCTTTTTCACGCTACTCTTCTTCTTTTTTTCATTCTTCCAATGGTCGAGGGCATGAGATAGTAAGGCTTGCCAGAGAGCCCTTGCGTATGTAAGACAGTGGAGGGCGGGGGAAGCTTTGAACAAGAAAATCGATAGTCGAAGTCCGCGTTGAAAAAAAATTTGCAAATTGACCAACCACGGTCAAACAAACGAAGATACAGTACAACTTTGACGGTACAAATGTTTTAACGACAATGCTGGCATTCATTTTTACATCTGTTCAGAGAGGGTCTCCTCCTGGCTCCAGTTGCTTTTGTTGCAGAGGCCACCAAAAAACCAAACTGTGCGCCTGAGCCTGCACCTCAGCAGCAGCTGCCGCTGTGCGTTTGGTCTCCTCACCGGGCCGTTCTCTCCAGCAGTTTCAGAAGTTCCAGATCAAGTTTTCTTTCCTCCAAAGAGGGGTTTCCCGGTATTCCAAGAAGAAGCAAGAGAGAGGGACCCCTATTTTTTAAGCGTTTTTATACTCTTTTACTCAAGTGTTGGCAACGCTTGCTCCCCTGGGGAATTCTCGGCGTGCTTGATGAAGTTTATATATCTTTAATCCTTTTTCAAGCAGTTAGGTTTATTTAAAGAGTATTTAATTGTTAATGCGTTGAAAACCTTTTTCAAATGATTAGTTCTCATTTTGATAAATAGTGTTGGGCCTATTCGTATTGAAGAATTCTTTCAATCAGATTTGACTAAAGTTTAACGATACAAAACAAGAAACTAAGCAGCACACAAGGTCATTGCTCATCCATCACATATATGCATCATTTACACATCTCTTACAGATACAACTGTAAAGGATCCAAACACACACACCACCCAGAGCCTCTCCTTTGGCTCCTTCCTCCCCCAAAAGCACAAGCTGCAGAGCAGTGCAGAGCCAGGCAGCTCAAACAAAACAAAAAAAAAAATTGTTTGTGCGCTGCTTGGTTGCTTTTTCTTCCCCTCGCCTCCCCCAGCCCGAACAGATGTCAGCGATAGAATCTGCCTCTTTGAGAGACAAATCTGCCGTGTGAAAATATCCGGTGATGAGTCCTGTCCGTTGGAGAGGTGATGCCCATAGCAGCAGCTTTTTCTTTGCCAGACACACACACACAAACCCAGCGGCCGCAGGTCTGATATATATTGAAGGCTCCTGCAGGCCTGGCTGGCCTTTTTTTTCATTCTTCCTGGAGATCCTGTTCCCGAGAGTCCTCTCTCTATTCATCCTCTTGCCCTCCTACTCTGCTTCTTCTTCTTCTTCCTTTTCCATTATATTCTTTTTTATATTTCCCCCCTTCTTGTCTTGGTGCACGAAAAGCATCCAAGTGCCCCGACCCTGTTGCTTTCAAGCGTTGGCGTTACAGTTTGAATACGCCCTACGTCCTCCGCCCCCGATATCCGTTACTGTTGCGCACTGGCGGAAGTCCATACTTTTGTTCGACAATACTTGTTCTCCAACACATCCCACGCGATTACTCTGTCACATAATATACTGCGTTGATTACCCCCCCTCCGTTTGAGTTTGCCAACCGGACATTTGTTATACCCCCATTGAGCCTGCGACCTTTCCTCTCCCCCGCCATCCATCAATCACATAACACGACGATTTCTGTAAATTCGACTTTATTGCGGCATTTGGGGATCAAACAAGAACCAGTGACTATCTGTTTTGCTTTAACAAAGTTTTTTCAAAGTGTTGTCCAGAGTTGAGAGTTAGCTGACGACTAGTAACTATAGTCTTTAGTGTGTCTATTTTGAATGCAGCGCCGCCACCTTCAGGAATCACACGGCACGGCGATAAACATCGATTTTAATGGAAGCAATGACGTTACGACTGAGATGAAGGTGAGTTCGAGTTTGAGTGCAAAGATTCCACCACCACCACCGCCAAGTATAGCATCGTCGTCCTACGGTACGCATCATCAGGATCTGTCACATCACCAACATTTACCTCCGCCGGTACAAAGTAGTCGACCAGTTAGCGCCCAGCTGAGCAACCATTCGATTTCAGGCTCTTCTAGTAATCATGGTTTATCCTCCTCATCGGTGTCTAGAACGGATGACAAGAACAAGAAACCCCGGAAGCGTACGACCCGTGCATGCGATCAATGTAATCAATTAAGAACTAAATGCGATGGACTACAGCCATGTGCGCATTGTCAAGGTATGAAAGCGGGAAAAAAAAAGATAAGAGACTAACATTTTGTCAAATAGAACTGAACTTGAAATGCGAGTATTTACGTGTGCCTCAAAAGCGAGGCAAGGCGAGCCAGTCGTATTTAGAGTCTGCAAGCCGGAAGGCAGCTGCCAGAGAAACTCTCAGAAAAGCGCAGCTACGAGGTCAGCAACATCAGCACCATCCGAAGGATGGTGTGCATTCTTCACAACATCGCATCCCCTCATCGCTAGCCGGTGGTCAAACGTCCACCACCGCTATCCCTCCGCCTGTGGGCCACGAGCTACACAATCATCACCCGTCAGCGAGACTCAGGCATCAAGATCTTCCTTATAGGTCGAGTGAAAATTTGCCTGTCAATTACGCGTCTTTTGCTTCTACACCGGGAGGCAATTCTGCCGGTGGTGGTGGCAGTGGTGGTGGCCACCCTCCAACTGTACAACAACAACCACCATTGTCAACTAACAACCCCAGTCACGAACAACACTCACCATTCGGACCATGGGACTATGTGCTTCCTAAGGATTCACACCTACATGATGGAAACGAGCGTAAAAACGTGGAAGCACTAAACAATCAACCGTTTCAAACTCCAAGTGATCTTTCGTTTACAGCGTCCGGCAGCACGCCAGGCGGCGGCGGAGGAGGAGGAGGAGGAGCAGCAGCAGGCGCTCCACCGCCTGTGGCAACGACAAGCGCAGGACGTCGAAATACCTTGCCGACAAATTTACCATTACTATCGACGATATCCGACAATTCTCACGGTAGCAATTATGGCCAGAACCCATTTTGGTATGGTGGTGGCGATTCTCCGCTGGCCCACCCGCAGCACTCTGTTCCTAGTACCACCTCCGATATGCTTTTTCGACAAACCCATGCAAACACCCCTACTGCGACAGTGGAATCATTTTATCCCTTAAATTCAGCACACACAGGGGCATACTTGCCACGCCCGTCTTCAGAAGGGGGGCATTCGCTACTCAATTACAACGTGGAGCAATTACGTTACCCCGTGCTGGCCCCCATCGTCGAGACGCTAACTGAGGCAAAACTATCTCTTAGACTTGCAGAGGACCTTTTAGAAACATACTTCTCTAGAAGTGCCCATGTACTTGCATACTTGGTTCGCCGGACTACAGTGTTGTCTGCCACCGCCCCACGGAAGACCAAATCGGCGTTGCTGTTTGCAATGCTGTTGGTTGGTGCGCACGACTCTGACAATCCTATTGTCACCGGCACGCCTAGTAGCAGACAGGCTATCATTGCAAAGCTCATGGATTTGACTATTGCTAGGCTAACTACCATCCGCAACATTGCATCGACCGGCAGTTTAGACGAGGTGATTACATACATTCAACTCGGCACAGTAGTGTCTGCGTCAGAATTTAAGGGGTCATCACTGAGATGGTGGAATATGGCTTGGGGACTTGCTAAAGAGCTCAAAATTAATCAAGAGGTTCTTCATTTCGATCCAGAAACGCGTGAAGAGCAACGGCGCACTTGGTGGCTACTGTACGCTGTCGACCGCCATCTCGGATTGTGCTACAACAGACCGCTGGTAATATTGGACAGTGAATGTGAAGATATCTATCAGCCTGAATCTGACGAGATTTGGATGTCGGATGCACCAATTACATCGCCTGAGAATGACTCGAGAGAGCGCGTGCGGGGTACCAGCCAAGTGGTGACTGGGGAGGGCATGTTTGGATTTTTCCTACCCTTAATGTCTATACTTGGAATGATAGTACAGGTGCATTTGGCGGAGCAGAATCCATTGATGGGAGTTGGCGAAGTATGCCGCCGGGTAAAAGAGGATACCATCGCCGAAGCGCTGGTCAAGTATCGCACATCCCTGGAAAGTTGGAGCACTGAACCAATGCCACATTCATTTTATAATGGATGGAAAGATTATGGACTCTATATTGTACACGTGTTCCATATATTGATCTCAGTATCTTGGGACCCGATCGAGCTGTTGGACACAAACCTTGCTGGCCATCCAGACATTGACCAAGTCGCTAACCACGCGATAACTGGAGCAGCCTCGATACGGCGAATACTATCTGTCGATCCCGATTTGAGATTGATGCCCTTTTTTTTCGGGGTATACTTGCTACAAGGAAGCTTTCTGCTGTTGGCATTATTGGATCAAGCAGACTATGAAGTGTCGCCAGATTTATTGAGTGCCAGCGAGGCGTTGGTGCATGCACATGAAGTCTGTGTTACGACTCTCAATACCGAGTACCAGAGGAATTTCAGACGTGTTATGAGGACTACAATGAGCTCGCTGGTATCGGGAGCAACGCAGTCGTCTTCTGCAGTTGCTGCTGCTGCTGCTGCTGCTGCTGCCAATTTATCCACAACCGAGCCAGCCGCGCTATTTTCCTCGTCTCCTAGTGGCAGCACCACCAGCACAGTAGACTTGAAAGAAAGCAACGAAGAAACGCGACGCCGGCGAAGAGAAATTTTGAGTTTATATCGATGGACTGCAGGCGGTCATGGCATCGCTGTTTGATGAATGGAAAGAAAGTTGTCCAATATATAATCCGACTGAGAAGAACAGAGTGCAACGCCACTGCTTTTCATTTCAAAAAGCATTATTATTTTTATTTTTATTATTATGATTGTCATCCAATTTTGTTGTACAATAGTAGCTTTTTTTCTTCAATTTCACACACATGCACTTTGCCATACATACCTGATAAAGTTCAACATACAACTTCGTCGGCTGTTTCAGTAGCCAAAACAATGAATGGCCCCCACAGTGCTTGAAGATATGCTCTTTAATCGCTTAAAGCATTTCTAATTTTTGCGCTTGTAAGCAGATTTTTTTTTTCATTCTTGCCCGCTCTTTCACTGTAAGAAGTGTTGACAATTAATTCCTAACACCACTGTCCATACACTTATAAAAAAGAGATAATTCATGAAACATGGAACTCGAAACAGAATGCAAGAGCATTGCCACATGTATCGAGAGTGCATCGTATTGCAGTATCAGTAAATTTGTCGTCGTATGTGTCGAGTGGAGCCGTGTTTCCACCTCTGGCCGCATACAACGGCTATCTCGGCTTTTAAGGTTTTCCGATGCGGCTCATCACCTGGCTGCTGCTTGCTCTAACGGCTGCTGAGGAAGAGAGGGTCCTTGGGAGTGCGCATCTCAGGGGTAGGATCTCCGCTGCCTGACATTTTATTTGGGTCCACAACAAGTTTTGAACTCTATACGGCACCAATTCTAAAGATGGAGAAGATTTTCAGAATTCCACAAAACGCTCTCTGTGACAGTAACACCTGGAAAAGGAGAGACAGGGAGAGAGGGAGAGTGGTGGTGCAAATCCACCGCCGCAGCGAATCCCGCACAAACTCCGAGCAATATATTTTATCGCTTGCTTTTTCAAGCTCTTTCTCTCTCTCTTTTTCTCTCGCCTCACCTCTCACAGATGTTCGCGTTTCTGTCGGCATGTACAGCATGCATGAACGTCAGACGCATGTCGCAAGTCTGACCCTGCTGTGTACGTACCCTCCACTTTTTTTTACCTCTTCCCGCATGTAGTTGCTTGTTTGAGCTGCTCGCCTGATCCCCCTTCGCGTTGCGGGTCTGTTGCTGCAAATGATGTGTTCGGCTCATCGGCAGTGCGAAAAGCTACTGTACAAAAAACGCCTGCAATGACAAACAAAGGATATCGTTTGATATTTGAGGGTTTATACAGCACTTGAGCTTGTCGTATAGTGTGGTTAAGAGCGTGTTTTCTGGATCGATTACGGTTTGGCAGATTGATATGGAAGAAATAATGTATACTTGAATGCGGAAATAATCGAAAATACATTTTGAACTTTTATTTTTTCAGGCATGCCTAAACAGATAACGGCCGGCATTTGGTTTATTATTTTTGCCTTTGGCCGCTCGATGCTATGCCAGAGGAAGCTTTGTTGTGTTCGTGCGACGACTTTCTCAGATGCATCTTTCAAAACTGTTTCTAAAAAGTAATACGAATAATTGATCATTGTTGTGTGTTTGTGTATTGCTGCAATTGATACTGCGGTACATCCTTCTTGACTGCTCCAAGTGAAGCCAGAAACGCACAGGTGGCAGAACTTGATCTCCATGATCCTTATTGAGCCAACGATATTCCATTATTAGCGATTGAACCTACCCATCGAATGATACTCTTCCTCTCCTCGTGGCCACTGAGTCCGGTATATTGACCTCCCTGTCATCCAAGGTCTCGTTCGGGCAACATCCCTGCTACTCGTAAGCGACAATTTACAATCGATCACACAGCTTTTGGACCGGAATGGAATGGTACACCTCTCTTTCATAGCTCGCGTAAGTTTGTTCCGATCCCATGTGTCACTGAGCCATTTCGGAGGGACATACCCGAGTCTGTTTGAATCCTAGCTGGATTACTGCAATGTACTAGAGCTGTATAGTCCTACGGCATGATATTAACTGGTGTTTTATATAATACGACGTGCTGTCACTACTATTTTATGTTTTTCTGGAAAGATGGCATTCACCTCCCTGTTCCTGCGCGTTCGCGACCTATGCTGCCACACCACTGTGCAATGCAATTAACCAGAGAAAGTCTTATTTCTAACCTCTAATAACACACGTAATGAAGTATTCCTAAAATTGAGGGTATCCGACAAAAACCTGGGTGTTTGCCAGAGTAACGGCTTCAGCCTCGCCAGAATCCTATCACTCTGTTTCCCGGGTGGCGCGCGAAAAACCCACCCACCACCTCTTTGAAGACGCGACGCGACCCAGCCACACACATTGTCACGAACATCTGTCGACGGAAATTACATTGACTTTGAGGTCGGGTACCCACTATACCTTCCTCCCAACCGGACATCTAGAATTTCGGAGCCAACACCTTTGACGGGCTGCTAGATTGCTTGACTACTTGCATATTCAATTAAACCAACGCGTTTTTATCACAATAGTTAGTATCTGTGTGCGCTAAAGTGACAGCTCAAAGGAGAACATGTTCAATCCACAGGCGCTGGCGAAGGACTCTCCTATGGCCCATGTGTGGCTTGCGAGTACGCTCGACAGGAAGCTTTCAAAGAATAACTACATCCGGACAAATATTGTAGATGTGGTGGAGGAGATTAAAGAAGGTCAAGGCACGGCAGGCTCTTCGTTGCGACTGAGCGGCCAGCTTTTGCTCGGTGTCTCGACAGTGTACCAGCGACAAACATTATACCTCAAGGAAGACTGCGACTCGGCCCTGCAGAGTTTGAGAACTTTCAAACCAGGTAATGTCGACACGACATCTTCGAATATCGCCAAGAGCTCAAGCTTGGTGCTGCAGAATCAGATCACCGAGCTCAATATCAGCAATCTTATCCCCGAGTTTCCCGCACTCGAGTTCGACGACTTTTCAATGACCCAAATGCCATTTGATGCTGCTCCTGAAGGTGAAATGAGCATTGCTGCCAATGACTCAATTGAAATTGGGCGAGGCGGCATTATGCGAGACGTTGATGAGGATATTGCTGGGGATGAAGACGATTTGGGACTGGATTTCGAGGCAGACGACGACGAAGAAATGGGGGACAAGAGCGTCGAGCTGGGTCTCGAGCGGCCACCAGCACGTGCAGTAGGCGATGATTTGGGCTTGGGATTTGACGACTCCATTCTTGGAAACAAGGAGCTGGACCGGGACCAGGACCTGGACGTTGACATGAATATGGACGTGGACGTGGATCTAGATATTGATTTTGCGGTGGATGCTTCAGATAATGAAGCTGTCAACGCCCCAACTTCCCCGGGTGCTGAGCCAGCGGTTGCAGCCGGCGAAGAAGAAGAGAATGGTGAATCTGAAGAAGCTGCGCCAAGGAGAAGACGGCAAGTTATCAAAAAAGGTAAGGTCACACAATACGATAGCCAGTTGGTTCAAGATACGCGGCAAACGCAACAAGAAATCGATACCACCCACGTTCTCCCCCCTCTGCCACAAAACAATGAAGCTTTCGTCATTTACCAGCTTCAAAACAAGAATACATACATCAATCTGCTATATGGACCGATTGGCCATTTCCCCAAAGCGGTGAGCCAGCTGTTTGATCCGGTGAATGCTCTTCGGTTGATCAATGCTCCAAAGCGTGGAACACAAGCCGCGGACGGCGGGGCGGAGAACGATGAGCTGGATGAGGACGTAGCGAACAAACACCCAAGAACGGAAGAAGATCTGCCAGAAGGTGAACACCAGTTTGAAAACAGTGATATCGACATGGATATCGGCATTGATATGGACGCCGCTCGCGACGATGATTCGGTAGCTGGTGACGACAATGGCGAAGAAACTCATGGATATAACTCTGTTCCAGAGCTCGTCCAGGAGGAGCCTGTGCTTTTTGCCGTTGATGAAAACGAATCCTCAGTAGTAGGAACGGGCATTTCTCGAAATACGATCCAGGCGGCACGAATTCTACGTAAGGAGATGCCCGCTGCTAACGAAACGGCTTCATTTGATCTTCTGAGTGGAGGCTCCAACAGACCAGACAAGGTGAAAATGTTCTTTGAAATGCTGGTATTGGCAACTAAAGATGCAATCACAGTCTCACAAGATGTTCCATTCGAGGATATTGTCATTAGATCAAAGGAAGGTCTTTACAGCGAGGTGTTGACTGCTTAGACGGGAAGAGAAAAAAATTGTGGGGGTGTATCGCTTGTTTTCCACGCGTAATTATTTATCAGTTCAGGATGGTTTTGTTTCTTATTTGTTTCTCTCAATTACCTCGTTTACAAAAAAAAAAAAAATTCGTTAAATATAAAAAAATCGTCAATCTATTGGTTAGGTGCGGTGTGTGTTTATCATCTAAGCTGCGAGAGGCTGTTCAGCGTTCGCTTAAATGCAGACCAGTCTTCACTCTGCGGTTCAGGCAATGTGGTATCAAAGACCGTGACTATACCATCGATTCCACCGACTGCGACACGATTATCGTTGCCCCAAGCCAGCCGGTTCAGCGGACGATTCAGATACGTGTCTTTTAGACCTGTTGGTTTGATTCGAGCTTGTGGTGCCTCAACGTCTGCATTCAAGTCCCATATTTCCAAATGACCAGAGCCGTCTACAGCTCCGAATATTGAAGGATTGCGCGGGCTCCATTTGACGTCATAGACCATATCGTCGCGCCGGAAAACCGCCACCGACGACAGCTCTTGGGGAGCAGTGGCATGGGACGCTTCGCCGGAAAACGCACTAGTTTTCCAGAGCTTAATTGACCAGTCCATCGAGCTACTCAGCAGGTAGTCTCCAAAATCAATTGCTCCCTTGGAAGAATGGTAATCTAGTGCTGTCACGGGCGCACGGTGGCCCTTGTATATGCCACGGGTATCTACACCTGCTCGGGCTCCTGCGCCGTCATATCGGTTGCATTGGAAAATGGTGCCTTCCTCTGTGCCTACAGCGAATTGTACCGGGTGGCGCGGCGATATACTCAGCGCGGTAGGCGAAACCTCGTCGTTTCGTGTTACCGCTGAGTTTGTCAAGAAAATCTTGTCCTGAGGCTTGGCAAGAAGATCTGAAGACCAAGTGCACACGGTACCGTCTGTTGACGACGTGACTAGATTATTGGCATTGTGTGTTCCAATTATTTGGATAGTGTACACTGGGTGTGCATGTCCAGATCCTGTCAGAGGCGATTTGAGAATAGGCTCAGACCCGGACCTCAGATCCCAGGTCATTATTTGGCCATTGTATGCAGTTCCGAATACGAGATTAGGTTCAAAAGGCGAGAATTTGACTGACAGGATATCGGATTGAGCATTGAACACATATTCTGGGCGCGACTTGACGTGCAAGTTCCAGATCTGCACGAGCCCCTTTGGTGTATTTGGTGCATTGCGCTTCTCAGTGTGAGAGGACGCCACCAGTTCGCTGAAATTACTTGACCAGTCCAGTCCTGTGATAGCACGTCCTTGTGAAAGATCTGAAGAAAACTGGATAAGTTCAGAGACTATATTTTCACTTTGATCATTCGACAGCTCTGCTCTGGATCCGTAGTTTACTAAAATGTCGTAATCCTCCTCAATTGCTCGTCCTATTACTTTCAAAGACTGGTTCAAGAATTCACTAAGATTTTCAGGCTCATCTTGACTGTCTAATATGCGAATGTCCGTTATTTGCCGTGTTGAAGGTTCAGCATTTGTGGTGCCCTCTAACCTTGTCGTTGTTGTTAGTGTTTCTTGGTCGTCTTCTGTAACTGCTGCCTTCTTGGCGTGCCCTACTACTGCATCCCTCAAAGGCTCTTCGACAATAATGGCGTCAGTCTGAGTTTCTTTTGAGTATGTTTCCGTAACTGTCGATTGCATCCTGGGCTTGATATCGAATACCTCCTGAACCACAATTACGTTCGTGGTCGAGGGCAGTGGTGCAGTGTCGCCACCAGTCTTATCATAATCAGATATCCGGCTTGCCGGCCTTGAAGAATCATTGGACTTGTATCCCGAATACTTTGTTGAGGGGCCTATCAGACTGTCGACCAGTTTATCGACTTCGTCAGTCAGCTGCTTGGGCTTGGAGACAGAAAGCACAGGCTCACTTGCCTGCTTGAGCTCTCGCTGGCGCCTCATTTCGGCGATTCTCGCCTTCTTTTCAGCGATCTCACGTTGCACTTCGTTCACCATTTATTCTCGTGTGTGTATTGCCATCGGGCTGTTGAAACTAGTGTTGTCAATCGTCCATCCCAACTGCTGGAACATTCGTGTGTGTGATATAATTCCTTACGCGAGGCGGACGTGACAGTAGCGCGTTCGTTCAAAGAGAAAAATATCAAGCATCGTTACTCTATAGCGAAACCAGAGGGACAAAAAACAAAATGTCGGCTATGGATATTGACGACATCCTAGCTGGATTTCAGCCAGACAATGGAATAACTTTACGGGCCGATTCGAATCAAATTGTGAACGACGTCCGCACGCTCAAACAAGCGTGGATCACTGAGCGAATGTGTCCAGAACTGTTGAATTTCGAGTCGTCGCTGTTGGACCGCATAATGGAGAGGATACGGATGCAGATGGAGTATATTGAACAGAATACTATTGAGTTGAGCGAGCCTGATATCAAGGTCAAGCTTCTGATAGTTGAGACGGAACTCGAGCGGATCAAGTTTCTGCTACGAGCATACCTTCGCGCTCGACTCACGAAAATAGACCAATATGCAATGTATATCAAATCGGACGAGGATGAACTGCGGAAATTGTCATCGAAAGAGGTTATTTATTTAGAACGGTAAGAATGCTGTTGATAAACCTTCCGTGGGTTGACAGCTAACTGAAATCATAGGCATCAGGAAATTTTGGAGCGGCTCTACCACGCACAGTTTCTCGATTCAATGCCTGAAGCATTGCGAAAACTCGATGAAACGAGTGGAACTATTTCTATGGTAGAAGAGCCAGATTTGCATAAAGTTGTATTCATAAAGGTGATCCGTGATGTTGCGGAGACATTGAAGATCGGCGAGGACGATGAAGTGGATCTTGAAAGAGGCGGCATCCACGCAGCAAGATATAGCGCTGTTAAAAACTTTATAGCAAGCGGTGATGTTGTACTTATATAAAGATTACAAAGTTGCATTGACAAATTAATTCTTTTGTGGTCGTTTTTAAAAGGTTATCGATTACAGACGTAGTAGACCATTGACTTCCCCGTTGATCGCTTCTCCAACTTCCCAATCTTTAACAACCACCATGACGTCGCCGACGTCGGATGGGACTAGCACGCCCACTGGTCGCTCGACTACTCCTACGCCTACTAGTACGCCATTGTATCCAACTATAGCGGCAGGAGGGGTGAATAACAATGTTGTGAATTCGGGCGGTGGATCAGGGTCTACAGGCTCGACAGGCAGTAGCTTTGCCCACAGCTTGCGACATGCCTCCACATTCAGCGCAGCATCTGCTCAAACGCAGACGTACGCAAATAGAGCAGCTTCGGCTATCAAGGCTTCTGGATTTGCTCAACGGTTTGGCAAGGCGATCTACGGCTCTACAAGTCCGGCCGCTTCCAGTGTGTCGCCGACTCCAGGGAGGGTCGCTATTGAGCCATTGGTGGAGACGGATCTCAAGTTCACAGCTAAGAGCGGCGTTGCTGCAATGGCAATTTCAAGCGATCGAACTCAGGCTGCTGTTGCCGGGAAAGACTGTATGTAGCTGAAAAAGAAGATGATGATCCGGTATGACTAACTTGTTGGCTAGTTTTTCAAGTGCTTAATGTTGGCGAGGAAATCAGTGTTGAGAAAGATATGCGTCAAAGCCGCGAGACGAGAGACTTTGATAAAATATTTGCAGTGACAGATATAAAATGGGGGTATCAGCTGTATAGTAGCCATATTGCTTTGGCGACTTCCGGAGGAAGCATTCTTCTTTACGACTTGAACAATGCCGTGCCTCGTGGCGCCGTCACTGAATACAAGGACAATAATCGATATATAAACACAATTGGCTTCAGTCAACACACGGGCCATGTGCTTTTGTCTGGCACTAATGATGGAACGGTCAAAGTCTGGGATTTGCGTACTAGTACGAAAAAAGCATCATTGCAGTTTAGTAGGCCAGGTGACAATACGCGTGAACTTCAAGTGAGCCCATTCAGCAGCAACAAATTTGCCGTCATTTACGATTCTGGTGTTATCCAGCGATGGGATTTGAGAAACACAAAGACATTTGACAAACGGATCAACGCACATGCAAGCTTTGGCCTATCGCTTGACTGGCATCCAGAGTATGACTACATTGTCTCTGGCGGCAGAGATAAGCTCATTCAAGTCTGGAATATGAGCAGGGAGTCCAGAGATGCAGACTATGTCATTTTGAGTCCCGGACCAGTGTCCACCGTGCGATGGCAAGTAGACAACAACTCTATTGCCCACGGTCGTAACGCCGCCAGCGGAGTGCTAAGCACGGCAATTGCAAGCTCTACAAGAAACAAGTTTGATTACAAGGCATACATATGGAACCTAAGGAGACCTGCCATTCCTGTGAATGTGCTGGAACATCATTCAGATTCCATATCGGAAATCCAATGGCGAAGCGATCGGCTGCTATGGACCGCTTCGCGAGACTGCACTTTAAGACAGCACGACCTTAGTACCGAGGAGCTGGTGATCGACAATTTGTCTTCGCAGGCTTTTTCATGGTCGCCATTTGGGGAACTCACGTTTGCTGTCCAGGACAAGTACCGTGAGCAGTTTGGTTCCATGCAAAGCTACCGTCTAGCTGATGACAACTCCACCCCTGACATCAGTACAAGCAATCACGGTTCCAGCTCGCGACGTGCGACATCTGCAGGCGCTTCGGGGACATCGAGGAAATACGGAAGTTTCACTTCGAGGCTGCATAGTCGCCCGATACAAGATATCGAGTATAACCAAGCACTGTGCGGGATTTCGCTCAACGATTTCGATTTCGATACATTTAGTTACTATGCTGAGAACTATCTCATGTTCCCAACCTCTGGACAAAGCCTTCCTGAGATATGCGACGTCAATGCTAAAGTGGCCATAGAGTGTGAACATTACAGAACCGCGAAGACTTGGAAGATTATCAAAAGCGCCATGCAGTGGGAACAGGAACGGTACGAACAGTATAAAGAGGATCTCAAACTGAAAAAGCCGGCAGTAGATCATTTACACGCTTTCAGTCGTAATACGACTTCCACTAGACCGGGAGTGTCATTCAAAAAGACCAACAATTTCAGCTCAAAGAGCAGTAGTGACGGAAAGAGAGGGCTGAAAATATCCTTGAGCGGCACATCCCGCATGGCAAATATCGAGAAACACATAAAGGGTCTAGACTCTAGCCCTTCAACTCCATTGCCAATATCTACTGGAGTCGAGTTGGATGACTACGACGACGAGGAGGATGAAAACGATAGCGACAACAATGCCTCAAGCTCAAGGTCGTCGTCGACTATGCGACCTGTACCTGTACCAGAATCGGATCATCGCCCGTCTATGCTTTCGAACGAGATCAGTTCTTCACAGTCATATGATGATGACTTTGCTCCTCTTTCGTCGTTCGGGTCTCAAGCCAGTGCGAGCACCGAGGACGGGATCGATCCTGCCGACCTGGCAACTGCCGAGGAAGGTGAACAGCTTAATGGGCTGGGAATATCCACCAAAAAAGTCGATGAGCATTCAAAGTACCAGCAATTCCTCAAGACACTTGATCACCCCTGGACTACCAGTAACTTACTCAGTCATGCGGCTGACTACTCTATGAATCAGGGGGATGTGCAGTTCTGCACTGCATTATCCATCTTATTCTGTCGATTTTACCCGGCCGCGTTCCCTGACTTGGCAGTCATGGAGGAGTGGTCTCTGTCATACGTCGAGCTTCTACGACGATGCGGTCTATTTACTGCCGCCGCCGAAATTATCAAATCTTCGACCTTTGAAACGGTGCGCACTCTGGGACTCACAGACACTACCATGGCAACGCTATGCCACCGGTGCATGGCTCCACTCAGCGAAAACTTGGCGCCTGCAGCTTATTGGTACTGCGACAGCTGTAAGAAGCTGCTGGATGGATGTGCGCTATGCCGAGAGCCAGTCAAGGGCCTTGCTACCGGTCTGATTACGTGCGGCCATAAGATTCATGTTGCATGCATGAAAGAGTGGGTTGTTAAGCAAGGGATGATCGAATGTCCATCTGGCTGTGGAGCAGTGCTAATTGTGTGATAAAAGGTTGTGATTTGTCTAAAAAGGGGTTTATGAGGCCGCTCTTCATACAGTGTGCGGCTCGGAAGGTTAATCCCGGATGAATGCGGCACGCTAACCGAACAGACAAACGGAGTTTAGCATCTCAGACAGTTTTGCTGCCTTTACTTAAGTCCACCGCCTATATTTATTTGTATTTAATCACCCAAAATCCCGGGTTTAAGTTTCTCTAAGCAACTGGTCTTCTTTTTCTTGTCTAAATCTTATTTCGAGCCAATGTCGTTCTGCCTTGAAAAAGTGGTTGGCGCTGTGTTGCCGATCTTCTTCAAACCGAAGAAAGAGGACATGATCTGGTATCAGACCAACGAAATCTCCGATACCCTTCGAGTAACTTCGTCGCAGTTTGAACATGAACACGATCTGCCATGGATTTGTGGCGGCGAAGGAGTCAAAGGCGGCGAGAACACTTCACCACAGCTGAGCGTCGCTAATATCCCTGCTGAAGCACGAAACATCATGTTTATTATGGAGGACAGAGACCCTCCACTGCCAAAGCCTATTCTCCACACCGCCGCTTATAACATTGATCCCATTAAGCGAAGCACTTTCGAGCAAGGTTACTTCAATAGCGAGAGCAATATGGACGAGGCCGCCGTGTTTGGTTTGGCATTTCGGGGCAAAACAGGCTACCAGGGCCCAAGACCAGTCATCGACCATGGTGTTCATCGATACTACTTTGAGTTCTATGCATTCCCAGATTTGCCAGAACCGCTTGTGGCCAAACTTCCAAAGGAAGAGCTGATCAGTCTAATCAAGAAGCATGCCATTGCCCGAGGCCACATTGTGGGAAACTATGAACGAACTAGTAAGAAATACTAACAACAAGCATTCTGTCCGTTCAATTAAAGTTATGTATGACGTTCTCTGTATAGTTCTTTTGCAGGGTTTATTCTTTCTAATATATTAATTTTTATATCATTAGGCTTCAGCCGTACGGCTTTCTACACCTCCATCATCAAGACCCGACTGTCGGTGTCGGTTCCCAACACCAAAAGCTCTCTCTACGCTCCACGCTTCTCAAATGGCAAGCCCGATCTCGCCCGGCGTCAGGTCAGCAATCGATCTTGAGAGCAAATTCAAGACTACAACGCGATCATTCGAACAGCATGGCTGGAAAATAGAAACTTCAAAGGGCGCAATCTCGAGTGCAAAGGAGATCGATGATGCTCAGGCGTGGCTAGGGATTCCTATACCCGAGATGATTTTCGGAAATAACAAAGTCACAGTATCGCATGCGGAGTCAGGATTCAGTATAGATTTCAGCACATTCAAAGCACTTGATCTTGTTGACAAAACTGGTGCCAAGGGACTTGTGCAGGTCGCTCACTCAAAGGCATGGCTCAAGACAAGACAAGAGAAGGGTGTAACTGAACGGAGCGCAGCGGGGGATAAAGTGGAAGGTATAATCAAGCCGTTTGATTGGACGTATACTACAGATTACAAAGGCGATCTTTCGAAAGAACTGCGAGCTGCGAACGACGACGAAGGGCATATTCCTCTCGACAAGCTGCAGCGCCCGGACCAGATCTTATTTTTCGACGAATTGACGCTATACGAAGACGAGCTCGGTGATAATGGTATTGTATGGCTCAATGTCAAGGTGAGGGTTATGGCTGAAAGGATGCTATTGCTAGCGAGGTTTTTTTTGCGAGTCGACAATGTCATGTTCCGAGTGCGAGATACTCGCGTATTTGTCGAATTTGGTACGGGAGAAGTTATTCGTGAATACACAGAGAAGGAGGAAGAGTATGATTATGTGAAGCGTCGTGTACCGATGACATCCAAAGACCATGGTCCGTATCTCCGCGATGCCAATTGGGTTTCCCAGCAAATGAAGGTCAAGAGCGGACTAGCTGAGGTATTTAATGTGTAAAAACCATTTTCGTGGGTAAAAATATTGTTTAATGACGCTATTTCTAACTTTTGAGGATAGCTTCGGCTGCTTGTAGATTTTTCTCTGTGGCATCTTTGGCGTTGACAATCTTCTCAAGTTGCTTCTTAGCGCTGTTGACCAGATCGGTATAGAGCGTTCGATCTTCTGGAGTCAACTTGGGGAATTTTAGCAGCTTGTTGCTAACTATATATACACCGGCCCACCCTCTCACGTAGTTTGGACATAGCTCAACAGCTCGAAGAAAGTTTTGAACGGACGATTTGAGTCTCGAGAGTTGGTCAACAGTGGCACTAGACACAGTTGCCCAAGTATGCAAAACTTCACCGATTCGTGCGAAAACATTGTACGCCAGTGGTGAATTGATGACGACTTCCTGTAAACTGTGTACGCTCTGGGCGTAGAGCTTTGATACGTAGTATGCCTCGGCCAATTCAGCCCACGCTTCGCTATCTGTTGGGCATATGCTCACATACTTCAAAAGCTCCTGGATGTAAGTCTTGTAGTCATTTTTCTGTTTGAGAATGACTGCTTTGCGTTTGAATGCTGCAAAGTCGGTAGTCTCCCGTGTGTTCAGGTACTTCTGTGCCGCCTCGGGGCCCTCGGTGGCCTCCACATATTCCGCTTTCATGACTCCGACAAATGGCGAGCTTTCCCCGAACCTATCGCTGATCCGCTGGAGTGTAACTTTGGCGACTGCATCGTCCCCGGTTAACAGTGCGAGATGAAAATGTTGATAGAGCAGCGAAAATTGAGTGCCCTCATCCAACGAGCTCAGCCCCGATGACACAAATCTTCGGGATTCACCATATAGATCCTCAAGCTGCTGAGGCTCAATCACAAAATAACTCGACGCTTGAGCGCTGTCAATCAATCGCTGCTTAACTGACATGGCTTTTGGCTAGTGGAACTAGGTTTCCATGCGTGGCACCGCCAGAAGAGTGTGTGTGCTCTTGGGAGAGGATCTAGGGGGACCGCTACAGTGCAGCTAGACTAGTAGGGTTTATTTTTCGTTAAAAAAGGTCATTTCCAGTTCTAAAGCTATCAAAGCTCTATATAAAAATAAATTACGTTCATGAAATATCAATAAATCTAACCATAGTAATGGACAGGGCCGTTGTAAGGCGCCGGCTCATGGTTGTGGTTGTGATTGTCGTAAGGACCTGGACTGTTGTAAGGAGCTGGACTGTTGTAAGCAGCTGAGCTGTGGTAAGAAGCTGGGCCCTCATATGGAGCTTGCGCTGCCATTGGAGTAGGTGCCATAGCTGGAGCATAGAGGATCTGTTGTCGCGTCGATTTGGCTGCAGAGCTCCAAAGTCCAGTGGAAAACAAGCTGAAAAGAAACCCAATCCATGTGATAACAATGCCAAGGATACCGACATGTGCTTTTAGGGTAAGATCGCCACTAACGTCGTTGAACTTGCTCTTGACTACTGCGTACATGCCTGTAGCGGTAAGGGCGCCGCCGAATGCCGCAATTGTAGAAATTGTACTCAGTGCTACAGTCAATGTGGCAGGAAGACGAGCAATGTAGCCGACCTTGCTACAGCACGAAGTCAAGAACATGAGAACACCAATTGCAGCAGACACAATAGTACCGGCAATGGCGATTACAAGCATAATCCACAGAGCAATGCCGCCAGCCTTGAGCTCAGACTGGTATTTCGAAATATCATCAGGGATCTGAACACCAGCAAAGGACTGGACAGCTTCTTGGAAGTTGAAGAAGAATGGTGTGTTTGGCTGGTAGCACTTGTCAAAGTCGATACAGTAACCAGAGGCACCCAAAGTGAAAGTGGGCGTGCTGTTGCTGTCAGCCCTTTTCAACAAGTTGCCTAGGGCACTTTCGCCGCTTGACAAGAGATTTGATGCCGTGTTCTCCAGTTTTTGTAGGTCGCTTGTCTCAATCTTGAGGTAGTAAACATGTTTGAGCGAGCTGGCATGTGGGTTGTTACCCAGGAAAGCCACCAGCGTGAGCACAAATGCTACTGCTGCAAAGATGAGTGCAAAAATCATTCGTATTCTAGCCATTGTGATATAGTTTCGTTGTGAGATGAGAGGGGATGAAGATGAGAATGTACGTCAGCGTAGAGCGGCGACGCGCTTTTATATATATATCGAGGTGGCTGATAAAAAACACCATCAACAACCAAACCCAAGTAAAAAAAAACCCTGCGCCGACTAACGGAGCGTGGTACCGCCCGCTGTAGGAACCTGACTAACATGTACATGCACGCGGCTGCCAGCAGGCTGAGCACGGTGCATGTCATTTATTTTGGTGGAACTCTCAGCGCGGCAGCTCTGTTTTTAGCTCTCGTCATGCGGTTCACCGGTCCAAGATTCCGCCAACGATCTTTTGACAAGAAAAATGTTCGAATAGTCTCTAAAGAACTGCCTGATACCCAAAGCGCAATACCCCTTAGTTTCATGGAATCAGGGCTACTACGACTGACGTAAACTGCATCTCCATGATCATCGTTGAAAAAGTCTCTCATTCAGTTTTAGAGTTCCCTTTCAGCGGATTACGTGCTTCTATTTTGGTCTGTGGCGCGGGCGGCGCGCTGGGCAGTGAAAAATACGAGTTGTTCGGATTGCGTCGCAAGTGCCCCCAGAGGCCACACGTCGTGTGGCTCATTCAGGCACAGAGATTCAAATAGTACAGCTTGTGTATTGTGCTGAGAAATGTTTAAAGAAATCTATTTTGGCCAAGGATAAAATGAGGTGAACGATGTTTCTCAGATTTTACTCTGCGCAAATGTCTCAAAAGTTGTGCTCCCGCTCGCTGTCATGTACATGGTGAAAGATCGGAGATGGGCATTTGCACTTGTCCTCTTCGATTATTATCAAATAGATACTGTGGAGCACAGACCTTGCCCGTCCCAGTAATGATGTTCATGTGCGTGTGGATCCTTATTCTGGCTGTTGGAGTTTCAGAGTTCCTGCATGTGCGTCTGCGTTGCGAAACTGCGGTCGATCACCCCCTGTTTTTCCTAAAGATACACCGAAGTCAAAACATATCTGTCCGATACCGCCAGATATATGGATAGTTAGTTGAAATTTGGACGCTTTACATATAGTTGCCAGGGCGCCATCTAACTGCTTTCGAGATTATAGTCTGTTGGATCTGTACACAAGGTGACAGTTCAGTTCTTCTTGCTAGAAGCTTCTCGACTAGATTCACTGAATTTACGTGAGGAGCCATGATATCACTCTTGAATAAGACCTTAACCGTGAAACAGAACGTGGCTGTTCAACATATATCCTGCAACTGTGCGGCTTGTGCGGCGTGACGCGCCCCCCAACCACCTTTCACCCAAACGAGAACACCAAAAAATTTCAAGAAGCGCTGGTTGGACCTTCGATACTAACTAATGCTTCGGCCATTCCTTTCGAAGCAGGTAATATCCTCAACGAGGATAAGATGGAACTCCACTTTTTCAAAAGGTGATTTGAAACAGTTCGTTCTCGACTCGTACCGGAACACCGCTATCACAGAAAGCAATCTCCCAGCATGGCAACGAGGACTGGGTGAGACGGTCATTTCAGTGTTCAACATTGATATTGATAAAACACGATCTGGGCCAGTCGGAGGTCAAATTTTCAAAGAAGCATGCAAGAACCAAGGCTATTACTCGGAGCGTTCAGCAGTGAACACGACACCACATCAAAAATTCTACTACGAGACGTTGGGTCTTCCAAGAACCTTTCAGCAGCAATTTCAAATCAGCGCTCTCCATATTTGGATGATTTTTGTAAGACTAAGAGCTCTGCCAAGAAAATACTGCCGTGAGTATCAGCAGAAGATGATCAACGCTGTGTTTGAAGATCTTGGGCATCGAATGAGAAACGATCTGAGGGTCACATCCGAAAGTATCATCAACACCAACAAAAAACACCTCAACGAACAACTGCGAGGAGCTATCTTTGCATATGACGAAGGGTTCTACACTAGTGATGCGACACTCGCAGCAGCTCTCTGGAGAAATCTATTCGACGGCAGAAAGGATGTCGACATGAGACACCTAGAGCAGCTAGTGCATTACGTTCGAACTCAGCTCTTTGTGTTTGACAATGTATCCGATCGTGACTTTGCGGGCGGTAGAATTCTCTTTGTGGAGCCGTGGAAACGTTACGATGCTCTTACGGAAAAGGACATTGTGGAGATTAAGAAAGTAGCCGAAGAATCTCGACGTGAATTGCTAGAGAATCCGAAACCCTCTCAAAAGTCGGTGCTCAGCGAAGAAGGCTGGTGATTTGCGACTGTATAAACTGTATCTATACCACTAACTACCCCCTCTTTTTTGTGTAAATATTCTAATGAACTTTGAGACGCTTAATCCATTCGCCGTTACCGTTTGCAGAACTTTGGGAAAGCAGGTAGACAGTATCTATGAGTGCAGAAACGAAGGTGCCGGGGCCAGGGCCGGGGCCATCCATCGCTAACTCCGCTGCGATATTGTAAAGCGATAGGGCAGAAGCTGCAGCAATGAGTGGGTCTTCTTGGTGAACTGTGCAGAATGCTGTTACCAGCGAACCAAGAACGCAACCAGAGCCGGTAATTTTACCAAGTAAAGGCACACCGTTCCCAAAAGTCACATATCTGCCGGTATAATCCAGCAGAATATCTTCTTCACCCGTCATCAACACGGTAGTCTTGTTTTCGGTGGCAAGCTTAAAAGCGGCGTCTCGCCTGGCATCTGGAGTTGCAGTGCCGACGCTGTCCACTCCTTTCATCTGAGTGCCTTCGACATTTGCTGCCGCAAAAATCTCTCCCTCATTACCCTTGATAACGTCATAGATACCACTGTTTAACAAAGTGGCGACAGTTTCTCTTCGATGCTTGGAGGCACCGCAACCTACTGGATCCAGGACGATAGTTTTCCCTCGCTTGTTGTACTCTTCAACAGCGCTCTGAAACATTTTAACAGCTTCACTAGTTGCAGTGCCCATGTTCAACAGCAGTGCGGAGCCAGGAATAGCTGAAAAGTCTCCAAATTCTTCGGCACATTCAGACATTGCTGGAGACGCTCCGGCTGCAATAGTCATATTGGCGGAAAAGTTTTTGACAACACCATTGGTGATATGGTGAATCAAGGGTCCATTCTTGAGGACTTTGGCAGCGATTTTCGGTGCCCATTCAATTAGTTGAGCTCGGATATCGCCAGAGGAGAAGGACGATGCTGATCGAACCCACGGCCCAGGCTTGCGAATCAAAGTTGCAAGCTTGGCTGTTGCTTCTCCGGCATCTTCTGCGGCGATAATGCAAGACACCACAGCAACACCATCCAGTTTGTTATCGGAACTTGCTGAAAGATGCATCACTCGTTGCACGTTGGAATGGTTGATGCCTCCTATAGCAACAGACTTGATGCCGGTACCTTCCAGCACCTCGAGCACTTTTCGAACTCCCGAACAGCCAATTGGAGCTTTCTTCAAATCTTTGGTCATTGTGCCAAACACAGCTCCGATACCGACATAATCGACCTTGTCGATAATTGCCTGTTTGGCTTCATCAACATTGTTGACTGAAACACCAATAATCTTGTCTGGACCAAGAAACTTTCGCACTGTTGGCACATCCATGTCATCTTGTCCGACATGCACACCCTCAGCATCAATTGCAAGCGCTACATCCATTCGGTCATTGATGATCAATGGAATTCCAGCCTCTTGCGTCAGTTTGTGAACTTTCTTCGCGATATCGACAAAGTCCCTGGTGTCCGCGACTTTCTCTCGTAGCTGCACTATAGTCGCACCATTGTCAATCGCTTTCTTCACCTGTTCGATCAGAGTGGTATTAGATGGAACAAGCGGAGTGTCCGTAACCAAATAAACAGAAAAGTCTACGTCGTCCATAATTGATGCCTTTAACGATAATAATATTCTGGCCCCAGTCCCAAATGTTTGGAGGTGTGCAGAGAAACTGTCTCACCATTTGGCGATTAGCACCCACCACTATTTTTTTTCCAACTCAGCAGCGCAGAACAGATGAAGTTAACGGCTGATCTGATTCTCAAAGCACCTACATATTTAAATCCACTGGACCAACGGGAATTGCTCCTGCGTGGACACCTGATACCGGTGATTGAAAATCTCGGAAGCTCGCGCGACCTACACGATACGATCGACCTTACCGACAATGATATCCGCGTTCTCGGCAATTTTCCTCGCTTGAACCGTCTGAAAACGCTACTGGTTGCTCGTAATCGCATCAGTCATATTCAGCCGTCACTAGCAACGGTAATAC
Source organism: Blastobotrys indianensis (assembly GCA_030558855.1). Taxonomy (NCBI): domain Eukaryota; kingdom Fungi; phylum Ascomycota; class Dipodascomycetes; order Dipodascales; family Trichomonascaceae; genus Blastobotrys; species Blastobotrys indianensis. The sequence continues at coordinate 126,596 of JAKTQK010000009.1, read as the reverse complement.
CGAATCTCGAAAGCCTTGTTTTGACTGCCAACGGGCTTTCGCAACTCTCGGACCTTGAACCTCTCGCACAGTTTACTCGGTTGAAGAACCTCATAGTGTTGGAAAATCCAGTATATAGCCGCGATAATTACAGGCTATATCTTATATGGAGGATACCTTCTCTCAAGATACTAGATCTGGATAAGATCAAGGATAAAGAACGCGAACGGGCAAAAGTGCTGTTCGGGTCTGCCGATGAACCGACGGAACTCGCACAGAGTATAGGTGGTCAGGTCTCGTTGAAGGTGGGATCGAACTCGACTGGAGAAAAGCAGTACTCGAGGCTTTTGACAGACGAAGAAAAAGAAGTGTTGAGACAGAAGCTCAAAACGGCCTCGTCACTAGCAGAAGTGGAGGTGTTGGAGAGACAGCTCCAGAGTGGATATATCGAGTAATTTATTTATTGCATCTTGCCTAATTACCAGATTTCTGTGAAAGAATAGAATAAATTATACCAAAAACACGGATTGTGGCATCAAAAGTCGTTATAGTACAGCTAAAAAAAACAATAATAAAAATAATAATAAAAGAGGAGTGCTATTCTCTTTTTAAGAGAGAAGATCCTTTACAGACACCTTACCATCGGACTTGGAGGGACTAGGACGAGCTGACGGTTCTAAAGTAGCTGGAGTAGCTCCCGACGTGGCCTCTCTGCTCGCCGACACCGAAATGGCCGGCTGTTGTTGAGAAGCAGTTTGCTGCGTCGGCGCTGGTGATGGCGAAGCAGGCTTGGGTGTAGACGGAGTCTGCGACCTTGAACCCAATGCACTACTATTATGCGATGGAGCCGAATATGCATAGCCTTGTGACTGAGGTGGTGCATACGACGCTTGGGGACTAGAATGCCGCGACATGTGCTGCGGATGGACCAGAGGTTGCACATACGCATGAGGCGACACATGCGGAGGTGGATGAATTGGCATTCCTGGATACGCAGGATAGTATCCAGGAGGTGGAGGATATGGATACCCACCATGCGGTCCCATCATATGGGGAGGCGGCGGTGGAGGATACGGGAAGCGTCCTGGCGGAGGCATCATGCGATAGTCCATTGGCATAGGATACCCGAATGGAGGAGGTGGAGGTGGCGGCGGTGGTGGCGGAGGAGGAGGGGGAGGAGCAGCAGAGGCGAGAACTGGTGAGGGTCGTTGCATCGGCCGGTTCCGCTGCTTTACAACCGTGTTTGGAGACAAGGCTGTAGAAGACGATTCCCGCCTGCTACGTGAAGGCGATGACTCTGTGACTACAGACGCATGCTCACTTTGAAAATCGCTCGAGACTGGTAGTCCACTCTTGGTATCCTCCGTTTCTTGTATAGCGTTGGTTTCGCTCTTGATCTCCTCCTTCTTGTCCTTACCTTCGAACAGAATTATCGGTTCTCTGTTGAAAACCTCGTTGAACGCTTCTGGGTCTGTTTCTTTCCATCGGCAAGTTCTGCACTTCAACTGTCTCTCGCCATCTTTCACATTCTCGAACCAAAAGACCGCTTGCTTTGAATTGCAGTCAGCACATTCGCCAAATTTGAGGGGCTCAGAATAATCTCCATTTTCGTTGATAACCAGTGTATTCAAGCCCCCACTAGATGCCTCGCTATTTCTTGAGGGAAGCAGTAGCTGTGCACGTCTAGCAGCCCCAGTGAGCTTCAGTGTCGATTGCTTGAAAACCTCAGCATACAACTGCAAGGCCGATTTGCCAGTTGACTTGTCAATCTCGCCAATGGCATGCATATCGCGAATCTCATTGCTATGAGATGCACAATAGAGAACAGCTCGCATTGCCACAAGCTCGCCATTGAATTCAACGCTCTTTTGACGTTCATTTTGGCAAGATTCAAACTCAATGCCAAATGCGTATTCATTTGTGGCAGCACAGCCAACATGTACCTTGACTCCACATACCTCGCACGAAATCGTTGCACCATTAGCAGTTCCACAAGCTTGACATGGGCTCTTCCATAGCGATTGAGATATACTCTCAATACCTTCTACTGGCTGCATCATTTTGCCCTTCTCAAACTTTATTTGAGGGGTCCATATGGCACATCGAACATGACACCAGTTATTGTCCAACGTTCGCTTCAAGCCATCCGGCGCCACAGTCGAGGAGGGCACAATGTGTGGCTCGTTATTGTGGTATCGCACTGGGCAAAGCTGGCACGAGTAGATGGTATTGACATACGGGCGCTGGTCATTGGAACACGGATCACAAAGCCATGTAGACCGATTTGCATCATGTTTAACGCCATAACATGACGTATGGACATTGATTCCACAGTGCTGGCAGAACAGCAAGCGGCTCAGTGGATCCGTTTGGCCACAAACGGAGCAGCTTCTAATCACCTGCTGAATCAGAGACGGTTCGGCTGCTGAATTTGCGCTTGCTTTCTTTGAATTTGTTTCTCTGCTATGAGTTTGCGATTTGCTTGGGATGATGCTGGGAATGACAGGAGTAGAGCCCCTGGTAGAGGCAGCCGACACATGCGGCTGCGCCGCCGCCGCAGCGGGAGCGGCTGTGATAGCCTTGTTGGAAGACGGTGTAGCAGACGCAGTTGGTGGCGGCGATTGAGCCGTGGGAGTAATCAACAGCTCTTCTTTACGTTGCTTTTCTTTCGTACGCTCAACCTTGGCGCGCTTCTTGTTGCGCTCCTTTTCACGATCCCGCTCCCGTTCCGTCATAATAGCATTGGCATCATCTACAAGCTCCTCTTCCACTCTCTTCTTTCCTGGACCGAGCTTTTGACTAGCCTTTTTCAATACCTCCTCCGGGGTTTCCCACTGAACTGCATATCGACGCCATATTCTAGCGCACCTACCGCACAGTGCAGTGATGGGGTTTTCATCTTTACCGGCCACTGGGTGGCCAGGCGCTCTTCTCCACTCTCTACTGTTTGTGGTTTCACAGAAGTGACAGATATAGGAGCGCTTCTGCTGCTTTGCCTTTTCAGCATCATATGCTGAATCGTCTTCATTATCTGCAACGCTATCCACGAGTCCCCCAGAGTCCACCAAATTCGTGATACCAGTGGTTTTGCGTTTTGTGTTCCTTCTATTGGGATAATTGTCCCAGATTGCATGCCCCTGAGGCGTCTTCTTCCACATGTAATAGTACCGGACGATATCAGCACTCTTCTTTGTTTTGACCTCTTGGAAAACTTCGTGGAGCTGATTGCCGTATTTCTTTACACCATTTTCAAACCGCTCTTTCTCTTCAGAATTGAACACTGGCTCTTTAAGGCTCTTGAGCGTAAGCTGCGAGACTTTCTTTAAAGCTTTTCTCTCGTCGTAACCGCTCTCCATGAATGCAGTAACACATGCATCGAAAAAATTGGGCGACGTGTTGTCCGGAAAACCTAAGCGTTTTGCATAAGGTTTGGTTTTCTCTAGATATGCTTCAAGTTTTGTATCGTCGTCATATGGCTTCCATAAATTCTGTGATGTGTCACCGCCCCGTTCGATATATCCAGGTGGGCGCACTTGGACCCAAGGTGCACGTTTCGTGCCAGGTTCGCCATTGACATCAGAAGTTGCGTTCGATGATTGATTATGACCTCCAGCACCGCCTTTTCCCCGTTTGCCGCCTTTGACTTTCTTTCGCGATTCGTTTCTGTCTGGTTGAATATACTCGATCGGCCTGCCTGGCCAGTCTTGTACCACTGCCTGATTTTTGGGACCGAGACGTGAAGCAGCTCTTGGATATATCCGGTCGTCCACTTCCAAAATGTCTTCCAGTTTTGAATGCATTCCGAGGTATCTGAATGGCCAGATCGCCAATTGATGCTTTTGTTCTTTGGTCAATGAATCCTGGCTGCGCTTTTCATATGCGCGTATCAGTTCATCATAGCGTGATAGCGGAGTGGGCGAGGTAGACTTTGAATCCTTAAATGGGCTGTCCGAGTTGGATGACGATAGAGAACCTTCAACTAAAATAGGAACCTCTTGAATTTTCTTGTAGCCCAGCCCATATCCATGGTTGTCCATAAGTTTTTTCTCCAATGCTCCGCTGCACACGGCGCACGACCATCCAAATCCCCTCGCAGGTTTTTTATGGAGAGGCGGATCGACACAGAGCATATGATATTGATCTTTACAGTGCGCACATTGCACGGAATCATCAGGTGAGCACCAGTTTGAGCACTTTGTGCAGTTCTGTGGGGAAGTACACAGCTCTTTTGCGCGCCCATGCTCCACGATAATGTACCTGAATTCTTCAGAAAGCAGCTTGTGGTATTGCGGAGGCATATTAACAAGCTTTTCGGTAGGGACGAGCTCGTAGAATCTCATGATATATCTATCGTAAAGCTGATTCAGCCAGAACGAGTTCGGAAGGCCACGGTAGTCCTTTAAGTTGTCGATATGATCCGCGTGCGTTACAACGCATTTACCTCGCACAGACTGTAGAGGACATAAATCACAATGCATGGTAGCAAAAAGCTCTCGGCTATCCAGACTTTTCTTCCCGATATCCTTAGGTCGATAAAACCAGTTTACACGGACCCAGTATTTGTCTATTACATCATCATCCCGTTTTACGCGGACCCTGGGCACGACCTCTCCATCAGCCAGTTTTCCATTAGACAAGTCCTTTTTCTCTTTTGGCACAAACTCCATGATTCTACCAATGTAGTACGGATCTCCTGGTGGCTCCGATAATATATATATGTGTTCTGCGTTGATGTTAGCAAATTTGCAATGCTGGCCATGTCTAGCCTTATCATACCATCTGGAGCAAGCGTAGTCCCATCCTGTAAATACAACTTCCCATCCTCTTTGACTTCAGCATGAGAGTAGTCTAGTATAGTCTTCTCGGATGACTTAACGGGCTTTTGCCAGTTTAGCGGCACTTTGGTAGTTTCGTCCGAGGCCTCTTTGTAAGATTCATTACGGCGTCGTTTACCTTTCGATATTGAGTCTACCGAACTCACATTAGAGGAAGGTGAGCCACCATTCGTGGCGCTGTTAACTTGCTCTTCTAGTGCAGCGTCCTCGGCATAGTTAACTCGGGATACCTTTCTTTTTGAACGCGACCCCACATCCATTTCTGATGCTCAGCTTCTACCCTTGCCGATATTGAGGTGCCGTTCTAAGGCCCCGATTTCCGTCCAGCTGGGCTGACTTGGACAATGATTGGTCCGGGGTGAAACTTACAAGCGTAGCAGTGTCGTGTTATATGTAAGCCACCTTTCAGGCAGACGCCGGATCAAATTTAAGCTGTGTTTGACGGCACCCGCACTTTGAGGCCAATTTGAGTGGGTTCCTCGTGAAAAAATGGGGTGAATTGCCACAAAGATCAAATATCTGCAGTGATGTCGAGTGATGCCTAGAACGCCAAGTGGGAAAGTGGGAAAAAATATACGGGTATACTCGATATCACACGGACCTGAGACATCGCTGCAACATGCACCTCAAGGATTGAAATTTTTAAAGACATCTAAAATTCAGATTTTGATAACAAGTGCAATCAATATTGCAATTTTACTCTCGGTTTAACTGTAATGGTTTGGTATCCACAAATTTGATGTGTGGGATACTTCGCTGAAGTAGCGGAGAAAGCACGACCGGGGAACAAATAGACAGTCTAGCAGTCACGTCATTTCTGGAAAAACATGCCCCACATCCAATATGCTCATATATCAAGACCATGCTTGGAGGATATCCATATGCAAATGCTTTGCGACTTTGCTGGGCTGAATCCTGTTGCTACTAGAGCAACAGCCAGAGACCGGGTAACGTTCTTGCCAATGCACAGGAAATTACGGCTTTTATTGTCACATATTTAAAACGTGGGCCGAGCCCAGATTGGACCTAGATTTTGGCATACAAATGCCGTTGGTTGGGGCGAGGCTGATCTACGTAGCACAAGCCCTCCCCCGACAACAAGAGAGAGTGTCCAGATTATGGAGACTAGCTCAGTCTGGAGTTTTGGAAATACATAATTTGTACCGGAAAACGAAGATGCCATTTGAATGAAGTTGTGTGTACTCACAAAGGGACCCGAAACTTCTTGGAACATTTCTGCCTGCGCCGCACGAGGGCTGTGCGGGCGAAGTGGCGGCGGTAACTGGTGGAGTCTTCCGATATACTTTGTACGGCGTGTTTCTAAGAGATTTTATGCCATAATTTTGCTATAACATGAGTGTTGCTTCTCAGAGGAAGTTGGTATTCGAATTGGTATAATGACCCCTGAGTACAGTGTGGTCCGGCATATGTCCCTCAGTTGTGACAATAGGAGGTGTTGCCAATAGAAATCATTATACAGAGTACCGGCGCTTTGATTACCGGGTAACTGCATTTTCCATTCGGCCAGACTTACATCCGGAACGAACACGCAATATGGCTTGACGGTACGTAGTAGCTACCTTTTGTTCTCCATTTGAGACTCCAAATCTTCAATATATCATGCATCGTTTTTTATTTATTTCCAGAACGCCTTTTCTCAATAATTAGCTCGGATGAATATCAGACTCTCGCCAATGCATGGCTGGAACCGGGGGGATTGAATGTGCCTCGCGCGGCTTAATAAGATGCGCCGCGACTAGGCGATTCCGTGATGAATAAATTTACCCAGACTCAAATGTACGCGCTGTCCGTCAAACTTTTCAGCGCCTGACTTCATTACGCGCCGTTACTAAAATCGGGAAATCCTTGGATTCAATAACTTGATTGCCACCAGTGACTACACAAGCATACGCAATTTTTTGTCGACAACCTAGCTCAAACTTTGTTTAACAAACACCTGAGCTTCTCATTTCACCGACTTTAAAGCTCAATCATTTTGACTGTTTCTCTTTCCGTCAGAGTGCTACGCCACAGATTGCGATTCAGACGTGCAAAAAGCCTTTTGAACATCGACATCATACATTTACCTGCGACAGGAAAATTCTTATGCATTGGTCCTTTACGAATATCAGAATTCGCCCGTTATTCACAGCACAGCACAGTAGATTTTGCCGCCCTTGTTGCTAATATCCTAAAGTCCGTCCACGTTATTTAAAGAAAAACCCCCCAAAAAATGTCTATCAATATTCGAAGAGATAACGACGATCCGTTCTACCGTTACAAAATGCCGCCTATTGAGGCCAAGGTTGAAGGACGTGGTAACGGTATCAAGACTGCTGTTGTCAACGCTGCTCAGGTGGCTCGATCGTTGGCTCGTCCGCCGGCGTATGTAGTCAAGTACTTTGGTTTCGAGCTAGGCGCCATGACAACTATCGACGATAAGGGTGAGCGGTACATTATCAATGGTGTACACGAACCGGCCAAGTTGCAAGATACTTTGGATGGATTCATCGACAAGTTTGTTCTGTGTGCTTTTTGCAAGAACCCTGAGACCGATTTGATCATCACCAAGAAGGGCGGTGACATCTCCAAGCACTGTAAGGCCTGTGGCCGAGAAGGTCCTGTTGATTTGCGTCACAAGCTCTGCACCTTCATTGTGAAGAACCCTCCATCTTCTCAGAAGACTAAGCGAAAGGGCATGGCTAATGCCGCTGCTAACACCAGTGCTGGCGGAGAAGGTGAAGAAAACGGTAGCGGCGGCGAAGACAAGGCTGAGAAGTCGGAAGAAGAAGATGGTTACGACGACGATGCTTTGACCAAGAAGATCAATTCCGAAGTTAAGAATATTACTATTAATGAGGAAGTTGAGTGGAAGGTCGACGTTTCCGAAGAGGCCGTTCGAGCTCGACAGAAGGATATGGAGAGAGGTCTTGCTGCCGTCGATCTCGATGCTCAGGCTGAAATTTCTACTTTCGAGGAGTTGGGCAACTACGTCTCTGATGAGTCTCCAAGTGATGTGGAGATTTATAAGAAAGCCGTTGAGCTAGGAATCCAGGACAGCAACAAGACTGTCGAAGTTTTGGCCCAGACTCTGCTTGCCAATAATATTTTGAAAGATATTGACGAGCACCACGGCTTGTTCGGTAAGTTGATCACATCGTCGACCCATGAGCAATCTATGCTTGGTGGTATCGAGCGATTGGTCGGTCTGGAGAAGCCGGACTGGATCAAGTTCATCCCAAAGATTCTGGAAAAGCTCTATGACACCGAATTGGTCTCCGAAGATGCAATCATTCACTGGGGCACCAAGGTTTCCAAGAAGTTTGTTGATAAGGATACTTCCAAGAAAGTTCGAAAGGCTGCTCGACCATTCGTCGAGTGGTTGCAAGAGGCCGATTCCGACTCGGAGTAGATTACGTATCGCACGCACCAAATAGCTCAATACAATCTTGTTAAATTACGAGTAGTTTAATCACATCTGTAGATATTACAACTGTAACTTTTTCTCTAATTATTCTGGCGACTCTAATTATTCTGGCGACTCTAATTATTCTGGCGAAAAAGCTGGACCATACGTTTGCTGTGTCCTTGTTACGCAGTATGAGCTCTTACTCCTGAATATGCTCACGCGGCTGAGCCTACTATGCGGCTACATCTCCACACGGCACCAGTGGACAGACACAGAACAGCGTATATAAGTGGGTCGTTCGAACACTTTCTAGTCCCCATGTCCTTTATTCGACTATAATGAATAACTCGAAGGAAAATGAAACATTTACGGTGGAGCGCTTGAAGGTGTCAACATTCACATACAAGGCTGCGCTTGAGTGTGCTTGGCTGCAACTTTATGGCTACCGAAATCGACCCGTCGGCCACTACATTTACGGTCCCACCTTCGCGTACAAGACGTTAGAGGAGCTCAAGTATGACTTCCAAAATCCATATGCACGAATTGATGCCTTGAAAAGTCAAGCTCGGTACCAGGAGCTGGCGTTGCATCAGATGGCGAGGTTCTATGCTTTGGAGATGTATTCACCTGGAAGTGATATATACCTTCTCCGTGATCAAGAGAGCCGGCCTGTCGGTATGAGCTTCTGGGGGCATTACTCCAAAGCCATGTCTGATGCTGTTGACGTGCAAGTCGGGAGAACGGGGTTGTGGGTTAAAGTGAAGTTTTGGTATTACAAGACTTACAAAGCTATTACCGACTGGATCGATACTATTAGGTATGGCGAGCTTGTCATGCTCAATTCCAGACACCTTAAGTTTGTCGCAGCAGGCATAGAGAAGCACGGAACCAAGGCGAAACCTGTCGAGGAACTGGCGAAGTTGACTGAAGAGGAATTGGTAAAGGAATTCTACCCTTTCTCGCATCTTACCTGCTGCTAGATGTTCCAACTTCTGCCTGAATACCAGCGACGAGGTCTGGGCCAAAAGCTTATGCAAGGGTCTATGAGCCATTTCCCCGATATTAAGCCTGTTTTCGGAACGACTCCTGGACCCCAGAAAATTGACCTATGGGCGTCAGACGAGGGACGAGGCATGTATAAAAAGTGCGGCTTCGAATCTCACGGCCGATTTGTCCACGAGGATTTAGGGTTTGAATTGCCTACTACACATATGGTGCTTATTCGCTGATCTTGAACCTCTAACAAATGCGCGTATATGTAAATAATTTTAGTCTAATCGAAAATAAATTGTCGAATAGCAGTTCCAATGACCTGTCCAATTTAATCAGATGCACTCAAGTTTTAGGCTCCAGACCCAATAAATCTGGGAGTTCAACAAAATGGAAAACGGACAAAATGGAAATCCGGGAGTATATTTCTTTTTGCCGTAGACCTCTCCATACAAACTTGTTGCCGAAATTATGTAATCCTTCACGGCGAAGGTGACAAATTTTCATTTTGTCAGTCTTTCATTTTGTCGTGCTCTCTAGATAATAAAGAATACCTTTTCTTTAAAAAAGACAAACAAACAATTCCACTATCCAGAAACCGCAGTCAATTCTCTGCTAATCGCTGCAGTATCAATTTGCGTGCAGCTCCTGTCAGTTACTCTCCAACTTACGCGCGCTCCCGGTGGGCGAGCTGATGCATAAATATGCCTAGTTTCCCTGGATATTGGTCGTCCAAAGACAAAAGCGGTTAGTCTATAGTAATGCCAGGCAAGAAGAAGAAGTACGTTGCACTTATCCGCCTAATTGACGATACTGACATTCATTAAAAGCTCCAACAACCAGGGCGGTTCCCAGAAGCAGAACAGTTCCAATAACGCGGCAGCGGACAGATTCGAATCTGCAAACTTGAGCGACCAGTATGAATGCTTCGAATTCATGTTGCATAATTATGGCGTAAGCGAAAAAGAATATCAAAAGTGGCTCGAGGATCCCGATAGCTCTGAACAGAGAAATATGATTGAGATTGCTTGGCATCAGTCTCACAAGATGACGGGTGAATGGTAGATTTCGTGATCAGTGACAGAGTAAGGTTAATCGGTATATTTTAAATAACATGAACTAAAGTATCTACTTCTTGTATGAGGCAATTGACCACCACTTGTAGGTCCGAATTATCGTAGTTCGTACCGTGGCGCGGTGGCGCTTAATGTCGTCTATTGCGCACTCCTCACAAAAGTACGCGCCCCAGATTTTTCCACACCTAAGTTGGTGTGCACGCACCCTTGAAAATCGTACAAAAATCTAATTAAACAACCACGATTCGTGTCATCAAGACAATTTTCGAAAGAATGCCGAAAAAGTTTTACGCAGTACACAGGGGAGTTGTCCCGGGCGTATATCTTTCATGGTATGATTGGCCAAATGAATGGAGAGAAATTAACTGAACGTCTAGGCCCGAGTGTCAAAAACAAACCAATGGATTCAGAGGAGCCGTATTCAAGGGCTTTCCTACGCGCGAGGAAGCGCAGCGGTTTGCAGACTATGGTCCGGGAAATGGGCAATCATACAGTTCCAAGCCACAGCCGCAGGGCAATCAGTTGCAACCGGCTAGTGGACGGTCGATACCCTCGGAAGCTTCAAACAACGGTCCAATCGCTCATGCATTTCAAGAGGGCGATTTCTGGATTCCAAGGGCCCCAAGCGTTCCTAGGGACTCACGCCCTTATACTGAAGCGGACAGAATTCCGGTATACACTGATGGCTGTGCTAGGTCGAACGGTAGAGTAGGTTCTTACGCAGGTATTGGAGTATACTATGGCCCACACGATGAGAGAAACGTGGCAGAACCCATTTTTGGGCCCAAGCAAACGAACCAGGTGGCTGAACTCACTGCGATACTCAAAGCGCTAGATAGAGCAATCATAGAGGCAGAATCCTCTGGCCGTGGAGTTGAGATCCTCACCGACTCCATGTATGCAATTCAGTGTTTTACCGTATGGTCGGATCGATGGATTCAGAATGGCTGGAAAACTAGCGCAGGAAAGTCGGTTGAAAACGGTGTACTCGTCATTCATGGTTTGAGCATCATATCCGCTATTGAAAACGCTCTTCACAGGCATCAACTTTATCGAGGCGTTGTATTTCGACATTGCAAGGGTCACATGGGAATACCCGGCAATGAAGAAGCAGATAGACTTGCAAATCAAGGCGCTGAGAGCAATACCTTGTATAAGTGATTAATGTGTTTTCTAACCTGACTTGAGCGGCTTTGCTGAGTCGATGATAACTAGTGGGCACTCTTGTCTTAGAAAATGCCTCATATGATGCGGCTTAGAAATCCTAGGCTAGACATATCTTGACAATAACATCTCTACTACACATATATGCTCGTTATCCAGTATTGTAGCTAAAATGATCCAATTCAATTTGTCAAGGGTCTCATGGTGGCTATCTGATTAAATTGTGGGCTGTGGCGGTTGCCCTGACGACGCGTCTGTGGCGGTTGCCCTGACGACGCGTCGTGTTCCCAAACGAAAACAAAACCTTGACGCGCGTCGACTTTAGCACTCGCGGTCGAAAGCCATTCAATCCAGATCAGATTCGAATTCCTTCATAAGGAAAAGTACCAGTGAATATGCCCCGCCAACCTGCGAGCAAGGCGAAAAAGACTCTATACGCCCAAGAGGTGCGTATGGAGACGTTTCGTGGAACAAAAATGGCACACTCGAAATCGCGGGCCAAGGTACGCTGGCCGCATATAAGACCGACACCAGAGTCCATGGCGCTAGCAGGATTATATTTCGAGCCTGAAGCAAAGAACCCTGACAGAGTAACTTGCTATGTCTGTGGTACATCCTTTGATGGATGGGAGGAAGACGACGACCCTACGCATGAGCATTATCAATTTGCACCCGAATGTGCGCTAGCCAAAATTCAATACAAGCCATGGGAGTACGAAGATGATTTTGATCTGGCTTCATCGCCGTTCAATCCTCACAGCGAAGGGATAGTTAATGCTCGTCTTGAAACGTACGGAGAATTGTGGCCACATGAGAAAAGCCACGGGTGGATGTGTAGCAGTTTCAACATGGCCAAAGCCGGATTATATTTCAACCCACTTGGCCCGGACGATGACGATGCTTCATGTGCTTACTGCTCGGTCACTCTTGGTGGATGGGATCCGACAGATAATCCTCTCGAAGAGCATCGGCGTAGGAGCGCCGAGTGCAAGTTTTTTACAACTGAGCCGCCGATTAATACTCGCAATTCTTCGGTAGAACCCGAATCTCTGGCTGCTGGATTGCGCTCAGAGTCTGAGGCCGAGCAAGAGAAGGTGCTGCCTATCGAGGAAGCTGTGGTTAAACCTAGTCCCCCTCGTTCAAGAGGTCGTCCTCGCAAACGTCAAAGTGAGAAACCCGAATCCGATGTCGATGCCGAAGAAAAACCATCAAGAACTCGGTCAAGATCGCGCAGTGTAGCCAAAACGACCCAAAAGCTCTCTTCCAAAAAAGCCAAGTCTTCGAGACCAACGAGAGTGACGACTAAAACTCGGCTCTCAGTATTCGATGATGATGATGCTGAAATGACTGGAGAAAGTGACGATCTTGAACTTGATCCAAAACCTCTAAAGGCTGTGGCCGTGAAGCCAACAAAAGCTAAATCAAATACCAAGACTGGTGGCAGAAGTAAAGCCAAAACATCAGAGAGTGAACACGATGATGTCGACGACAACCCCTTAAATGATGACGATGGAAGCGAAGACGAAGCACGAAGCTACGACGGAATTGAAGATCGCAGACCTGAAAGTTCCGTAGATGCATCGGTAGAGGCTGAGTTAGAAAGATTAGAGAAATCTGTGAAACTCGGGAATGTACTACCGTCTCTGGCGCCTTCACCAGAAACCTCGAAACTTTTTGCACAGCTTGATTTTAACGGCCCGAGTGTTATAGACACTGGTTTGGTCTCGCCAGGTGAGAAGAAGGCGGAGGAGAGCGCAGACGACGAAGATGAAGACGTAGCGCATGATACTGTCTTACATCATGGAATGGAACAGGACGCTAATAGTGATGAGCACGAAATTCCTGAGGAAGAAGATCAGAAAGAGGATATGGCATTAGAAGATGCAGACGAGCTGTCAACAGCGGAAGAGGAGGTGCAGGGTCTTCAGGAGGAGAAACCCGAAGGCGAACCTACACCCATAGAGGTCGACGAGGTCGATGAGCACGACGATGTCATAAACCTAATTCCTGGGGGGTACCCGTCACCTGTACATCACAATCGTACTAACACCACAAATAGCAGCTCTCGCGAAGATACCACAATCAAGGCACCTCAGTCTGTGCCCAAGATGTCGCTGGCCGACAATGGCGAGAATGATGGAAGTGAAACTTTGACTGTGGTAGCACCAGTACCGTCGAATAAGAATAAGAAGAAACGCTCGTCTCAGTCGGTCAGCGAACCCAAAGTCGAAAGTGTCAAAAAGCAGCGTAAAACAACTTCTAAGAAGATCAATTCTTCCAACCAACGTGCGTCGACTCTGCTTGCTGGACTAGCGGGAGATGACGAAGATGATGAAGGTGACGAAGACGAAGAGGAAGACGGCTTAATCACCGATAAGCGTACGTCGCACGTTTCACAGATGCGGCTCAGCCAGAACTGGACGCGGTTTGGCGATTCATCGCCTGAAGCAGAAAATAAAAATCAAAAAGCATTTGCACTGGATGATGAAGACAGTTCGAAGCAGCCTTCTCCGGAACGTCGTACAGGTGCGGTTGCTGCCGCCGCGTCTCCAGAGGCGGTCGCCTCTATCTCTAGTTCCTCAGAGAGTGAGGGTGACAAAGAGAATATGCCTCCGACTCCGCCGCAAAAATCGGTTAATGCAGCTGCGACGCCCAAACAGGTGAGAATCGTCGATGCGCGGGACGATGAGCCTGACGGCTTGTTCGACAGGTTCGACCTGCTTGACCCTGACTCTGCGTTGGATGGCGATGGCGCCCAGATTGATTTGTCAGGCGTAAAAGAGGATTGCCTTGATATGACACTCATGCAGTTCTTCACGAAACTGGCGGATCAAAGCGTAGCCGGGATCGAAGGCGAGTTCCAGAAGAAGACCGATTTGGTGCGCGATCAGGGCCTTCGTGCCATCTTGGCCATTGAAGGTATGCCAGTGTCGGATGCTTGAATTATTTATTTTATATTTTATTTTAATGAACACTTGTTTTGGACGCATATTCGTGGATTTCAAATGAAAAAAATTATTGAAGTGCAAAGCGGGAATTAGATAGGATAATGGATTTTTTATTTAATTTCATTTACAGAACACAAAAATACATGGAAAACTTCAGAGCATTGGCATATCGAGCAGGAAAGGAATAAAAGAAAGCGAGTTCGTAAATATGTAAGCGAGCGTGACGATTTTTCAGTGTGAAAAATTAAAAAAATAAACGATAAAACTTTTTTGTATAACATTGGAGACGTAATCAATCAAAGAGGTCATCTTGATTGAGGCGGCATTGAGCCGTCGTACATCGGAAATGGCTGGTTCCCGCCTTGCTGCTGGATTGCAAAGCCTGGCGGAGGTGGCATGAACATGTTGTAGTCGTCAGCCATTGGCGGCCTCTGGAGCCCGTGGTGAGGATGATGGTGTTGATGTTTGTGATTGTGGTGCTGCGGCGGTGGAATGTGAGCAGCAGTCATGTGCGGTGGAGCCAAGTGCTGCTGAGGGGGCGCTTGCATATGAGGAGGAGGGGCGCCCTGTCCATACGATGGCATGCCGGTACGGCCGTAGCCGTCCAAACTCATCTGGTCGAACCGCTGAACCATATCCTGTGACGAAGAGGACTGCGGAGGACCGGGGCGGAAAAACTCCTGCTGCTGGGCATGCTGTTGATGCTGCAAATGGTGGAGTCCCGGCGTCGACGGTTGCGAATGAGTCTTTTGAGGAGAATGGTCATGATTTCTTCGACGCTGCTGTTGATGCTGCTGGTGCTGCTGGTGTTGCTGGTGCTGCTGGTGTTGCTGGTGCTGCTGGTGTTGCTGGTGCTGCTGGTGATTGTTCATATTACCATTATTGTTACGGTTGGTCTTATTAGGGCCATTGGCACTTCGTTGGGATGGCTGTCTTGTGGAGAGTCCAACTTCGTCCATCAACCGCTTGTAGCCCTGGTTCGGCAGCGCTTTGATGGCCATCAGCACATTTCGAATCTTCTGAACAGCCACCTGTCGCTCATTGAATTCAACCACGGGCGCAGAAATAACCTTGTAGATAAAAGTAGGACCATACAAATGATCGGAAAGGATCTTTTCCAAGGTACTGTCTGCAGCATCTGATTCAAATAGTGCATTGAAAACCTGCTGCCGCACCTCAGGATCACCCTTATGGTTGATCACTTTGAGGACGGTCAAACAAGCAAGCTTGTGCGTGCAAAGCTCCACCAAGTGCGGCACAATCATTGGTGCAAGAATGGCATGTCGGTTAGGCATCGAGCAAGTGTCCAAGAACCATGTCAACAGCAGCGCACCGTTGGCATTTGTCGCCAGCTGCACTGCGTGCAGGGCGATAGCAGCAGCGAGAGTTTGCTGCTGTTCTTTGGTAGCAAAAGAGCTTTCCAAGCATGCTCGCATAGCTCGCGCTCCAAATCGTCCCTGTGCAATGTCCCAGAATCTTGATAGCATAGTCTCAAAAATGTAATCGTTCCACGGGCCGCCGAACTTGAGGCAGCACTGAATCACATAGTTACCGTACTGGTCCAAGAATAAATGTACAGTGTACGGACGTAGTGCGGTAGCAATTGTGTGGATCTGACGAGATGTGCCAGCTACATCAATAATCTTCTGAGCTGCCCAAGTACCGTTCTTATGTACACCAATCTGGGCCAAATAAGGAGAGATTCTTCGCAGCATCATATCTTTGACAACTTCAGAGCAAGTATCAAAGAGCTTCTGCACGACAGTATTGCCAACATAATCGCTTGATAGTTCTGCCATGTCATCAAGCATTTCGATTGCAATCTCTTCAATCTGCTCATCTGTACAATTACCGCCGTCAACTCTTTTTCGCACCTCTCGCAAAGTTGGAGCATCGTAAATTCGGTCCGGACTCGGCTCAGGCACCTGCGAGATCTCTTCCTGGAAGTCCTTGAACTCCATTGCTCGCTTAATAGCAGCAGTGCAGTCCTTGATCTGCTCCTCAGACGCGCCCATGACGCGAATGACATCCACCATCTCGTCGCTGATCTCTTCCAATGACTTAGTTGGCCATTCCACTCGGTGTTCACTCGTCGAGCCTCTCAAGTTTTCATGAGAATGATGGTCCACTACTGAGTACTCAATGTCATCCACCGAGTTCGAGCGTCGCTCGGGACTATGTTCGTCTCGGTCGACAGGAGCAGATTTGGCAAACCCAACTTTGCATGGCCCACTGCCACTGAAAAGCTCCTGTCCATTCAACACACTTCTAGCCTGTACAGCGCAATCTAAAGATGAAAAATCCACAAAAGCACAGTTCTTGTGTGG
This sequence comes from Blastobotrys indianensis, assembly GCA_030558855.1. NCBI lineage: Eukaryota > Fungi > Ascomycota > Dipodascomycetes > Dipodascales > Trichomonascaceae > Blastobotrys > Blastobotrys indianensis. The sequence continues at coordinate 109,868 of JAKTQK010000009.1, read as the reverse complement.
CAACACTCGCGCACTTTCGACATAACCATAGGGGCTGAAAATGGCTTGCAACGCGTACGAAGTAGTAGAAGCAGGAACATTTCCAAGCCAAAGCGACCTGGATGCCTCTTCATTTGGCTGTTCGTATCCACTACTATAAGGTCTTGCCGGCGGGGCAACCGAGTTAGCTATCACAGAGTTTGGCAACATTCTGTCGGACAATGCCGCCGCACTCGTCGTCTGTGCACGTGGCCTAGAATTGCTCAGATAATGCTGCTGCTGGAGTCGGTGCTCTTGAAGCTTCTGCTGCTGTTGATGGTATTGCTGTTGTCGAAGCGCTTCTTCCTCAATCATGGCTTGGCCCGGTGGCAAGGCAGTAACAGTGTATGACCTCAGTCGATTCACATCTGTCTGCATTTTCAATTCGTTCAAAAACGGCTGCATAGGATCATCCATCACTGGTTCCTCTTCTGGATGAATGGTCGGAAGCATCGACTGCTGAGAAAGTCTATTCGGAGTCTGAACGCCAGATGGCACCTCGCGCGGGGGTGTGCCGGCCGCACTTGGCGAGTTTGACCATATCGATGAGCCAAAAGGAGAGAAGGAAGGGCGTGCATCTGACAGAAGATTCAAGCTTCCTGATCTCAGTCGCGATGATGTTGATGTACTTGTCGCACTGCTTGCGGATGTGGGCGGCATTCCTCGCGCTCGTTGCTGCTGCGACAACGGCGACTGCTGAGGTGGAATCTGTGGGAATGGGACGACTCCCTGAGAGTGTGTATGCTGATGCTGCTGAACTTGCTGAAGAGGATGTGGGAATGGCTTTTGTTGCTGAGCCAATGATGCTAATTGGTCTTCGTGGAGCGAGACCGATGATCCGCCAGGATGGTGGTGGAGAAGCACATCGTCAGGTGAGTTGCGATCTGGCGACAACAACGCCAATGAGCCTAGAGCACCAACGTTCGAGTTGATCTGAAGTCCCGGAGAGAGTCGCGAAGGCAGAGTTCCAGCTCTTGCTCGCGATCGGAATGGGGACTGCTGGGACGGCGGCTGGCCAGAGATTGGAGGCGAACCGGTCGAACCCGCGTTGTCGTACAAGTGCTGGTTTCTCTCTTGCCAGATTGACTGGATACGTTCTCTGTCATCCTGTACACTAATTTACCAGTTAGATTTACTGCGACCTTTTAAACTTTTCTTAATAAGAGCATATACACGTACCGTTGCTGTTGTGAATAAGTTCGGTGTTGGTCAAACGGAGAGCCAGCTCCAGTGACTGAATCCGACATTAGGGATTAAGAGTACTAAAGAATGCGTGATGAATGAAGATAGAAGGTCGAATTAACAGGATGTTGGCAGTGGATTTTTGTGGTGTTGGATAGTGGTGAATAGATAATTAAGCTCGGAATCTGGTCCACCCTGTCCTGTGGAATTGTTTGTGTGTCTGCGTATTGTGTGTGTGTGTGTGTGTGTGTGTGTGTGCGGAGCTTTGGAAGAGAGAGTGTGTGTTGTTGAGAGCGCGTTGTGTGAGTGCGTCTAACTAAGCGCGAGGGCACAGGCGGTGAGGCGACTTTGGGGTGAAGAGCTATCTACAAGAACCGCTTAGATTTTGGCAAAAGCTATTTATGAACAGCACATAGTTTCACGTAGATTTAAGGGATGATGTCAAAGGTTTACGTAACAACAGGTTCGGGATGCGTTTTTTTTTCGGCGCTGCGTTTAAGCAGGAGTTCCTAGCTTCCACTAGCTCTGGATCTGATGAACGCTTGGAACCAGCAGGCTGGGAGCCACATCCAGGGGCAATTTATACTGGAAAACTTGGGCTGTGAATTGTGTGCCATTGTATAGATATGAATTGTTGTGAAATACTCTCCTGACTGGCCGCAACCGAGTCCGGCATTAAACTCCGCCTTTTCTGTGCTAAATATACTGTCGTCTGGTATTGAAGCCGAAAATGTGGGGACTTTGCAACATGCTGAGATATACGCGTAAGCGCACACAATTCAAGCCAGTAAAAATTTATTATGGTGGCCGAGTGTTCTATACAACAGTGTTCCGGCAAGCGGATATCTTACAGAAAATTGGGATTCAAACCATTTCCATTCGGTATCTGCCGGCTACTCTACATGCCGAATTGTCTGCGGGCTCTCTGGGTCAGCCGCAGCGAGCCGCACGCATTTCGGAACGGCTCAGTTGTAATATCGGATTAATAAACGCTCGATGACACTTTGATTGAATGGGGGGGGTACCGATATGCGTAGACAGCTCTCTCCATCGGGCTACTTCGATGAACTTGCTTGCCTATGTGGTCGCAGAACACCGTTCTTAAACTCAGTCGCATTTCAGCGGCACTAGTAGCTATACCACATTTTTTTCTCAACTTTATATATCATGTCATACACCGATAACTAACGAGTCTGGAGTCCAGTGTAGTGGTTTTATGTGTCTCCATAGACCCGGCAGAGGTCTCACCTCTAGTACCACAGTTGTTTCAGGATCTCGATTAATCTGGAAGATGTTCATAGGTACCATCACCTGCAGTGCCCATATTCTGACCCCATGTGCTACTTGGCCTTGCACAGCGTCGATGCGAACCTCTGAACCCTGTACCAATGCGATATCTGATAGATAGTAGATCTCAGATGAACTGAGAACTTTCAGTTCAACGATTCCGAAACGCTCCTGCAGCACATACACCCCCCCTCCGAATTTCTGCCAACTTTTAATATCTTGTATCTATCCACCCCCTACAGAAAAATGAATCTGAAGCTCCGAGCCTGTATCTTATCTGTCGGGTAACGAGTCAACTATCTCTTATCGCTAACCTGTAGAACCTGCTCTCTCTAGCTAGTCGCAAATGTTTATCGGTGAGCTACTTAGTCTTTGTCCAGCTCAATCTCTTCCATTGAACAATCTGATATTACTATATTGTACCGGTCTGATCTATCTATTCTGCGAGGGTTTCAAAACCCACGTTTTTATGAATATTAAATCATCTCTGGGGAAGTACGGTACTCCACAGGGTCAGGGCCACTCTTTCCATGCGGCAATCCGCTTATAGGCGACCCGTCAGAATGATCTACACAAGCACCGGAAAATGGGCCATTCCCACCCGCCGCGATAGCGTAAGCGCACCAGGTGGCTCTCCCGCTGCATGCATGGTGGAAACATCCCTGTCACTTGGCACACTACCCTTTTGGGACACATTGTGAGGGGAGAGAGCTCAATTCGCACAGTTGCATAATCATCTCATAGGACAAAATGGGCGCTAGAGTTCGTGTTATTGACCTTCAGTGTACTGTACGGTACTCCGGTGGACGAGGAACTGTGATGTGAGGGTTATGTACAGTAGATACAGCGGAGTTGATGTGGAATCCACCGTGGCCGATCCGGAGGACGGCAGATCTAACCTTCTTGGGATCATGCGAACAGATGCTCTCCCCCGTGGGGTAATTTCAAACTCTATTGGATTGTACATAGTACATTTGTAGCTAATAAATTCGCCCACTCTTACTTAATCGTCATCAGCATCTGATTATCAGTGGGCAAAAAAAAAAATAACTTCAAGCACCGATTTATTTTCTCTTGTGGAGTGGCGCAATTTGTCCTAAAGTAAGTGAAGATCTGATAGATAGATTGGTCTTCAGCTATGTGGTTGGTGATCACTAAATACTTGACTTCGAATTTGCGCTCATTCGTCATTAAGTTTATGAAGAAGCGATGCTAGAGGTTATTGCTTCTCAGTATCGGCCTTCGAAGTGCTTAGTACTGAGCTCATTGGTAAAACGCTTAGTCAGCTGTCAATGCTTCTGAGTGGCTGAGATAAACTGGCTTAGTGATAGCGATTTAATCCAAATCAATTCAGTAGATACTGTAGATACTGTAGATGACCAGATAGCGACACAGGGACGCGTTTTGGTATCAGGTTTGTGCATTAGATTCATGCTTCCGGCTGCGCAATACTAGATCCAGATCTGATACATCACCACTCTGGCACTTACAGTCATGACCCGTGCAGATCTTCAAATGCACGGTCATCCAAAGAATGTTTACAACACCAATCGCCATTGCACGATCTTAAGGGCTTTTTTTCAAGTCTTCATCTGGTTTTTGTTTCTCTTTGGCGTGATCATCCTCTACGGGAAGCATGGGGATTTTGTCTTAGACTGGTTTCACCTTTGATATGATCTTGTACTGTGGACATGTAGTACCAAAAAGTGGAAAGGTTGTGGCTCTCCAGGTCCATCTCAGATATCAGATATATTAGGTATATCCAAATCTAAGCTGCTTGCATTCCCCTACCGAGCAAATGCAGCCTGCACAGCAGACTTGGCCTGTCAATTGCAGCAACACGCGCAGTAAAATTTTTTTCCCTCTCCTATCAGATGTACCAGGTACTAAATATTTTCGAAATCGAGAACCCGAGTGCATCAGATGGTCTCGAGGACCACTAAAAAGCTCCTGAAATCTGAAACTTCGAGGGTTGTAGTTCATTGCCCTGTTGAATTAATCGTACAGGTTAAATTGACAACAAAAAATTGTGCATTCGTGTGCACAGGAGCCGCTAAACGGTGCGTCTCGAAACAGTGACGCACAGTCTTAAACCCCCGTACTCTCGACGGCCATGAGGGCAAAAAAAATATTAACGGTACTGCTCCTAGTTACCTTCAAGGATGTTTGGATGAGAAAAGGGACACAAATCAAGGAGGTTGATGGATAGGCAACGGTTGTTCCTAGTATCAGATCAACTCTAATAATCATGCTTTGGCAAGCACCCAAGCGGAGGGTAAAAAAGGTTCATGGCCAGTCGGTTGGATTGTACCGTTTGTAAAAAAAAGTTTGTACCCGCTTTGATCAGCAAACCGCTCATCAACCGTAAGCATGGAGCTGCGGGAAATGTAGAATGGTCCGAAAAGTTTCATCCTTATGGCCGGTTACTTCAACCTGCAAAATATCAGCTGTTTTCACTTGACTACTTTACCTATTTGTGCAAGTTTCAAGAAGTATCGAGCATTTAAATCTGAAAAAAACACTTCATATTGACCAATTTGTGGTGATCTAATTAAGCTCAGCGGCATGGAACATAATTTCTCATATGGCGCATTCAGCCTAAACATGGCGAGAGTAGACCAGGATGCGCCAGTTTGGATATCTTAGCTGCCGCCACTACGCCATGCTGAAACGGCAAAGAATTTGAATTCATACCCGGCAAAAATGCACAAATATTCTTGCACTACAACAAAACATCGGAGTACGAACCTAAAACCAGACCACAGCGAATCTTGAATCTGATTACTGAGCTCGCACGACTCCGGCAGAATCTCAGATCAGATTTTGCCAGCTGAGAAATTTAGAAATCTTCCGTGGACATGAAATCTAGTCGCCGTGGTATTATTATTTTGTCTGCAGCGGCTCCTCCAGCTGTTTCGACTCGCCTTAGTTCTATAGAAGCAGCAACTGGGGACTTGCTCATAATCAATAGATATTTCACATATAAATTGTACGAGATAAAACGAGTCTTGTAGTTCATCATGCTAAGTCTGCCCATTTTGCTGTTCGATTGGTTGGACAGGTACTGCAGATTCTAAAGTAGGACCACACGTAGTAGCGCATGTCGTGATGACGATGGCTTTAGAGGGGGCCGATCTTGTCCCAAAACTGGTTCCGGCCAAGCCTGGAGAACAGCAGGCAGCAGCGCCCGCAGCGCTCGCTACGCTGTAATATGCATGATCCGCTTTTGATAACTGTCATGCGTGTATATGTGTCTGGGCCGCCCCCGTATACTTTCTGGCGAGCAGCTGCTTGGGGGGCTGCTGCTGCTAACTGGCTGGCCCCTTCAGCACTCTTTCACTCCCTGAACTTCTCCTCCTCTGGCAAAAATTATTTTATAATCGCTGAAATTCCACCCTCTCGACCTTCTTCTCCCTCCTCCTCTTCTTCTTCTTCCTCGTCCCTCACTCACCCCTATCATCCTCATCATCATCCTCAGTCTGCCTCTCGCCCTGTCGAGTGTGCATAGCCCTTACTGCTTATACCTCCAGTACCTTTTTGGAAATATCCTTCGGAAATCACATACATTGGCGGTCGCAGTGAACTTACCCGTTAGGGTTACTTCGGTACGAGAGAGAAGACTTCTTTAGATCTCCCCCTTCGGTTTCAACTATAATTACGACATCCACTAGACATCATGTACCAATCATTCGCATCGCCTCTTCATGCTTCTAAAAAGAAGTATATGGCTCAAAATGCCAGCGGGAGTGGTTCGCCCTTCCCTTCCTTTTGTACAGTCTGCGATACAGAACTCGACAGCACGGAATCCAATCTATACTGCTCTGACGAATGTCGAAAGAAGGATTTTGTACCGTCCAAATTGCCGTCATTTGAGCTACTCAGTCGGCAACCTAGCACTGACCACTTGGCCAGGCTCGACATGATGAGACCTCCCTCCCCTGCTACAAGCATGCATACCGACTCTACTCGAAACTCGATTAACAGCTTTGACCTCAACTCCAGAGCATCCACAGCATCGTTATTCTCTACATCCTTACTCTCCAGGAGAAAACTATCGGATGCGGTGTATTCTACTACCACGTGTTCGCCACTACCTTCGCCAATGCCAGATGATGAGTTCGACCTTGGTGGGGATAACAATACGCTCTTGGCCAACAGCCATCGCATTTCAGCTCCTGTACTTGGTGCTGCGCCTGGCTCAAACAGTCCCTTCCTTGGTCCACGAGTACGGCGGCAGTCATTTTACGTTCGAGCTGGCTCGCACGTGTATTCAAACTCGCTCCACGACTCTATCGATATCCCTGCAAGCAAACAGCGAACTTCGGTTGCATCAATGTCCAATCTTTACACTGTACCATCGCTGATTTCAGAATCCCCCCGCTCTATTCATCTGGTTATGCCGAATACTCCTGCAGAAGCACCTGCGCCAGAACTCGAATACGATTTTCCAAAGATTGAAAAATCAGACGGCAACAAGCAGCAAGACTCCCGCTCGACAAAAAAGCTATTTTATTGAACTTACTGATACCAAAGCATCATCTCCGTTTCTCGTTTTTTTTATGTTAATTTAATGACCCACTTCTCTCATGTTCTCCTCTAGCTCTCTGTTTTTGTCATTTATCTATTTCGAAAAGATTTATCATGTTCATATAGACATAATAAGATTGCACAAAATCTCAAAGCAGTTAGTATTCGTATGATATTTTCTCCTTGGTGGTTTCGCCCCTTATGTGTAGGCTGTAATTATGCTCGTATAATAAGCTGCATGTATAAAGTGCAGAACGCTGGATTTGATCTTTTGGTCCCTGTGTTTCGCGCTGGGTTGCCTGCCATCTGCCGTGCAGCATCCAGAATGGTAGTCCAAGCAGCTGAGAAAAGTTATAAGATATTGCCCTAGAAAAAAACAATCGTTTTGCGGCTCCAGGCGACCCTATGAATCGCAATGAGACGGCGGTCCTTCCAATGTTGGCATCAGATTTGATAATCAAGCGTTTATTGCTGCAAGAACCAGTTCTCCATCTTGATGAAAAAAATTCCATTTGCACATGCGGAACCTGGAAATATGCCTAAACCGGAGAGTAATCGTGTTTCGCGGAACTCGTGGTTCCCCTGATTAAACGCCATCATAAGTTGAAACCCATATGGCATGTGAATAAATCCAGGAAAAAGCGCACGTAAAACCCATTGCAAATTAGTCCCCACATTGCCAATTAATGCAGTTGTCCTTTTCGGGGACTCTGTCAGAGAGACAATTACTATTTGCAACGCCGCTCTTGTTCATATGGCTAGACCAGGAGCCTAGTGCTTAGCGGACGTATCCAGCATTTCAACGAATGCGACATTCGGCACAGGATTGGTCTAGCAACAACAATTTCAACGTGGAATATATCAGATTCTACAACTCGATCTGGCTCGTAATTAACGACATTATTCTTGGCGCTGCATTGGGCGGGTTGATCTTAGAGAATGCGGACCTTATTGTGGATGCAATGAGTTATGTTGTCGACCAAGTGCTCACTGCCGCGTTCAAAAACAACATGCTTTGGTTGATGGACTTTTGCTCCGTCTTTACATCTCTTTTATTTTTAGTAACAATTCGTCACGGCGGCATATGCAAAGTCATTGGTTCTCCGAATTTAAGCATCTAGATGGTACTTGGGCTCGATAGCCGCACTACCTTCACGCGCATTAGGCTGCGAAAGACAAAAAATTGAGCAAAAGCATGCTATTTGATCGATATGATGAGATTGTAGACTAGGTACAGTCGCGAACTAGCTGTGTAGTAAGTATCGATGGTTATAGGGGTGAGCGTGAAAATTTGCGACGGCCCACCCGTAGAACACATTTTCATGTAAGATGGCGATGGCCATGCGTGTCTCTTCCAGACAAACATGAGTATCATCGATGCAGGACACTTCCCTGTGCAACATCTTCTATCGATCAGTTCAGTATATGGACCTTATAGCATCAGGTGTTATAGGCTAATTTTCTCGATAAAAGAGCCCGAACTGTTTGCACTTGGGCTTAGAGGCCAACAAATGTACCTCTGCTAAGACGTGCAGATTATCAGACTCGGGGGCAATGTCACTGTTTTTATCCTCTCCGTTCGCAATGATAGATCCTATTGCCCGATAGTAACGCTGCCATCTAATCCAGTCCTTCGAGCCGACGCTTTCAACATTCCATCGTCAGAATAAAGAGTACCCATGGGCTGCGGTATCGATATCAAGCCTGGAATTGTAAACAGCGTGATAGAGCACGCTCGTCTGTCGACGTTTACTGTTTAAAGTTTGTTTGTCCAATTTAGCTGGATACACTGATAATGCGGGATTGATACGAGAAACAAACGAGTTCATACATCTGATAGACACAATTTTAGGCAAAGATATGAATACGAAAACGAATACTGACAGCTTCTCGGCCGAACATAGACACTAGCATCAATAAGACCAAATCGCCGCACATCAAGCGGCCACCTCGACGACGGCATCAAATAACTCAGATGGATGCCTTGAGCGATTACACGAGAAAATATCTGCTGCCAAGACTAAAAGCTGAAAATGTCTAAAAGCGAGTACTGATACACTTTGAATGGAAGCTGCGTTGAAGTTCAACCCCCATCAACCGTAAGGATATGCCTGCTGCGCAAACCTTATTTATGCCTGTCATCAGTCACACAGACGATTGGCGGCATAGAGTTAAAAAAGGCGTTGCATGGCCGTATAATCCACGCGAACACCCAAACAATTCCCCTGAGTTCATGATCTCCGCTATTTGGCGGGTTTGTTCTCGCAGCGGGCGCGAGCGGCACACTCGGCCAAGCTGCTCACACGAGCGACTAAATTCGGTTGCCATGCCTACCTGAGAGCCAAGCGAAAGGGTTCCAAAATTACGACACCAACAAGAAGTGCACACATTAAACAATACAAGCACCCGCTTAAAGCGACACACGCTGCTAGTTTACGAGGACAACAACACAGGGCAAAGAGGCCACCTCGACACCACGAGCAGCATTTGTTTTACTGGCATAGAAGGGCGAACTGTGACTGGCTAGTCGCTAAAAGAGGGACTTTTAACTGTGCATGTGGCGAGAGTTGAGCCCGATTTATACGATCAACTGATTTAAGGCGAACAAGCGCAAAGAGTAGGACGATTTATCTTCCAGAGGCTTTAATTTGAGGATCGGAGAGAGATTCTGAGACTGCCGGGGGAGAATAAAGGAAAGATTATAAAAGAACCAGATTTATTTTGAAATAGGAGATGGACGACTTGAATACATCGATGACGAAGGCTAGCATACTGGACATACCACCTGTGGCCCGAATACCGCCTGAGCTCCTGAATTTCATCTTTGGCCACATTCCTTCGTTAAGAGATCAGCACGCATTCATGCTTACGTGCCGAACATGGTGCAGTATATCTATTGAATCGATATGGTACAGGCCTGCACTTTCGCTTGACTCGATAGAGCCTTTCTTGCGGACAGTCGAGACTCCGGTGGAAAAGCTGACAATGCCATATGGAAGTATGGTGAAGCGACTGAATCTAATCGCGCTGTCCTCGATCTTAACAGACGAGGTATTATTGCGAGCGGTTGGGTGCAATAGGCTAGAAAGACTAACGCTTGGCGGTTGCTCGCAGTTGACAGACGTTTCGTTGGTAAAGATGCTCAAATCTAATCCCAAGATCCTTTCAGTCGACATTTCGCATTTGGAGCAGGTATCCGATGCTGTTTTGCTAGCCATGGCTGAAAACTGTAGACAGCTTCAAGGGCTCTATGCCACTTCGTGTGCAAAACTTCAGGACAGGGGTTTGCACGAGCTTGCTAAAGGATGCCCAAATCTAAAGCGGATCAAACTCTCTGGATGTCTCTTAATTACGGATGAATCGTTGCAAATGCTGGTGGGTACGTGCCGATATTTGACAGAGCTTGATGTTACGAATTGCCCGGCAGTGGGCAACACGGTCGTCTCTGCGGCTGTGACGTCGCTACCTTTGCTTCGAGAGGTACGATTAGCTGGTATTGGCGGGATCAATGACCAAGCCTTTATGGGACTGGGTATTCACAATCAACTGGAAAAACTACGCGTAGTTGATTTGGCGTCTTGTACCTCTATCACGAATACGAGCATTCACCACTTGGTTCGATCAGCACCTCGACTTCGCAACTTTGTACTGACCAAGTGCGTCAACATCGGTGACGAAGGAGTGATGGCACTATGCTCGCTTGGCCGGAACTTACAGCATGTGCATCTGGGGCACTGCAATTCTATTACTGATCGAAGCATCAAGGCACTCGTCAAGGCCTGTCAAAGGATTATTTATATGGATGTTGCATGCTGTCTCCAACTGACCAATGAAGCTATCAAGGAGATTGCTACGCTACCCAAATTGCGAAGAATCGGAGTTGTGAAGTGCGTTAACATTGGAGACGAGGCTATTTATGCCCTAGCAGAGCGGTCCAAGGATGCTTCGACGGGCGAATTTATGCCACACGAAAACACTTTAGAACGAGTTCATTTGTCCTATTGCACCAAAATTACGATCCCAGCCGTCACTGCGTTGGTGAATGCTTGTGGTAAAATGACCCATTTGTCGCTTACTGGAGTACCACCATTTTTTATGCAACCTGAACTAACACAGTACTGTCGTCCGCCACCGTCTGATTTCACACAGCACCAACAGGCACTCTTTTGCGTGTTTAGCGGCAATGGCGTGGATCAGTTACGAATGAAGCTGAACGAGATGTTCAATGAGCACTGGAACTCGGCGCTTCAAGGCTACGAACCGTTGGACATGCCAGAGTTTGAAGGGGCAATACTTGATGACGGCTTTGCAAGTGACAACGAATAGTTAAAGAGCGGGAAATGAATCCTTAAGCATGCAATGAGGGGGAGGAGGGGGACTGAGGACAACAAAATCACGTTGCATAATAATATGACGAAAGCAAATCTGGAGGAAGGAACGCAATGACTGGACGCGAAAAATATCCAGAGAAACTAACACACAGACTGATTGTAACTCGCGCACACACAACTATATATATTATTAGTATAAATGCATTTTTCAACGAAATTGGTGGTATATCAGGAGGTTACCGTGCAGCAATCGTTGCTGTGGATATGGATATGTGTTCATGTGTAATGCAGCAGCTTGGATGTCTCTCTGCTTTCTAGATTCAGCACGCCAGCCACATTAGATCCTTGGGTTGGAAGAAAACAAAGCACCAACACGCGTGTGTTACCAGATGTTCACGTACATGTATGATCGATGAATTACCGTGACGACAAGTAAGGGAGGACCATGAATCCAGATCGCTCTTGGGATCTGAATCAGTGCACACAGGCACACACACTGCGCGTACCCAGAGTTGAGGGAACCCACGAGTCTATAACGTGAATGTTGACATTTCGAGCGATTGGCACCGCATTTGGTCTTCGTAAATACAAAAATATTCACTTCGAAGACTTGATAATAAACTAACAATTTTTGACCGTACTAGACTTTTCCAGATGTCCGAGACCAAAAAAACTACGTAAAACGCGTGAGCTCAGCGTACATGAGCCGAGAGCGGAGCTTGCTTGGAGCCGGCGGCGGACATAGCCACATCAAATGCTGCGCTTGGACACCTGAAAACAAGCAGTCAAAGTTTAAAGTTGTAGACAGAAGATGATTGAAATGACGAGTTTGGCCACTAGAGAGACAATAACTGAGAGGCTCTAATGGCCCAGTGCTACCAATTAATCCTAGCTTGCATCCCTCCCCTACCTGTAATCAGCAACAGGCTGCACGACGATCGAGATCTATGTGTGTTAAATTTCACCTGTAATGCGACTGCCCATCACCGCCCGGTGCGTTGTACAGTGTAAGACCTTGTCGCTCATCTACAACCCACCCACCCACACAGACACAAACAAAACCGGAACGCGTCCAACGCGTCGCCATGGGAGAGCAGGAGAGAGCGCAGCGCTGCTGGGAGCAAGCAACTGGGGCAGCCCAGCACGACGCGACTTTTTTGACCAGCGGCTAACGGCGCCGAGCAGACACATTTGGGCGCGGCGAGTCGTCCCAATCGGGTATAACAACAACAACAATAACTAGCACACACACAATACAGAGAAAACTCTACGCCTAGTGCTTATACACACACACGCTCAAGCAGGCAGCTTGCGGGCGGATCTTCTTCTTTTATTTATGTTCCTGAACTTCTCTTACTCTTCCCATCCACTCATCACATTGTCGACGACGTCTCTACGAACGTAATAATACCCTTTAACAGGCTCTCTTTTTCTTTCTTGATACAAAGGACATTCTCTTCATTATTGTACAACCATTCAAGAAAACCTGTTGTTTCTATCTCCTGCTCTTTTCTTGCGCGCTGAAACCTCCTCCACATTGATATCACTCAAGACGCCTGTCGTTCAGTTTGTGACACTTGTTGGCCCTCTTCATTGACAATATTTAACGCCAACAATCTTCGCTAGCCAGCTTCATCAAGAACACTCAAGCAATTTTGCTCTTTATCGAAAAGACACGGACACTCCTTTCGCGTCTTTGAACTGTCTTTCAAACCTCCCAAAGGCCCTTTCTTCTTTCTCGTGTTCTCGAAGATCGCTGGGTCGCGTCTCCATCGCCTTGGGAACCATTCACCACCACCGTCACCACCACTACCACTGCCGTCACGTAAAGCTTACCCGCCAAACACCAAGAATTTCTCCCAGGCCCCACGTCCAAAGTTTCGCGCACAGGCAAGATTCAAATACTTGACTTTCGCGACTTTCCTCTTTCCTCTTTCTCACTTTTCTCTCTCTTTTCGCATTGACACCATTTTTACACTGAACAAGGCAAAAGATTTCTTAATTATCTTCTAAAGAGTCTCCTTCACTTGTCCTTGTTCATCTCTCTTCAATTGGCTTTGGATTTTTTTGTTTTCCGTGCTCTCTAGCTCTTTGTTGCACATTCGTCCCTTTACTGTCTTCGCCCCGGCCGCTGCAGTAATCTCAAACACAAAAACCTCACCACACACAAGCTTCCCAATTTTTACCATCGCGTCCACTCGCGTTCTATGAGCCTGCATTTCACTACACCACTACCTTCTCTCTTCACGTCTCATAAATAATAATCATGAATAACGCGGTACAGGTATGTCGTTTTTTTGAGGATGGAAAAAAGGCATATATACTAACAATGACCCTAGCGGAAAACAAGATCGCGTACAGTTCGCCCGCATGATGAAAATGCCGTCGAGCCTCGACTCACTCGTGCAAGAGCAGCTGCCACTGGTGTCAAGACGACGATTAGCACTACTTCAACAAGCGATTTAGGCACGAAGAAGGCTAATAGCGCCTCATTACAGTCGGTGCACCCGGTATCACGTAAGCGTGCCGCTCTCGGAGATTTATCCAACAATCCAAACAAGGACGCGTTGAAGAATGGCAAGTCTTTGGTCTCTGTAAAAACCACTGCTGCTGCAACTTCAAATAACGCTCCTTCTCTCACTTCTGCATCATCTAATAAGAGCTCTCTCGTGCGAGGACGACCTCTCACTCTTCCGGCCAACCGACAACCAACTCTAGCTCCTTCAGCTCGAGTATCGGCAGCCACTCAACTAAGAGACGTTCGTGCTAGACACTTGACGGCTAGCAAACAGGCTTCTCAAATCGAGGAGTCGGCAAAGCCTATCGTCACAAAAAAAGTCACACGTTCAGGAACAAGCGCGTTGCCTATTCCTGTTTACAACAACAGCAAACAAGAATCATCTAAATTATCAGCATCTTCATTAAACAATGCAAACACAGCTTTGTCAAATAATAATGAAGCCGGTGGTTTGCTTAGGACAGTCAAAACTAATAAGGCACACAAGCTCGACTCGGAGGTTGAGAATGAGCGACCAGCCAAAAAGCTCAAGCGAGATGAAGAAGTTGCACAGGGCTGGGACGATTTGGACGCAGAGGACATGGATGACCCATTGATGGTCTCCGAATATGCGCCAGAGATTTTTGAGTATATGTACAAGCTTCAGAAGGATTACATGCCCAATCCTAATTACATGGAAGATCAAAAGTGCTTGGAGTGGGAGTATAGAGGCGTCCTTGTCGACTGGCTCGTCGAGGTGCACCAAAAATTCAGACTCTTGCCAGAGACTTTGTTTTTGGCGGTCAACATTATTGATCGATTCATGTCTGTACGCGTCGTGTCGCTGCCCAAGGTCCAGTTGGTGGGGATCGCGTCGTTGCTCATTGCCGCCAAGTTTGAAGAAGTGTTTGTTCCAGCTGTCAGTTCATACGCCTATGTTGCAGACAATGGTTATAAACCAGAAGAAATCCTCAGTGCAGAACGGTTTTTGTTGGAAGTTCTCAGTTTCAACGTGAGCTACCCAAATCCAATGAACTTTCTGCGACGAATCTCCAAGGCCGATAACTACGACTTGGAAGTTCGAACTGTGGCCAAATATTTGCTTGAAATTTCATTGTTTGACCATCGAATGCTCAAGTTTCTTCCTTCTGATACTGCTGCAGCTGCCATGTATCTTAGTCGAATAATGCTCGGCCGAAAGTTTCAGTGGGACGCCAACATGGTCCATTACTCTGGAGATTGCACAGAGGAGAAGCTGTCGCCTATCGTTGCATTGATGGTAGACTACTTGCAATCGCCAGTCCAGCACGAAGGATTTTTCAAGAAGTACGCGTCCAAGAGGTTCATGAAGGCTTCCATTATTGCTCGATCGTGGGCAAAGACCCACGCAAACGAATACCCAATCCTTGCTTCTTCTGATGCTTAAATAGAAGTCGCAGAATATTCCTTTTCTGCAACCATATTTCTTTCTGCATTGGATTTTTTAAAAAAAAACAACCTAGAAATGATCCACGCATGTCGTTTTGCGAGTGTTACCTTTTATTTTTATCACGAACGACCCAACCGACCATCATCCCCTTTCCAACCATTTGTATTCCTATATCTGCTGCTTTATAATAATTAGCTGGCTAAATCTATCTCTGTATTTTTGCTCTCGAAAGTTTTTTTGCTTCTTGCTTGGTGTTTTTGAATTTGACCTTGTAATCTAACAGAAGCAGAGTGTGAAGTCGAGGTCCTGAGAATGCGGCGGAGATGATCTGATATCTGGATAGATCTGGGGTAGATCTGTGAAACAGATATATTGATTGACGGCTCAGGGTGCACAGGTCTGTGCGAAGTTAGGCGTTTTGGGCAAGTGATTAAATTTGCAAAAATCTGATAGACTTTGAGCAGTGAATGGTTATCATGATGCCCACCTCTTGTAGTGGGTTGCCGCCCCTCTCGAGCAGTCACGCGGATCTACAGGGTGATCGATAAATGCGGGACGTGCTACAAGGTTCAAGATCCTCCACATTGGCAAGCTGATACTCGAAGAAAACTGCGTACTTAGTACCGGTATCTTAAGAACCATTGTTTGAAGTCACTTGGCAGACAAGGTACCTTCTTGGCCTAGTGCCAGTGTAGCTTATGCATATGTATGAGATATACTTCGGCACATGCGATGCACCATCTATGATCTCTACTCACTTTCCACAATCTCATATACATATCACAGATGCGGGAATATTTTTTGTTAAGCCCGGAATATCTAGATGTGTCCGGTGTTCGAGATATCTAATATAGGCACCTCGTATCGCGGAGTGGCTGACATGGAGCGTTATTCCATGTCTGAGAATAGCAACTATAGATTGTATCCAACAGCCCGCGCCTCACCGGTAGAGTATCAGAGTCTACATTTGTCACTTATCAACCTCGTAACTGGCAATACCGGGCGTCGTAAGTTCTCATTGTTTAATGAATGCATAGTTATGTACTTCGGGTCATCAAAAAAAATGGGCACGAACCGGAATATGCCAGTGTGATGACGAAAGGTCTGGCTGCGTGCTGCTTGCTGATAATACCAAATGATGGAAGATGACGCCGCCCCGCTTTTTGCCTCCTCCAAGTAGCCAATTTCGTTATCCAAGTCCAGCAAAGCACCTTCCCGCTCAAGTGACCTTTCACTGGGGGATAGGAAATCACACATTTTTTTATTTCCCTCTCCCTCTTACTTTCTTCCCTTCCTTTACTTGCTTATCACGTTCGAAAGGATCCAACACTCGCTTTTCACAGTGACTTGACGACGATGATGGCTTGGAATCCATACGACGGCACCATGCCTTTATACGAGCCAGTGTCACAGCCCAACGCCATGTCACCCAGAGGCGCTGGTGGTGGTGGTGGTGGAGGAGGAGGACGGAGAGGCGGCCGGGGGCGTGGAGGAGGAGGACCAGCAGGAATTGGTGGCGGCAGGTATAATGATGTTAATAATTCAAACAACACAAATAGTCCTCCATCAATTGCGCCAGGCACGTTGGTATCGCCTATATTATCGCCCATACCGTTTTACAATTATCTGGATGGGTTTGCAGCACAGGCGCAGGCAGTTCAGGCACAGGCCCAAGCGGTCGCAGCGCAATACGAACACGATGCAAGCATGAACTCGAAACGACCAAGAGTTGATCCCTACTTCGGATTCACACCTGGCACAGCAGTAGGGAATACTGGTAATAGCGGCGGAAGGTACGCGAGCGGCAGTGGCCATCGATACAGCGGCAGCGGTGCATCAAGCGCTGCGACACCGATGATGATCAAGCAGAAGCAAACTAGAGTTTACAGCGACTTCCGGGTCGCCAAGATCAAGATTGGCGAACTAGAGCTCGACGAAACTGTGCAACCGCACCAGCATCAACAGCATCATAACAATCGAGACTCGCGACTGAGGCTCTACTTTAAGAATTCTGACACTGTGCATGCGGCGTCGCCCGATCCGCAGCTGTCAGACAGGGAGCGGGCCCTGACCGAGCCGGATAGGCTATCGATAAGCATGTTCCAGGGTTCGAAGCGAATGGTGATTCCCGTGCAAGATGGACTAGAAAGTGTAATATTCAATCGAGGTGACGGCCATTTTAAAATCAAAAGTAAAGGATGGGCGCTATTCGAAGAGATTGACAATACAATGTATTACCAAGGGGTGATGAATCATTTTGTCAAGTGCGGCGATTTGACACAGGGCCAGTTGGAAAACGCAAACGGGGTGATTGATGTGTGGATCGATAAGATGAATCCATTGCCGATGGAACCGAAATGGACGCGTGGTAATATACAGGACTATATTGACGCCAGGTCAAAATTCCGAACCCTCAATGTACTACAAGTGGAAGACCCCGAAAACATTACGGATTTCGATTCAGTCATGGGGCTATGGACTCGAGAATCGAATATCGCAACCGCTGAAGAGCGGCAGACGTTTGCCGATACACAGCTTTACAAATTACCGTACATGCTCGAACTCTGTTCAAAGATACTAGCTCCGACTAATTACTACGTCTCCAAGAATGCTGCCATTGATGCACACCCAACAAATGCGCATCTCGCGGCCCAAATCGTCGAATCCGGGTCGATACCAGCACTCATTTCCCCGGCTGTCAACGCTCTGCTCGCCACTGCTACATTTCTAGGCAAAGAGGCCAAACTTGACGATGACAAGTTTGTTGAGTATTTAAAGGGTATCATATACCATGCGCCCGAGCCCATTATATGGAGATCATTAGACGGGCTCTTTGGCCGCCGCGCAGAGCCGTTGAACTTTAAACCGGACGAACTGTTCAGCTCGTTTGTGACTACACCGGACGATAGTATGGATACTGCCGAGTAATTTTGTAATCTTTTGTAATTTTATTTGTGATATCTGAGACTTCTTTTAATGCGATCATACGATCTGATTAACTACAGTTCCACCTCAGCCGCATGAGCCGCTTTGGAGGGAAAAAAAAGCTTGAGTGTCGCATTCGTCGTTTAGCGAGCGCAATCTTTCGCTTCGTAACGAAAGTTGCCGCAGCCGCGCGCAACACACACACCGCGCTCGCTCGGCTCGTGTTTCTTAACTGCGCTGCGGGCTGTACTCCTGAAAAAAAAAAAAAGGGCGTGCGCTCCAGATCATACGATTTTTCCCATTCGACATTTTTGTGTGTGTGTCTTTCCTCTTTTCTCTCTCTCTCCTTGCCAACGCATCTGTTCCGTTCAAACTTTTTTTCTGTCCTTCCCCTCGTCACATATATATATAAGCTTTCGAGCACGGACCTTTTAGACCTTTTCAACAAGTCTCAGAAGAAAGAAAGTCACTGGAAAACTTTAAAGCAGGACTATTATACCATGACGTATGGATTTCCAAGACCGGCCCCAAGGTCATCGTTATCGATAAGATGGATACTAACGCTTTTCAACAGGTCTGTTATGAACACTACCGCCCTCTCGGTCGGTTCGAGCTTTTACGAGACGCTCGGCGCCGTCGCTGCAAACCACACAGAACTCAACTTTCTGGAACGGCTGTGGGCAACATACTATGTGTACATGGCCAACGACATTGTCGCCACGGGCCTTATGATGTTTGTGGTGCACGAGGTTCTGTACTTTGGCCGAAGTCTGCCATGGATGATCATCGACCAGATTCCGTACTTCCGAAAGTACAAGATCCAAGACGAGAAGGTCCCATCGTGGTCGGAGCAGTGGGAGTGCATGCGATCAGTTCTTCTCAGCCATTTCATGGTGGAAGTGGTGCCAATCTGGGGTTTCCATCCTATCTGTGACTATTTGGGCATTCAAATCGGCGTGCCGTTCCCTGATCTCAAGACTATGGCCCTGCACATTGCTGTGTTCTTCGTTCTCGAGGATTCGTGGCATTACTGGATGCACCGAGGCTTGCACTACGGTCCATTCTACAAGTACATCCACAAGCAGCACCACAAGTATGCTGCTCCAT
Source organism: Blastobotrys indianensis (assembly GCA_030558855.1). Taxonomy (NCBI): domain Eukaryota; kingdom Fungi; phylum Ascomycota; class Dipodascomycetes; order Dipodascales; family Trichomonascaceae; genus Blastobotrys; species Blastobotrys indianensis. Next base: position 90,565 of record JAKTQK010000009.1, on the reverse strand, counting down.
TTGGCTTGACTGCTGAGTACGCGCACCCTATCGAGGTTGCTTTGCTCGGATTTGGCACTGTCGGTATTCCTATCGTGTGGGTACTGCTCACTGGCGACTTGCACATGATCACCGTGTACTGCTGGGTCGCACTTCGACTGTTTCAGGCCATCGATGCTCACTCAGGTTACGAATTCCCATGGTCTTTGCACCATTTCTTGCCATTCTGGGCTGGCGCCGAGCACCACGATGACCACCACCACTACTTTTTGGGCAACTACGCCTCGTCCTTCCGATGGTGGGACGCCTTGCTTGGAACTAACCCTAAGCGAAGCAAGAAGAACAAGGCCAACTTGGAACAGGCTCGTCTCGCCACTGGCAAGAGCAAGATTGAGTAAAAATAAAAAGATTCCATGGGCACTTATACATGGGCCAGTGATAGAGTAAACCTTTGGCGCTTCTTTAGTGTGTAACAATACCTTTCTAATTTATCGAATTTTCTGCATGATACAATTATTATTTTGTCCCTTTGAAAGTTATATAAGTAACAGCCCCCGGGACCCCAATAGTGCGGCTGGATGGTGATGAAGGTGACAGGGGGAATGAGCGATCAACGATATTGTCCCATTTGTACAAAAATTTCTCCACCACCACACGATTCTAGCATAACAACGACAAATTTATATAGACCATGAGCGACGAATTTCGAAGGATCATCGACACGACAATAAAAGGTACGGCAATTTTCTAAGCAAAAAAATAAAATAAAAATGCGACACCCAGAAGGCGACAGATAACTAACGACACTCTATTGCACGTTGTTTCTCGAAAACGCTAAGTGTACCGTACACTTGTTTTCCAGAAACCACGAGCAACGGCCATTGTACATATATAGCTTCCGAAAGTTTCTACCAGCAATTTTTCCGTGCACTGGACCAGACACATCACAATCTGCCCCAGCTGCTGCGTGACGACACTGCGATTGTGTTCAACGGCACGCCCATTGGCGGCAAGGACGCGTTTTTGACAATGTACTCGCAAATGCCGCAGTCGTCGCACGAGGTGACGAGCTACAACGTCCACCCGCTGCCTAGCACACAGGGCAGCCTGTACTCCATGATGGTCCAGACGTCAGGCAAGGTCAAGTACGGGACGGAGCGGGGCAAGAACCTGCACGGGTTCGCAGCGACTTTTTTCGTCCAGTACGACCAGCCGAGTAATCAGTCGCAGTGCACGAGCCTGAGTTACCGGCTTGTCCACCGCCCTGAAGATTCTGATATCCAGATGTAACTGGGCCTTTGGAAGAGAAAAAAAAAACATCTTTCTCATATATATAATTTAATTTATTTGCATTTATTCTTCACTGATTACTAGTGCGCGCGGGGACCCTTTTTTTTTTTTTTTTACTGTGGCACTTTTTTTCACCGACTTTCCTGCTCGGCTCTTGCAACAGTCAGCCCCTTCCCATTTTGCCGGTTTTTTAAACTATTATCGGTCGCTCTTCCCCCCCCCTGAACATCTTGTTCTCATACATCCAATGGCCATCACTTCGGCTAGCATTACTGCTGGCGGCATTGTGCTCCATGGTGCCGGGGCCGATGACAAGAAGAAACCTAAGCGGGAGCTGTGCATGCCCTATACAAGCAGCTCAGAGTCGGGCTCATCGTCGAGTGGCGTAGGCAGCTTGATGGCCTCGAGCGACAGCGGCGGACGGGCAGTGGCAACAGGCAAGCCCGGCCACAACGACGCGATTCCATACCACAACATTCTATGGATTGAGAAAAAGCAAGATGACGATGTATACGATCTGAGCTATGTCGTCGAGACAAAAAAAAATAAGTTTTCGGTCAGAGAGCATGCCGTCAAGATCGCCAACGAGGGCCTTGATGTGGTAGAGCACGTTCTCGCGACAGCATACAAGAGCGGTGTCAAGAGGCAGAAACGGTTCTTGGTTCTTATAAATCCTCACGGCGGACCGGGCCGAGCAGCTCAAATCTACCACCATAGCTGTGAACCTATTCTCAAGGCTGCGAAATGCCAAATGACGGTCATCACAACGACTCACCGGTATCACGGGCAGGAGATTGCAGAGCAGATGGATATTGGGCAGTACGATGCGATCATATGCTGCTCGGGCGACGGTATACCGCACGAAGTTATCAACGGACTTTCGAAACGGGCAGATGCTGCTCATGCATTGAAAACGATGCCGTTGTGCCAGCTGCCCTGTGGTTCTGGCAACTCGATGGCCCTGTCGCTCAACGGCTACCCGAGTGCAACGCTCGCTGCGCTTAACATGGTCAAGGGCAAGCCATTGCCGGCCGATCTCATGAGCTTCAACCAAGGTGACAAGCTAACGTTTTCGTTCCTCAGTCAGACTTATGGCGTTGTCGCCGACTCCGACCTGGGCACTGAGCATTTGCGATGGATGGGTGGCACTCGATTTGCCTATGGCATGGTAATGCGTGCGCTTTCTCAGACCAAGTACCCGTGTGAGATTTACGTCAAGTACTCGCACGAAGACAAGCCAGCTGTAACGGAGCACTTTAAGCGGTCTTTGAAGTCGGATAGCCAGTCCAAAGAGGTGTCTTCATCATTGGATTCAACACATCAACAAGAATCTGTGGTCACTGCTGACGACGCAATCCCATCTGCTGCTGCTGCCGCAGATTCTTCTTCTTCTTCTGGGCTTCCTCCATTGCATTACGGTACTACTAACGATCCTATTCCTTCGGACTGGTCCAAGCTTGAAAGGCCCAATCTCGGTCTGTTCTGGGTCGGCAAGATGCCCTGGATGTCTGCGGACGCAATGGTGTTCCCTGCGACGCTGCCTGCCGATGGCATGCTCGACATGGTGATATGGGACTCTACTATCGGCCGACACAATGCGCTCCAGCTGCTTCTCAAGCTGGAATCAGGTGAGCATTTCCACTCTAAACATGTCCAATACTCCAAAATCCTCGCATACCGATTGGTTCCCAAAATTCCCAAGGGGTTCATTTCCATTGATGGAGAAGACTTTCCATTTGAGCCGTTCCAAGTCGAGGTGGTGCCCAGCGCTGGGTGCCTATTGAGCGCTACTGGAGCCTACACCAAGACTAACTTGCATAGTAATTAACCTGTTTATATAGACTACATATATATAACAGATAAAAAAGCCGTCAAAATTCGAAGTAAAACTTTTTATTTTCTGATAAATATGCACACAACACTACTATTTTTACAACTCTTTTCAAAGGGAGTGGAGAATACACCTCATCTCCAATACACATTTGAAAAAACTTTTTTTTGTTTCTTCATATCATTAACAAAAAACCAACAAAGGTTCCATAAATCTCTGGAAGGGGGTAGAACGAATATTTTGTTTTTCACATTAAAAAAGAGAGCATTAGCATATTTATTTCTTCTTCTCAGCCTCGGCCTCAGCCTTTTCTCGAGCTCGCTTCTCTCGCTTGCCCTGCTGCTTCTTGTCGGACCACTCCTTTCGCAAGGTCTTGTAAGCCTCAGCAGACTTGGCCTCAGCAGAGATGGCTCGGGTGCCCAAAACAACTGGAGCCTGGGTGAATGGGAACTGGGCCTTGACAGACAAAGTCTGGGTAGCAGCCTTGATCTCCTCGGCGGAAGCATCGCCATTCTTTGGCTTGCCGGCCTTTCGTGGGAAGACGATCAACTTAGCCTGGTACTCCTTCAATCGAGCAACGTTGGCATCGAAGGCCTCAACGTTTCGGTTCTGTCGTCGGTGGTCCACAGAAATGCCAATAGATCGAGCGTACTGTCGTGGGATACCGGCAGCCTTGAGCTCCTCGAGCGAAAAGCCTCGACCCTGTCGGATCTTTCGGTTGTATTTCAAAGTTGGGGCTCGGACAATTGGTCGCAACAAGTCCAATGGTCGTGGGGCGATGGCGGCGGCCTTGGAAGATCGAGCGACTCGTCGGCTAGCCTTCTTGCCAGCCTGGTCAAAGTGCACACGCACTCGCGACTGCCAGGTGGACTTTCGGAAATGGTTCTGAAGGATCGTATTGTTCTTAGAGATAGCCATTTTTTGTGGATGATTCTCTAAAGAATGCGGGTTGTATGTGTCGACGCCTTAGGGTAGAGAGTGGAAGGGAAGTTTTGGGTGAGTGGCTTGTATATCAAACGCTATTGAGTGGGCTCCGGCGTGATACAATTTACGCCGAGTTTTTGGGAGAGTCGCGCTCCAGCTCGGCGAGCTTCCCAACGGCCGCAAGAGAAAAATGGATGAAATTTGAACAGTATAGGGCTCGCAAGATTTTTCTGGGAGGCCCTTTTGGGACATTTGTGTGCCCTAACGGCTTTCTGTCTCAAACCTCCGTCGCGATGGACAGCCCGATGCATCATCAGCATGGGTATATGAAACAAACATTGATTTGTCGATACCAATATAATGCAAACAAGCGTCTCGTTTGGCCAATTGAGAGATGAATCCAGCACCGAATGCTAATAAACTGTATGACAGTTACATCGATTTTGTTCAGCTAGGGTATCTCATTTACAAAGCTCATAGCTTATACATCGACACGGCCGGCTTATATTCGTCGTCGCGAATACAATATCCCTATGTACAATCTTATACACGAAAAATATATATAAGCGTAAATTATCTTGCTCTACCCGCACTGTGTGGTATATCGCCTCCTTGAGCCGCACTGTCGCACAGCCGCATTGAATATCAGGGGGGCAGCACATACGGATGAGCCTCTGTGAAAGCTCTTGAAACTCAGATACACGATTAATATTATTCAAAAATGACTCACAGGTGGGGATGCCGTCAGTGCTTTCGTCATGTTCTCTCTTTTCTTGGCTTAATTTGGATGCATCGGTATCTGAGATCCAATGTATGACTGACTAGTCGCTCTCCCAAAAATAACGCCAAAGAGTGCAATGAATGCTTGAAGCCTATAAGCGCCCTCACCATCCCTCAACAGGCCACAATGATAACTGTGATCTCCAATCTATAATTTTCAAAGAGAATGACGAATCCGGTTTTTCTGATACCCGATGTCCTTTCTGAGATACTGGAGCAGGTGGACTACAGTGATCGCGAACCACACTGGTTGCCAGTTCCACGACGACCACGAGGCCCACGTACGCTGGCCCGATGCCTGCTAGTCAACAAGCTGTGGTTCAATGAAGCATCGCGCATACTTTGGCGAGAAGGCGCGTCTCTAAGCTGCCTCGCTCGAGTAGAGACTAAGGCTAGACGCCAGCATTACGCCAGCATGATCAAACAACTCACCGTAAACAACATATATGAAGCGTATGGGCGATACCGATTCAGTAAACTAGACTCGCTTGTCATCCTGAATTCACAGCACAAGTCGTTGGAACAGGCACTTGGGCTGTTGGTACCGACTTTGAAGCATGTTACGATTATTTGCCCGTCGATCGAGTGTATTGAAAAGCTTGAACGCAACTGCCCACTTGTTGAGAGTCTACACCTGCATATCGACAAGCTGAATTCAGAAGAAGATGTGGAGAAAGTCAAACGATATTTGAATGCAGTCCGTGCAGTGGTAGTAGAGTTGCCTGGAGATTACAGTGACATTCTCTTTCCCTCACTTGCTCGAAATGAATGCGTGCGAGAGCTTACTGACGTGAAAATAAACAATACATCGATTCTTTCGAGTAGAGGGGAAGGAGGTATGCAAACATTCAAGAACCTGAGAATCTTGTCCAGTAAGATCGGCTGTGAAGTAAGAGTGCGAGACTTGCTTGACGTTGCGCCGAACCTTGAGTGCGTTGTACTTGACAGATGGTGTCACCACGATCCAATTCACATTGACGAACACCTTAATGACGTCCTGCAGTTTGCTTCAGTGGGACTCAAGAGGATCTGCATGGCTGCTGGAGTGACTCATGTCGACAAACCTTTGTTGTTAGCAATGGCCGATAAATTTCGGCAACTGGAATCGGTTCAGATATATTCATTGAGACTAGACTTCGACGATCAAGACATGTCTGAAGATCTGGATGATGAGTTTGCACATGACTTCACAAGCCGCTTACCAAACCTTAGAGTCATCGAGCTTGAATTCCACGAGTCGTTGAGCGCTGTGGGCCTGATCAGCATAGGAAAGAATTGTCCACACCTCGAGCTTCTGGATCTGTATGGCCACATAAGGACCAACCAAGCTACGTGGAGCAAGAGGGTCTTATTCAACTATCCGCGATTCTGTATGGAGAAGGAGCCACTGTTTCCTCGATTGATCTTCCTGGCGCCAGCTGAGAAGTTGAAGCATCTTCCTCGCTCTATGCAGGAATACCACTTTCCACGAATATTTGCCCAGTGGGAGCATTCGAGTTTTGTGGTAAGTAAGGGCACACTGCGAACTTACTGGAAAATGCAGCGGTCGCACTTTAGATAGAACCTCTGCTCGTTTATCTGAGTTTACTCGCATGCCAACAAAAAAAGCTTCACTCTTCGAAGTATGTCTGAAAAGTACATCTACATCCGCCGTGTACAATGAAGGAAAAAATTGGATCCAAATTCCAAAGTACCGCGGGTCCAGCCAAGTCAACGTGGGCAGCTTCATTTATCTTTGCATTCCGTAACTTTGTATTCAAAAATATAAAACATGACCATAGTTCGCGTAAAAATAGCGGGAAGCGTCGATCATAAGAATTGGTGTATACAACGATTATCCGGGTCGATACTGAAAAAATTAAGCAAGCATTGCCCTTTCAGTGTAAAAGGTAGCACACTACGAGATAACTCCAGTACTGGATGCAAATAAGTTGTATGACGTTTATATCGATTTTTGTTCTGCTAGGGCTTGTGGCTTGTACATCGACAGTTCTCAGCGATCGTCTCGAACGAAATAGTGCTACATAAAATCTTATACACGGGAAATGTTCAGATACATAAGCGTGAATTATCTTGCTCTACTCGCACATGAGGTATAATCTGTGGTGTCGAGCCGCACATTCGCACAGCCGCATTGAATATCAGGGAGAGCACAGGAGGATGAACCTCCGTGAAAGCCTTTTAAAAGTCAGATACACGATTAATATTATTCAAAATGACTCATGAGTAAGGGTGCAACTTCAATGCTTTCGCCATGTTCTCTCTTTTTCTTGTGTGGACTGAATGCATCTTTTCCAAGGTATGACTGACGAGTCACCTTCCCAAAACCAGAGTGAGTGCGTATGACTGCAATGAATGCTTGAAGTATATAAGTACCCTTGTCACCCCCGATAGGCCACAATGCTAACTGTGATATCTAATTTATAATTTTCAAAGAGAATGACGAATCCGGTTTTTCTGATACCCGATGTCCTTTCTGAGATACTGGAGCAGGTGGACTACAGTGATCGCGAACCACACTGGTTGCCAGTTCCACGACGACCACGAGGCCCACGTACGCTGGCCCGATGCCTGCTAGTGAACAAGCTGTGGTTCAGTGAAGCATCGCGCATCCTCTGGCGAAAAGATGTCTATCTGCGTTATCTCAATGGAGTAGATAATAAGGCGAGACAGCAGCATTACGCCAAGATGATCAAACAACTCACCGTAAACAACATAGATGAAGCGCATGAGCGATTCCAAATCAGTGGACTAGAATCGCTTGTCATGTTTAACAAACACAAATTGTCAGAGGGTCTACTTTCGCTATTGGTGCCGACATTAAAGCATGTACAGATTATATGCCCGTCGATCGAGTTTTTTGAAAAGCTTGAACAAGACTGTCCACTTGTTGAGTGTCTGAAGCTGAATTTCAGCAGGACGTTCACTGAAGAGGATTTGGAGAAAGTCAAACGATATTTGATTGCAACCAGTGCAGTGAGTGTAGAGGTGTCGGGACTTTACATTGACGTTCTCTTGCCGGCCCTTGCTCGAAATGAATACTTGCAAGAACTTAATAACTTGCCAATAAGCATTATAACCGTTCGTTCAACAAGAGAGAAAGGCGGTATGCAAACTTTCAAGAATCTGAGAATGTTGTCTTGTAAGATCGGCTGTGGAGTAAGAGTGCGAGACTTGCTTGAACTTATGCCGAATCTTGAGCGTGTTGTAGTCGACACATGCCGCCACGAACCTCTTAAGCTTCGCGACCGCCTAAGTGATGTCCTGCAGTTTGCTTCAGTGAAGCTCAAGCGGATCCGCATGGCTGCTGGAGTGACTCATGTGGACAAATCTCTATTGTTGGCACTGGCCGATAAATATCGCCAACTGGAATCAGTTCAGCTACATTCATTGAGACCAGACTACACTGCTCGCGACTCATCAGAAAACCTTGACGATGAGTTTGCACACGAATTCACAAGCCGAGTACCTAATCTTAGAGCTCTAGAGCTTGAATTCCATGGGTCGTTGACCGCTGAAGGTCTGGTCCGTATAGGAGAGAATTGCCGGCACCTCGAGATTCTGGATTTGTATGGCGAACACAAGCTGAGAAGACGCCCAGTCACGTGGAGAAAGCGGCCCTTGTTCTACTATCCGCGATTCTGTATCGAGAAAGAGCCACTGTTTCCTCGATTGATTTTCCTGGCCCCAACTGTGAAGTTGAGGCATCTTCCTCGCTCTATGCAGGAATACCACTTTCCGAGAATATTCTATCAGCGGGAGCAATCATGTAGTGTGTTATACAAGGGCCAACTACATCATCACTGGCAAGCGCAGCAATTACCTTTTGATAGATATCCCGCTTTTATCTGAGGCTGCTCGCACTTTATCAAGACGAGCTCCACACTTCCAGATTTGTCTGAGAAGTACATCTACACCGCCATGTACAATTAAGGAATACATTGGATCCAGATTCCAAGTACCGCGAGTCCAGCTAAAGCAATCAACGCGAGCAGCCGGCATCCAGGCCATAGTGAGCCAGTCTCGCTAACCATTGTATCATTATCTTTACATTCAACGGATTCTCTCGTGTCCTAGAGCACGACCATAATTGGTATAAAAAACACATCATAACTGAGTTGTGAACGTGATAGTGGAGTTCCCCATTGGTATATGCAACGATGATCAGTGTCGAGAGTGAAATAATCGAGCAAACATTGCCCTTCGTCAGTGTAAAAAGGTACCACATTATGAGATTAATCCAGTCCCGGATGCAAATAAGTTGTATGACGTTTCATTTGTAACGTCGATTTCGGCAAGGGGTGCATAATCTACAAAGCTTGTGGCCTAAACATCGACAGTTCTCAGTGACCGTCTCAAACGTAGTAGCCGTATGTACAACTTTATACAAATGAAATATATATATATATGCATAGATTATCTTGCTCCACCCTCGTTGCGAGGTATATCCCCGACCAGCCGCACCGTACATGCGGATGCCGCTGTGAAGGATCTTGAAATTCAGAGTCCAAGAAGAGTCATAACTGGGGGTGTACCTTCGATGTAGTCGTCACGTTCTCTTTTTTCTGTCTGTGCTTGATGCATGGTATCCAATGTATGACTGATGTCCAAAAAATACAGCCAAAGAGTAATCGGTGCGAATGACAACGGTGACTGCTTGAAGTATTTAAGTTCCCTCACCACCCCCGATAGGCCACAAATGCAGCCAATATTTCTCTTTTTTATAACCGTCGAACAATATGGCGAACCCAGTTTTTCTTATACCCGAAGTCCTATCTGAGGTACTGGAGCAGGTGGACTACGATGATCCTCGACCGCACGGGTTGCCAGCTCCACCACGACAGCGAAGCCCACGTACGCTGGCCCGATGCCTGTTGGTCAACAAGATGTGGTTCAGTGAAGCGTCACGCATACTCTGGCGAGAATGCACCTCTCTGATCTGCCTCACTCGAGTAGACGACGAGGCGAGACGGCAGCAATACGCAAAGATGATTAGAAGAGTCACCTTATTCAGCACACGTCATGCATGTAAGCTATCCTCACTCAATAGACTAGAGTCGCTTGTCATCACGCTTCCAAGTAGCTACTTGCTCGAAGAATTGCTTTCGTTATTGGTGCCGACATTGAAGCATGTCCAGATTATTTGCTCGTCGATTGAGTGTATTGACAAGCTTGAACGTGATTGTCCACTCATTGAGAGTCTGCACCTGCATTTAAAAGAGCTGAATACTGAGGATCTGGAGAGGGTCAAACAGTATTTCATTGCAGCCAGTCCAGCGAGTGTAGAGTTGTCTGGACTTTACACTGACGTTTTCCTACCGGCCCTTGCTCGAAATGAGTGCGTGCGAGAACTTTTAAATGTGAACATGAACCAGAAATCTGTTCTTTCGATCAGAGAGGAAGGCGGTATGCAGCCCTTCAAGAACCTGAAAGTTTTGTCGTGTAAGATCGGCTGTGGAGTAAGGATGAAGGACTTACTTGGCGCTATGCCGAATCTCGAGTGTATTGCACTTGACAGATGGTGTCGCCACGAACCTATTCACATTAGCGAACACCTTAATGATGTCTTGCAGTTTGCTTCAGTGAGGCTCAAGCGGATATTCATGACTGCTGGAGTGACTCACGTTAAGAAATCTCTGTTATTAGCAATGGCCGATAAATTTGGGCAACTGGAATCGGTTCAGCTATATTCATTGAGACCAGACTCCAACGCTCACGACTCGTCCGAAAATCTAGATGATAAGTTTGCACATGAATTCACCAGCCGCTTGCCAAACCTTCGAGTCATAGAGCTCGAATTCCACGAGTCGTTGAGTGCTGAGGGTCTGATCAGTATAGGAAAGAACTGCCCGCACCTCGAGCTTCTGGATCTGTATGGCTACAGGTCAAGAAACAAACCTGTCACTTGGAGAAAGCGGGATTTGTTCTACTATCCGCGCTTTTGTATCGAGAAAGAACCACTGTTTCCTCGATTGATTTTCCTGGCGCCCGCTGGGAAGCTGAAGCATCTTCCTCGCTCTATGCAGGAATACCACTTTCCAAGAATATTCTATCAGTGGGAGCATTCGCCTTCTGTGGTAAGCAAGAGCACATTGCGAGCTTACTGGCAAACGCAGCAGTTGCACTATAGATAGAAACTCTCCCCTTTTATTTGAGGTCACTCGCACGCTATCAAGGTGAGCATCACACTTCCAGGTATGTCTGAATAGTACGTCTACACCCGCCGTGTGCGATGAGCATCCAGACCATAGCGAGACAGTCTCACTAACCGCTATATCTATATTCCATTCTATCATTTTATTATCTTTGCATTCCGTATCTTAGAATTCAACAACATCCTATAACGCGACCATAGTTCGTATAAAAATGTCATAACTGAGTTGAGAACGCGACAGTGCATAACGGGAAGCGGCGGCCGTACGAATTGGTGTATGCAACGATTATCAGTGTCGAGAGTGAGATAAACGAGCAAACATTGCCCTTCGTCATTGTAAAAAGGTAGCACAGTATGAGACGAATTCTTGTGGTGATCGTTTCTCACTCCCCGCTATCCACTGTCACGTTCTCAGCTCAGTTATGACATATTTTTTACGCAAACTATGGTCATGTTTTAGAATACAAGAGAATTCGTTGAATGCTAAAATACGGAATGCAGCTGGGCTCGCGTTACTTTGGACCCTGGATCCAATGTGTTCCTTTGTTGTACAAGGCGACTGTATATGTACTTTTCAGACACACCTAGAAGTGCGAAGCTCATCTTGATGACGTGCGAGCATCGTCAGATAACGGAGGCAAAGCTTCTATCTAAAGTGTAACTGCTGCTTTCGCCAGTGATCACGGAGTGTGTCCTTGGTTACCATTCTAGCTGATTGCTCCCATTGATAGAATATTCTTGGAAAGTGGTTTTCCTGCATGGAGCGAGGAAAATGCTGCAACTCGTCAGCTGGCGCCAGGAAGATCAATCTAGGAAACAGTGGTTCTTTCTCGATACAGAATCGCGGATAGTTGAACAAGACCCGCTTACTCCACGTGACTGGGTTGCTTCTTGACCTGTCGCCATACAGATCCAAAAGCTCGAGGTGCGGGCAGTTCTTTCCTATACTGATCAGACCCTCAGCACTCAATGACTCGTGGAACTCAAGCTCTAGGGCTCTAAGATTCGGTAGCCGGCTGGTGAATTCATGAGCAAACTCATCATCAAGGTTTTCAGACGAGTTGTGGGCATTGGGGTCTGGTGTCCATGAATACAGCTGAATCGATTCTAGATGCCGAAATTTATTGGCCAGTGCCAACAATAGAGATTTCTTAACATGAGTCTTGCCCGCAGCCATGCTGATGCGCTTGAGTCCCACTGAAGCAAACTGCAGGACGTCATTAAGGCGTTCGCGAATGTGAATTGGTTCGTGGTCACACCCTTTGCCGATTGAAACACACTCAAGATTCGGCATAACTTGGAGCAAGTCTCGCATTCTTACTCCACAGCCGACTACACACATCAAAACTCTCAGGTTCTTGAAGGGCTGCATACCGCCTTCCTCTCTAATCGAAAGAATAGTTGTATGGCTTATAGGCACTGAAAGCTTTCGTACGCATTCATTTCGAGCAAGGGCCGGCAGGAGAACGTCACTGTAAATTCCAAGCGTCTCTACTCTCACTGCACGGACCGTATTCAAATATCGTTTGAATTTTTCCAAATCTTGAGGACTCAGCGTGCCGAAATACAGTTGCAGACTCTCAACAAGTGGGCAGTCACGTTCAAGCTTTTCAATACACTCAATCGACGGGGAACTAATCGTAACATGCTTCAAAGTCGGCACCAATAACGAGAGTGAGTCCTCTACCAACTCGCAATAGATGACAAGAGATTCTAGTCCACTCAATCGGAATCGCTCACCCGCTTTATCTCTGTAGTGTATGGTGAGTTCCCTGATCATGTTTGCGTAATGCTGCTGTCTCGCCTTATTGTCTACTCGTGCGAGAGGGCTCAGAGAGGCCACTTCTCGCCAAAGTATGCGCGATGCTTCATTGAACCACAGCTTGTTGACCAGTAGGCATCGGGTCAGCGCACGTGGGCCTCGTTGTCGTTGTTGTTGTGGTGGAGCTGGCAACCAGTGCGGTCGAGGATCATCGTAGTCCACCTGCTCCAGTATCTCAGAAAGAACTTCAGGTATCAGAAAAACTAGGTTCGTCATATTGCTCGCAAATTATACTAAACGAAAATCCTGGCTGCATTTGTGGCCTATCGGGGGCGGCGAGAGGACTTAAATACTTCAAGCAGTCACCGTTGTCATACGCACCGATTACTCTTTGGCTATATGTTGGAACACTTGGTGGAAGCTGTGGCCCCGGTGGAAGTTGTGGCTCCAGTGGACGTTGTGGCTCCAGTGGAAGTTGTGGCTCCAGTGGAAGTTGTGGCTCCAGTGGAAGTTGTGGCTCCAGTGGAAGTTGACGCTCTCGATGCGGCTGTCGTCCCAATGGAAGTTGAGATTCCAGTCGTCGCGGGGGCCGTGGTGGAAGATGAAGCTCCCAATCCACCGATCCCACCACCAATTATTCCCGCCAAACGCCCACATCCTTGGTTCCTTACTCATGGCTTATGGAAAAAGGCTCGTACAGTGAAAGGTCTAGTTTCTCAGGCCCTATACTCCGCTCTGCGAGCTGTGGCTGGACAGTCGTCTGACAATGATCCGTCTCTGGATGCGTCCAACAATGTTGAACTAGCGGCAGAAAACACACTATCGAGCATTCACTCTACTGGGTGTGCTGTTGTTGATAACCCTAGTGAAACAGTAGCTGTTCTCACTGCGATAAATGAACCTGACTTGGTTCCAGATGAGTTCCCTAATACCCTAGCAGAAGCTCGTCGACGACCAGATGCAACAAGGTACATGGCAGCTGCTCAAGTGGAACTTAATGCACTCGAGGAAAATGATACTTGGGAACTATGTCAGCTACCACAAGGTCGTAAAGCTATTGCTAGTCGGTGGGTGTTGTCAATCAAATACCTACCTGATGGCTCAGTGGATAAATACAAGGCACGACTTGTAGCCAAAGGTTTTCAGCAGCGTGAAGGAATTGACTACAACGAAGTTTACGCGCCTACTATCCGACCAACAACGATCCGAATTTTCCTGGCACTGGCAGCCAAATACAACCTTGATGTGCATCAAATGGATGTAGTTACAGCTTTCCTTAACGGTGAGTTAGAAGAAGAGATATATATGCGACAACCTCCAGAGTTTGCGGTCCCTGGAAAGGAACATATGGTCTGCAAACTAAAGAAATCCCTATATGGCTTGAAACAAGCACCTCGTTGCTGGTACAACTGTATTAATAAGTTTCTAGGACAGATCGGATTCCAAAGAAGTGAACATGAACATGGTATTTACCTGTATGAGAAGAATGGATATCGATTACTCCTTTGTCTATATGTCGACGATTTACTATTGGCTAGTGATTCAGATGAACTACTTCAGGAAGTCAAACGTGAATTAAGCGCACGATTTTCGATGAAAGACTTGGGCCTTGCAAAGTACTTCTTGGGTGTTGAATTGGAAAGAACCAAAAGGGGATTCATATTGTCTCAACAAGCCTACGTCAACAAGTTTATGAAGGGTTTTGGATTTGATGAGCGCAAGATAAGACGGAATGCGCCATGTGATGACACTTGGACTAAAAGACATGGTGATCATGATAACCAAAAGCTATTGGATGGGAAAGATAAACAGCTATATCAGCAAATGGTGGGCTCTCTTCACTATCTGGTAATGTGGACAAGACCTGAACTAGCTACAGCTGCAAGACTACTGAGTAAATATCAGTCAGCCCCAACACAGCTTGATATGGAACATGTGACCCGCACGTTTGATTATCTAAATGGCACTAGGAATCGTGGTCTCACTCTTGAAGCAAGATCCTCCAAGCAACTAGTTGGCTACACAGATGCAGATTTTGCCACTGAATACGATAGCTTCTCTATATCTGGTTTTGTATTCTACCTCTATGGATGTCCTATCTCCTGGAAGAGTAAGAAGCAATCAGTTATTGCATCGTCTACTACTGAATCTGAGTATCTAGCACTTTCAATGTGTGTAAGAGAAGGGTTATGGTTGAAGATGATTCTGGAATCACTAAAAGAAAAGTGTATGAACTTTGAGATTCGTATTGACAACAAAGGAGCTAAAGCACTGGCTGAAGACAGAGGAATGAGTGAACGAACAAAACATATTCGAGTGCCATATCATCTCTCAAAATTCTATGCTGAAAGAGATTATCACTTGGATTATCAACGAACAGATGGAAACATAGCTGATGTGTTTACGAAACCTTTAGTTGGTACAATTTTCTCTAATCACTGCAACTCACTTGGACTCACAAGGATAGCTGAAATTTAAGTGGAAGTGTTGGAATGCTGCTACTACTGTAAGCAGGGTAAATACTCAGCTCCCAATATAAAAGGAAGGGCGATATGGTTTTGTACTTAACTAGTTAACTAATACAATATTGGTCTCCCTGATTGACATATAATCTTCGATAGCGACTGGCGTCTAACACTATATCTTTGGACATCAGTCATACATTGGACACAATGCATCAAGCCCAGACATGAAAAAAGATAACATGGCGACTACATGGAAGGTTCACCCCTAGTTATGACTCTTCTTGGACTTTGAATTTCAAGATCCTTCACAGCGGCATCCGCATGTACAGTACGGCTGATATACCTCACAACGAGGGTGGAGCAAGATAATTTATGCTGATATATATATCGTGTGTATAAGTGGTACAAACGGCTATTTCGTTTGAGACGATCACTGAGAATTGTCGATATATAAGCCAGAAGCTTTTTAGATTATGTAAAGATATCGCCGAAGAGTACGTATGACTGCAATGAATGATTTTGAGGCTTTTGAGGATTTTGAGGCCATTGACCGCCCTCACCACCCCCAACAGACCACAATGTTAACTGCGATCTCTAACTTATAACTTTCAAAGAATATGACGAATCTAATTTTTTTGATACCAGATGTCCTTTCGAAGATACTGGAGCAGGTGGACTACACTGACGCTGACGGCGAGCCGCATTGGTTGCCAGATTTCTATCGAAGATGGGGCCCACGTACTCTGACCCGATGCCTGGTAGTCAACAGGCTATGGTTCAATGAAGCGTCACGGATACTTTGGCGAGAGCTTGCCTCTCTCAGCTATCTCACTCGAGTAAACAATACGGCGAGACGGCAGCATTACGCCAAGATGATCAAAACACTCACAGTAAACAACAGGTATGAGGCGCATGAGCGATTCCGATTCGGTAGACTTGACTCGCTTGACATCAAGGTTGCAAAGTGCCACCCGCTAAAAAATTTACTTTCGTTGTTAGTGCCGACTTTAAAGCATGTTGCGATTATTGGCCCGTCGATCGAGTGTATTGAAAAGCTTGAACGAGACTGTCCACGTATTGAGAGCCTATACCTGTTTATAGGCGCGCTAAAGACTGAGGATTTGGAGAGGGTCAAACGGTATTTCCTTGTAGTCCGTGCAGTGAGAGTGGATTTGCCTGGATCTTACAGTGACATTCTCTTGCCAGCCCTTGCTCGAAATGAATGCGTGCAAGAGCTTGCTGGCGTGACAATCAACAAAAGGGCTCTTTCTTCAGTTCGAAAAGAGTGCACTATGCATCCCTTCAAGAACCTGAAAATTTTGACGTGTGGGGACAGATGTTCAGTAAGAGTGCGAGACTTGCTTGACGTTGTGCCGAATCTTGAGTGCATTGCAATTGACAAATGCTGTGACCAAGAACCTATTCAAATTCGCGAGCGCCTTAATGATGTCCTCCAGTTTGCCTCAGTGAGGCTCAAGCGGATCTGCATGCATGTTGGAGCGACTCGTGTCAGGAGATCTCTATTGCTAGCACTAGCCGATAAATTCCGACACCTGGAATCGGTTCAGCTATATTCATTGAGACCAAGCTACAGCTCCCGCGATCCGTCTCAACTCCTCGATGATGAGTTTGCACATGAATTCACCAGCCGGCTGCCGAATCTTAGGGCCCTTGAGCTTGAATTCCACGAGTCGTTGAGCGCTGAGGGTCTGATCAGTATAGGAAAGAACTGTCAACACCTCGAGCTTCTGGATCTGTATGGCTACGTAAAGTCCAAGCAATTTACGTGGAGAAGGAGGGTCTTGTTCAACTTTCCGCGATTCCGTGTCGAAAAAGAACCACTGTTTCCTCGATTGATCTGCCTAGTGCCGGTCGAGAAGTTGAAGCATCTTCCTCGTTCTATGCAGGAATACCACTTCCCAAGAATATTTGCCCAGTGGGAGCATTGGCATTTTGTGGTAGATAAGGAAGACCTGCGAATGGAATGGCGAAAGCAGCGACTGTACTTGCGATAGCAACTTTTCCTTTTTTTTATTTGAGGTTGCTCGCACGCCACCAAGATGAGCATCACAATTACAGGTGTGTCTGAGAAGTACATCTGCACTCGCCATGTACAATGAAGGAATACACTGGATACAAGGTCCAAAGTGTCGCGAGCCCCGCCAAATCAACGCCAATTCATAATGAGACCTCATTAAGCACCATGTCTGTACTCCATTCTATCAATCTTTTATTTTTGTATTCCGTATCTTTTCATTCAACGAACAGTCTTGTATTTTTTTTAAAACACGACCATGGTTCGTGTAAAAATAACGGAAGCGTCGACCATAAGAATTGGCGTCTACAACGACTGTCAGCAAAATAATCGAGCAAACATCGCCCTTTATCAATGTGAAACCACATTATGAGAAGAATCCAGCACCGGATTTAAACAAGTTGTATGACGTTTAACCGATTTTTATTCTGCTACGGCATCTCGTCTACAATGCTTGTGGCCTGTACACAGGCAGTTCTCAGTGATCGTCTCTCAAACGAAATAGTACTACATACAACCTTGTACACGGAAAATACCTAGATACATGAGCGCAAATTATCTTGCTCTTCTCGCACATGAAGTACAACCTGTGGTGTCAAGCCGCACAGTTGCACAGCCGCATCGAAAATCAGGGGAAGCACATGCGGATGAACCTCCGTGAAAGCATTTTAAAAGTCAAATGCACGATTGACATCATTCAAAAGGACTCATAAATAGGGACGAACCGCCAATGCTTCGTCATATTCTCTTTCTCAACTTAAACTTGCATGCATCGTATCCAATATCTGACTGACGGGTCACCCTCCCAAAATGACATGTGCGTATACGGTAACTGGTAAATTAATGCTTGAAGCATTTAAGTTTCTCGTCGCCCCCAACGGGCCCCAATGGCAAATATGCTTTCTCACTTACAAATTTCGAAAGATACATGACGCACCTTGTTTTTCTGATACCCGAAGTTCTTTCTGAGATACTGGAGCAGGTGAACTACAGTGATCGCGAGACACACTGGTGGTGGCCAGTTCCACGACGACGGCCGCGAGGCCCACGTACGCTGACCCGATGCCTGTTGGTCAACAAGCTGTGGTTCAATGAAGCGTCACGCATACTTTGGCGAGAAGGTGCCTCTCTAAGGTACCTCGCTTCAATAGACGTAGATGACAAGGAGAGATGGCAGCATTACGCCAAGATGATCAAACAACTCACCGTACCTAGCGTATATGAAGCGTATACGCGATTTCGATTCAGTGGATTAGAATCGCTTTCCATCATCCAGCATCCATCTTTAAGGTGGTTAGAAAAGGAACTTGGGCTGTTGGTGCCGACTTTGAAGGATGTTACGATTGATCGCCCGTCGATCGAGTCTATTGAAAAGCTTCAACGCGAGTGTCCGCTTGTTGAAAGTCTAGACCTGGATATCGACAAGCTAGATTCTGAAGAAGATTTGGAGAGACTCAAGCGGTGTTTCATGGCATTCCGTGCAGCGAGAGTAACGTTATCTGGACGTTACACTGACGTTCTCTTGTCGTCGCTTGCTCGAAATGAATGTGTGCGAGAGCTTATTGGCGTGGAAATAAACCAGGCCGCCGTTCTTTCGGTTAGAGAGGAAGGCGGTCTGCAGCCTTTCAAGAACTTGAGATTTTTGTCGTGTGGCGTCTGCTATTTAGTAAGAGCGCGAGACGTGCTCAACATTATGCCGAATCTCGAGAGTGTTAAAACCGGCAGATCTTGTTGTGACCACGCCCCTGTTCACGTTGAAACATGCCTTGATGATGTCCTGCAGTTCGCTTCGGTGAGGCTCAAGCGGGTCTGCATGGCTGCTGGATATTCTCATGTCAAGAAATCTCTGTTATTGGCACTGGCCAATAAATTTCGGCAACTAGAATCGATTCAGCTATATTCATGGACACCAGACTCCGAGACTCACGACTCGTCTGAAGATCTTGATGATGAGTTTGCTCATGAATTTACAAAATGCTTACCAAACCTTAGAGTCATAGAGCTTGAATTCCATGGGTCGTTGAGTGCTGAGGGTCTGATCGGTATAGGAAAGAACTGTCAACACCTCGAGCTTCTGGATCTGTATGGCTACGTAAAGTCCAAGCAATTTACGTGGAGAAGGAGGGTCTTGTTCAACTTTCCGCGATTCCGTGTCGAAAAAGAACCACTGTTTCCTCGATTGATCTGCCTAGTGCCGGTCGAGAAGTTGAAGCATCTTCCTCGTTCTATGCAGGAATACCACTTCCCAAGAATATTTGCCCAGTGGGAGCATTGGCATTTTGTGGTAGATAAGGAAGACCTGCGAATGGAATGGCGAAAGCAGCGACTGTACTTGCGATAGCAACTTTTCCTTTTTTTTATTTGAGGTTGCTCGCACGCCACCAAGATGAGCATCACAATTACAGGTGTGTCTGAGAAGTACATCTGCACTCGCCATGTACAATGAAGGAATACACTGGATACAAGGTCCAAAGTGTCGCGAGCCCCGCCAAATCAACGCCAATTCATAATGAGACCTCATTAAGCACCATGTCTGTACTCCATTCTATCAATCTTTTATTTTTGTATTCCGTATCTTTTCATTCAACGAACAGTCTTGTATTTTTTTTAAAACACGACCATGGTTCGTGTAAAAATAACGGAAGCGTCGACCATAAGAATTGGCGTCTACAACGACTGTCAGCAAAATAATCGAGCAAACATCGCCCTTTATCAATGTGAAACCACATTATGAGAAGAATCCAGCACCGGATTTAAACAAGTTGTATGACGTTTAACCGATTTTTATTCTGCTACGGCATCTCGTCTACAATGCTTGTGGCCTGTACACAGGCAGTTCTCAGTGATCGTCTCTCAAACGAAATAGTACTACATACAACCTTGTACACGGAAAATACCTAGATACATGAGCGCAAATTATCTTGCTCTTCTCGCACATGAAGTACAACCTGTGGTGTCAAGCCGCACAGTTGCACAGCCGCATCGAAAATCAGGGGAAGCACATGCGGATGAACCTCCGTGAAAGCATTTTAAAAGTCAAATGCACGATTGACATCATTCAAAAGGACTCATAAATAGGGACGAACCGCCAATGCTTCGTCATATTCTCTTTCTCAACTTAAACTTGCATGCATCGTATCCAATATCTGACTGACGGGTCACCCTCCCAAAATGACATGTGCGTATACGGTAACTGGTAAATTAATGCTTGAAGCATTTAAGTTTCTCGTCGCCCCCAACGGGCCCCAATGGCAAATATGCTTTCTCACTTACAAATTTCGAAAGATACATGACGCACCTTGTTTTTCTGATACCCGAAGTTCTTTCTGAGATACTGGAGCAGGTGAACTACAGTGATCGCGAGACACACTGGTGGTGGCCAGTTCCACGACGACGGCCGCGAGGCCCACGTACGCTGACCCGATGCCTGTTGGTCAACAAGCTGTGGTTCAATGAAGCGTCACGCATACTTTGGCGAGAAGGTGCCTCTCTAAGGTACCTCGCTTCAATAGACGTAGATGACAAGGAGAGATGGCAGCATTACGCCAAGATGATCAAACAACTCACCGTACCTAGCGTATATGAAGCGTATACGCGATTTCGATTCAGTGGATTAGAATCGCTTTCCATCATCCAGCATCCATCTTTAAGGTGGTTAGAAAAGGAACTTGGGCTGTTGGTGCCGACTTTGAAGGATGTTACGATTGATCGCCCGTCGATCGAGTCTATTGAAAAGCTTCAACGCGAGTGTCCGCTTGTTGAAAGTCTAGACCTGGATATCGACAAGCTAGATTCTGAAGAAGATTTGGAGAGACTCAAGCGGTGTTTCATGGCATTCCGTGCAGCGAGAGTAACGTTATCTGGACGTTACACTGACGTTCTCTTGTCGTCGCTTGCTCGAAATGAATGTGTGCGAGAGCTTATTGGCGTGGAAATAAACCAGGCCGCCGTTCTTTCGGTTAGAGAGGAAGGCGGTCTGCAGCCTTTCAAGAACTTGAGATTTTTGTCGTGTGGCGTCTGCTATTTAGTAAGAGCGCGAGACGTGCTCAACATTATGCCGAATCTCGAGAGTGTTAAAACCGGCAGATCTTGTTGTGACCACGCCCCTGTTCACGTTGAAACATGCCTTGATGATGTCCTGCAGTTCGCTTCGGTGAGGCTCAAGCGGGTCTGCATGGCTGCTGGATATTCTCATGTCAAGAAATCTCTGTTATTGGCACTGGCCAATAAATTTCGGCAACTAGAATCGATTCAGCTATATTCATGGACACCAGACTCCGAGACTCACGACTCGTCTGAAGATCTTGATGATGAGTTTGCTCATGAATTTACAAAATGCTTACCAAACCTTAGAGTCATAGAGCTTGAATTCCATGGGTCGTTGAGTGCTGAGGGTCTGATCGGTATAGGAAAGAACTGTCAACACCTCGAGCTTCTGGATCTGTATGGCTACTGGCCCTTTACAGGATGCTGGCCACTCCGGTTGAGAAAGCAGGTCCTGTTCAACTATCAGCGATTCTGTATGGAGAAAGAGCCACTGTTTCCTCAATTGATCTGCCTGTCGCCAACTGAGAGGTTGAAGCCTTTTCCTAGCTCTATGCAGGAATACCACTTTCCAAAAATATTCGCCCAGTGGGAGCATTCGCATTCTGTGGTAGAGAAATATGACCTGCGAATGCAATGGCGAAGGCAAGGATTGCACTGTAAATAGAAACTTTGCCCGTTTATCTGAACTTGCTCTGTTCATCATCAAGATGAGCATCACATGGGTGTGTCCGATAATTACATCTGAATCCGAGATACTGCAGCTTGTTGTTATGTATAATGAAGTAATTGCGATTCAGATCACAATGGGCCGGGGGATCAAGGGTCCAACTAGTACCGCGAACCTTTAACGCGAGCGCGCCGCATTCTCCCTGTGAGCGGCGATCGCTTTTATGCATAATGCGGTCCATATTCGGGCAGGTTTAACAGTCTTGTTTAGTCGACACTAGACCTCATATAGTATCGGCAACGGTGTTTTCTTGTGCTGTAGTCTTTTTTTACAAAATACTTGTATGGCAATTACGTGTGACAACATAGAATCTGGGGAAAAAATAAATTCAAAATAAAAATAATCATCTCTATAAACCACTTTTCTGCTGCTCATTTATCGCATGCCTTTTTAAATAGCTCAAAGAGACAATGCTAGGTTGAATCAAATCCCGAGTCGTTGTCGGATGAGATGGACGACACGTTGGACGACTTGCGTTCGACACTATATGGCTGCTGGCTGGGCTGGTACCTGTACCCTGCAGAACCTGCCGGGTGGTGCCTTGTATTAAATGAAGAAGATGATGTCGATGATGTATGCGATGTTGAATGGCCATGGCCATGGCCATGCGCGTGCTGGCGGTTGTGGAGCCCGCGGCTGTCGAGCCGCCGCTGGTGGTCGTAGTTGTTAGTAGTACCGGCAGTGGTAGAGTATTTGCTGGCCTCGTGGCTCTTGTAACGGGGGTGGTTGTAAGTATCTTCGGGCGTATCATTTAGCAGCATGCGTACATTCGAAATGGGTTCGCGACGGGCAGTCGTCGAGTGGTATCGCTGTGTATTGTTCAGTGGTGAGACGTTGCTTGCATTGTTGTGCTGCTTTGGCGGCGACGAAGACACTACTGTGACAGGGGTCGACGATTTCTGCAACTTGATCACTCCATTCTGCTCCGGCGCTTGGTCCTCCGTCAGCAGATGTTTTCGAGGGCGTCCTCGTCGTCGCACAACCCCTTCAGCCACGTCCTTGGCCTTACGCAGCTCCAGTGGCGACTGGCCTGGTGCATACTTGCGTGGTCGGCCACGACCTTTTTTCTTTCTATATTATTTCAGTTAGCATTCTTGGTCTGAGAAGAAAAAAAATCCCAAAATTCCCCAGAAAAAAAAAATCTCTGCCGTCTCGTGTGTGTGTGTGGCTTTTTTCAATGTTCAGCCTCTCCCCTGAAAGTAGATTGCTACCCCGGAGGTTGGTGATGGTCGACAGGCACACGAAGAGCAACCTCATTGCCCGCCGTGCATTGTTTAGGATCCAGGGCCGCTAGAGAGCATCAGATGGAATTTAGCCGACCCTGAAAATCCAGCAATATGTCTCCCATTTGCAGTTTCGTCATTTGACATTAAAAAATGTCTGTCGGCCACGCTCTCATCCAGGATCCAATTAGACACACAAGAAAAATTTCTCATTTCAAGGGCCGCTGGAAAACCCGACACACACGAGACTTATGACGTCAACACACCATTTCGATTCGGCATGGAACTCTTCAAAGGGATTTCTGGTAATGGGAAACTTACAATGCTGTATCGTTTGAAGTGTCCATGATGGCTAGAGTTAGTGTTAGTGTGATTTGATCGTTTGGGGGGAAGAGAGAGGAAAAGTAGGATTAGGATTAGGGGAGGAAAAGGGAAACACATACCGTCAGCGCCCTCATAGTCGGTCATTTTTTTGTACGCTCTTAAAAGGAGTATAAAGATTTGATAAAACGCAAACGGATTTGAGAAAAAAAAAGCGAGAGTTTCGTTATTTCCTTGGTGCTTTTGAAATTGTAGTTGGAGCAATCTAGTATCGAGTGTGTCGAAATATATCAAGTCGTTCGTCGAGTACCGTTCGTATCGTCGTTTTTATCAGTATTAGTCGGTGAATAATCTTTCCTGGGTGTATGATTGTAACAAAAAGCTGTAATTGAGATTTGACACCCTATAAGGAAAGAAAAATGTAGTTCAGGGTTGAATGGCAAGTTCCGGGATAGACACTCCATATATATATTCTGATTTTTTTTTTCTCTTTTACATCTGTATCATGTACGATGGTTGACAAGCGCGTGGCAGGGCAAACGTCACACATATAATTTTTACATAACAAATCTGATATAATCCCATTCTACTTATCCGTACATTACATGCACACCAAACATTGATTATCCCTAAAACACGAGATCTAAGGTACAGTACACATAGAACGAGAGAGAAAGAGACAGCCGAGTAGGAGACACATAAAAATAAAATAAAAACAAAAGTGTGTGAGTGTTCTTCCCTGCCGGGGGCCTGCATATTGTTTTTGTTCATTATATCCGTATTGTCAAACAATGCATGATACTAGTAATCTCCAAAATCGTAGTTTTTCAAGCGTGAATATCGTAGATATACTACTAAGAATATTCAGGATAATTTTAGATTATCATAGTTGATCCCTTTTTTTCCCTGTTTATCAGATTGAAAAGATAAAATAAAAATAAATAGATTTATTAGATCAGCGTATTTTAAGCAGTGTTCATGTGTGTGTGTGTGTGTGTGAATTGCGCACGCGCCTACAGGAGTAAAAGGACCCAACGGTCTAGAAGCTTTTTTTGTGACCAGAAACCTATGATGCTGTTGTGCTTGGTGCAGATTTTCTTCTTTTTCCGAGTTTTCCCAGTTGCGTCATACCCGTTTTTGTATTTAATCTCCATTGAACAATCTGAATGGGCAGGCACTCTGGCCGGCACACACCCTCAGACACTAGTACTCCTACAACTGAACTAGAACAACAATGCACTGATTCAAATGCAGTGGGCAAAGCTTCCCCTTTTTTCCCCTATCCTATTGTCCGATATATTTTTTTAGACATTTTGGTTCGTCATGAAATGTATTTCCATATGTAATAAAATAACTAACAGTTGTAAATACAAATTCAATCTCCTAAACCCAAAGACTATTATTGCAAGGCAAATGCAGTTCATTCAAACATCTAACAGGTAGAATGTCCTCTTTCCCCCTCCTAGAACTCCGGGATAAAAAACAACTTTTTTTGCATGCTTCTAGACTTGCAGCGCAGGTGGTCGTTCTGGACCAAACATCGGTTTACTCGCATTCGTGTCGCCACGGCCAAACGTAAACGACCCTACTCCAGAATCGTCATTATTGTTTGACGCATCACAATCATCGCCGCGCCGCTGCTGGTGCTGGTGGTACCCGCCGCCGTTCACCCCGCTGAACATGCTCTCCACAACCTCATTCCACGCGGGCCGGTGCTCTGCGGTCGAGTGGTGGATCGGGCAGTCAGTGTCATGACAGTCATGCTCGCCTTTACTGGCAAATTCTAGCAGCACCTCTGCAAAGGTCTTGCCTGTGAGATCAAACCCAAATTGCTTTTTGAAAAAATCAGCAGTTGCAGGCGCATAGGAGAAGTACTCGTGAATGACATTTCGCAACCGCTTCGGAGAAATCTCAGGAATATTCTCTCGATCCGCAGAATATGGCGGGGATGGTGCTTCTTTTTCCTCGCCTGCTGCTGTTGATGTTGATGTTTGGCGTGCCTCTGGCGGTTGATCGACGTCGCTGCCATGTTTGCCATCGCGGCTCTGCTGGGGCTCAACACTTCCAGGGCTGATCTTCGTGTCAGACGACAGTGCACTGCCATTCGGTATGTTCCCTCCCGTGACGATCTGTGTTGGCTGCTGTGGAATTAAGGGTGTTGCCGCAGCCAATATGCCATCCCGTTCTTTGCCAGCTTGTGCACTTTCATCTTCCGGCACAGATCGCTCCTCCTTTTTATTGTTCTTCTTCTGGGACAATCCCTCCCGCTTATCTTGCGCCTTCAATTGATCATCTGCCAAAGATTTTCCCGAGCCTTTGCTTGTAGTGCTGGATGGAGCTGGTCCAAGCACCCCGTCAGCATGCAGCTTGAACAACCCTTTTTGAGCCGTAGGAACCGCTTCGAATAAAGCAATGGCATGCAAGCGAGTCAGCTCCTTGAAACGTTCAAACAGTGCTCGGCCATCCAGATGGCCATCCTCGTCAAATGTGATGTGTTTCATAGTTTCAGCTTCAATCTTGTCGATCGGCTCAAACATTCGGAAAATCATAGTCGGATCCCAAACCTTGCCCAGATCCTCTTTCGAAAAATCGCCATTCTTAATACTTTCCAGCATTCGAAGCATCGCTTCTTTCTGAGACATGAGCTGCTCAACACTATATAGCCTCAAAAGCCATAGATCTTTCTCGGCTACTAAAGTGCTACTGCTGGCGGATAGTTCAGAGTCGGTAGGCGCCGCTACTGATGATGATGTTGTTGTTGTTGTTGTTGTCATGTCCCTCTTACCAAGACTACTTGAGACTGCAGTGGGTCTCGTGGTGCTACTAGTAGTCGCTTTTGATGTTGCAGCTGCCGTGATAGCGTCCGCCGCCTCGCCAACGCTCTCGTGTTTGTCCCGCAGCTTGCTCATAGCTTCTAATGGATCTTTCGATGAAAATATCTCCATATACGACTCTGTAAGCACCAATGCCCGATTGCGAGTGACTTCGAGTTCTTCGTGTAGACTCTTACATTTGGCAGCATATATGCTATAAAGCAAATCCTTCTCGCTCAGTACATGTTCAAAGAGCTCAGCGCGAGCTCTATATTGCTTTAGAATAGCAGTCAGCATGCTCTTCCAGTCCTCTTCTCCCAAAGAGCTGGCCTTGAACTTTTCAATAACATCCGAGTATGTTTCCAGTAACCCATCCAGAGACTTGAGGATAGGTGCAAGATTGCGCGAATTGTCAACATTGCCTTGTATGCGTTCGTTGATGTATTGTGAGTAACCTGAAGTGATATCTTGTGCTGCTAAAATAGCTTCTGCATTAGCTGCTGCAGTGACTTTCCAAGCCGCCTCTTGCTGAGATGTTGGTAATGGTGGTGGTATTTGGTTCTGTGTAGGTGTAGAAATAGAAGTCACTGGAGACGACGTTGACGGCTTGGTCACAGTAGCGGCCCTCGCTAGCCGTTCTTCTAAACTCGTATTTCTCTTTTCAAGAAGGTCGACTGTTTTCTGCAAATCTTTATTCTCATACTCCAGATCCTCGACTTTGTTGACTAGTGCCTTGCATATAACTTCAATCTTTTGGCGGCGTATTGCCTCTTGTTGATATTCACTCTGCGTTTGCTGCCGCAGCGTTTCCAGCTCCAGTTTTTGAATACGCATCTTACTGAATTCAATTTCGAGTCGTGAAATCTGGCCCTTGAGCAGAGCATAGTTGGCTTCCAGAGCGGTTTGACGATCCGGAGTCTTAGTGTGCGACATGATCGATTTCACTGCTTGGCCCCCAGCGTAATCGATTTCATCCATGATATAGCGCTGCTCTTGAAACTCATTGTACACAGATTCGTCAAGCCCGGCAATGACCATCTCTGTTATGCGTGCTAGCGGGTCATCTTTCTCGTCTTCTGCTACCCAGTGTCGCTTGTACTCGGCCCACGAGTTGAACCCTGTCAGCTCTTCAAACACCCGATTCTGCCTCGCGAGGTACTCGTCTCTTGACATCAGCATAGGGTGAGAGAAACCCGATTTGGTCGATAGATCTCGCATTGGAGGCAGCACATTTTGAACCTTTTCCGCCTCTTGTTTTTGCCGCCGCGACAGCTTATATCGCATGATGTTCTCGAGATCAGGCGTGAACAGAGGCTCTTTGGCTCGAAATTGTGAAGCAGACTCTTGACTCGGAGCCGTTGTCCGTCGCACTTCCGTCGGGGGTGGAGATCTTAATGCCGTACTCGCAGCAGCATTCGTGGTGGTGGAAGTTGTTGTATCCGGGGTCATCGTCGTGGACGTTGACGACGGTGAGGACAACAACGGCTGGTTTGCAGCTGTGATAGGGTGTGACGACTGGGTATTTGATGTGCCATTCTTCTTCTGGCTCGAGGGCATTATAAATAAGAAGTCCCACAGATAATCAGACGCACCTTGTGGATCCTAGAAGCGACGAACTGATGAGGCAACTAGAACTGCGTTGTGAGGATCGTTATACACGCCATGGGCTACTACTAACACTCACGGCTAAACATTTTTTATGGGGCATATTCTCTCGCGTGGCCATCATTTCCCTGGGGCACATACTTTTAATATTAAGGTCATCCATGCACATCACCACCAGTGCAATTTAATATATACACCATTCAAATAGCTACTTTGATTCTATATATGTTCTGTGGCCATTGGAGGTCTAGTCAGAGCATGGTAGGCTGTATATTAGATGTTCATGCGCTGATTCTGTTGTCTCTGGCTCATGTGTTTGATCTAAGCTCCAGGAAAAAAAACAGCCCCCAACGGGTGGCAGAATATGGATATAAATATACATCCCTTTGGAGTACAATGAGATTTCCAAGCCATCTAGTTAATCAACAAGTTTTACCTCATTCTATTCGAATTTGGTTAGACTTGTCAATAGATGTATCCATCATCAGATCGTAGCGCTGGCCCCTCTAATAAAAAAAATAAGAAGAGGAATGTCTCACCGACCAAACTCCCAACGCGTGCGCAACTCAAATAAGCTTCTCTTCCTTAAGCTGCTGGCGAATACGTGGGTGAGCGCACTGGCCACGATGTTTCGGCTCTGCGGTTCCTTTTGGAAGCGCATCTATTTTTCTCACATTCCTACCCACACATCTCGGCTAATCTTTATAGTTCAGATACCCTTTTTTTTTTTTTGAAACCTACCTACCGTCGTCTCGTCGTCGAACGTCTCTCAGCTGGTATATAACCTGCTTGTCTGTGCATCTGACACAGCATCACAGTTAATAAAAATGTCGACGACCGTCAGCGAGATTCGCAAACGTCGAAATACACATACCCGGCGCCCCTCAGATATCCCGCCTGATACGGACAGCCTAGAGGACGTTATTCTATACAAAGTCGACAAGTTTCTATACAACCTGGAATCGCGGCTCGATCAGCTTGAAGAATACGGCTTAGCAAAGTTAGGCCTGGTGGACGAGTCGGTTAGTGCTGCTTATAATACCCTCACAAATGTTAGAAATGAGGTGATCGGCAATGGCAAAAAACGAGCCGAGTCGTTGCTACGCATAGTTCAAGAGTACAGCTTGCCCGCACTGGAAGAAGAAGAACTGCTGAGTGCACGACTGAGCGTTGGCTTGAAGCATTTGGAAGAGAAACTGGCACATATCGAGGCCACCTGCTTTGAAGTGGTTGATGGCAATCTGGCTATCGGGTTTCAAAAGGCACTGCAATCGGCGGCATCTCGGCTATTGACTTATGACGAGCTGCCGATCCAGTGGAGAGATAATCCTTATATTATTCGAGGTTATCGATTCAGTAAAGGCTATGCTGAGTGCGTGCGAAGCATGATTTCCATTCACAATGAGACGTGCAATATATGGACACATCTCATTGGCTTCTTTGTGGTGCTTGGGCTCGCGTTTTACCACTTGCCCACAACGCTATCATGGGCCAATTCGAGCTTTATGGATAAGACTACCATGGTTATCTTTTTGGTTGCTGCCATGAAGTGCCTTATTTGCTCCACCATTTGGCATACATTTGGATCCTTTTCTCGGCTGCGCCTCCGAGATAACTTTGCATGTGTTGACTACACTGGCATTACGACGCTCATTGCAGCGTCGATCCTCACCACAGAGTACTGTGCTCTGTACTGTAACAGCTATGCTCGAACCATATACATGAGCGTGACAGCATTATTTGGCATTATTGGCGCGGTGCTCACTTGGATGCCTGCATTCAACGATAAGGATGGGCGCCTGAAACGGACCCTATTTTTTGTGTCATTTGCAGTGGCAGGTTCTTTGGGCTTTTTCCACGCTGCTGCTCTTCACGGCTTCTCGGCCACATTTGCATTTTATTTGCCTGTATTGAAATCTCTCATGTGCTACGGAATTGGTGTGGTGGTTTACTCGCTGCTCATTCCAGAGCGATGGTGCCCAGGAGGGATTTTTGACTACTTTGGCATGTCGCATAATCTTTGGCACGTCAGTGTGTTTGGAGGAATTTACTACCATTATTTGGCAACTGTCACTTTGCTCGAAGGTGCCAGGGCATACTCGTGCGCCGCATAATGTCGTCTTGCATTTCAACTCTCTTTTTTTTGTGCGTCTCCGTACTAATCTAATGAAACTATTCGTAATGTCATAGAAATATCATCATCATTAATGTATTCTGATTCATTTAATTATCGTCTTTCAGGTTTTGAACTAGCTCGACAAGTTCATCCCTGGTGGTGCCGTCAGCTGGATATATAAGACGCTGGTGGAGTATTAGTACCGTCTACCATACGCGAAAACAAAATCAAAAAAAGACTTACCCGACTCAAGTAACCCTTCAGCTGGTCATCAGTCCATTTTGAAGGATCGCCTTTCAGTTCTTCATCAACTTCTTTCTTAGGCAGTGTCTTTTTTTTCGAACCTTCGACCGTGAGTTGAGGGCTGGAGACGGTGAATGCGAGCGTGGTGGCGACCACCACAATCGCACCAAACGCGAGCGTCAGCTCTTTGGCATGCTGACGGATTGACCGATCGATTGAGGTCATGGCAATATCGGTAAACGTGGCGAACGAACTTGCGATATCAGCTGAAACAAGCAGAAATCCGACTGGCGACAGTAACAGGAGACCAAGTTGAGTCAATGTCCAAATGTCGTCATCTTGGCGCATGTGGCATTGGGGGGCAGGATCTCGAGTGCGGCTGGGAGGATGAGAGCGAACGAACGGTGCGACACAAAAAACGTTTCCCCCAAACCCTGCAGCCAACGCTTCTTTAAAAACTCTCAATCTCGAAAAAATTATGACTCTCGCAATATAAGCATCGGGGTCCTACAATATACAATCTTTTGGGATTCATCCATTTGTGGGCGGGAAAGCAGTGAAAACAATGGACAATGACAAGTATATACCGGTGATCCAGGCTGCGGGTCATGAGGGATCGGTGCAAAGCGTCGATGGAGACATGTTCATCAAGGCGAATGCAAAAGACCAGGAAGTCGCAATATATGCGTATATCGCCGATGACACTAATGAATATGCTGCCGATTTGCAGCTAATCACCTGGCCCTATATGGGGATCCTCACCGAGCTCGAGCTCAGCAGCAATGCAGCTTCCTCGACTTTAGAACAGAAAGTAAAGCAAGCCGAAGAGTCGCAGGACGTGTCGGAGATCCAGGATATAGTAGAAAAGAGCAAATCGAACGGGGCGGGGCTGGTACTAGTGAACGCCACGAGTGGAATCAAAGAGCCCAGTGTGCTGGACGTGAAATTGGGCAAGAAGCTATGGGACCATAAGGCGTCCGAGGAGAAACGCAAGCGGATGGAGCAAGTGGCCAACTCTACGACCAGCGGCTCGATGGGGATGCGCATAGCAGGGATGAATGTGTACGATTGCAGCGACCAGAGCCGCACGGCTTATGACCGCATGTTTGGGCGTACAATTACTGAAGATGAAGTGTCAGAGAGATTGGACAAGTTTTTCGCACCAGGGTTCGATGTCGAGATGAAATTGGCAGTGTGTGGTGGAGTAGTGAAGGAGCTGGAGTTCATCTACGATGTTATGCGGACGAAAGAGATGCGGCTCGTCAGCTCGAGCATTCTGATATGCTACGAAAGCGACCCACAGGAGTTTCAAAGAAAAATTGAAACCCAGGATGACAATGGGGAGCATGGTCTGTTCAATTGCAAGTTGATTGACTTTGCTCACACGTACATGACACCCGGACAGGGCCCTGATGAGGACTTTTTGGAGGGTGTTTCCAATTTGATCAAGTGCTTTAGAGAACTAGAAGAATTATACGATAAACAGGCTGAAAATAGCGTTAAATAGTTATATACATATACTGTACGGTACACAAATGTATAAATGTATAGGTGGATTACAATCTATGCACAGCCGTACACTTATCCCAAAACGGAAACGGCGCCCTAACTAGTAAGAAAAAGGCTCAATTCGCGCGTAAATCTCAGCACCAGCATTTTCGGAACTCCCACCCACCCACTCATACCAAATCGCCGACACTCCATAGGACCACCCGCACATCACAGGTCGAATACTACAGAAATGCCAGCTGAGATCAAGGACATCAAGTACTTCCTCGAAGTCGCCCGACGAGCCGACGTCAAGTCCGCCACCATCAAGAAGAACGGTGCCATCACCAAGTTCAAGATTCGAGGTTCCCGAAACCTTTACACCTTGGTCCTCAAGGATAAGGAAAAGGCCCAGAAGTTGATCCACTCTCTTCCACCAAACCTCACCACCTCGACCATCTCCAAGAAGGCTCCAAAGGTCAAGCGAAACTAATTTTCTCGATTAAACCCCTTTGCACCTTTTTACGACTTTAGAGACGACCGACTTATCATAACCTGGAAGAAAAAAAATCCCATTCCCCCAAAAAAGTTTTCACTTCGACAATTGCAGACAAACTAATTGAGAAATCGAATCGCCGATGGACGCATTTCTAACGATTTATTGAGGTGGATTTTTGTCTTTTTTAATTATTTGTTGAGATTGTCAATAATTTAATGAATTGAATAACGATTCTTGTACAGAAAAGTGCCCGATTAATGAATGCGTAGATCGCCCAGCATTGATAGTTACTGACAGAATAGTAATTATTAATGGTCTCGTTGACTATCTGAGATAGAAAAATGCCAATTGCTATAAATTGCAAGTGTTACACATGTGTACTGCTCGATTAGAGCGCGGTCATTTGACAAAACTGCCCATTTATTGCTATATATCACCCATTAAAGAAAAATAAAACAGATGCACGCACTAAAATATTACAGGCTTATACAGAAAAAAAGAGAAACAGCTGTTGAAGCTGGTCCAGAAAAAATCACTTGTTTGAAATCAGGGTGTGTTTTTAAAAAAGAATGAGATGAAACGGGTCAAAGATCAAGGAGCTTCTCCACACGCGGATCGGAGCACACATAAATGACTTTAGCACCAGCAGCATCAAAGCCATTGAATCCGCTGGCCGCAGCTAATGTGTATGCGCCCATATTGTCAAAGTACAACCAGTCGCCGACATCAATTGGCAGCGGCAGACGGCTAGACTTTGAGATGCAATCCAAGCCATCGCAGGTCGGCCCCCACAATGACATTTCGTACTTGCCCTGACAATTGAGCTCCGATCCGTGCAAGAATTGAGCCGAATCGCCGGTTCTCGCCCGCAAAACGCGTGGCACTGGATGCTGGTGGTCAAACATGATGCAGTTCAAATTGCCGTACACTCCATCGTTGATGTAGAGCATGGCTTGGCCTGCCTCTTCGTCGACCCACCGGCGTCCAATGACATTGGTAGCAAGAGAGAAAGCGTCAGCGACAAAGTACCTGCCAGGTTCAGCAATGACTCGCACCCGAGGGTCCGGGAAGTACTGCTCTAGGGCAGTTCGCAAAACGGTAGCCGTTTTTTCAAACGACTCGCTCTCAAACCCACCACCAACATCCAAAACCGACATTTCGTAGCCCAAGTTATCTCGCGCATAGTCAAACAAGGTACGAGCATTGATTATAGAGTGGGCATAAGTGTTGCTATCAGTGGAGCCGCTGCCCACATGGAAAGCCACTCCAGCAACATTGAGCCCCAGCTTTTTGGCGAAATCCAGCAATTTAAAGCTGGACTCCATACTCGCACCGAATTTAACACTCAGTCGGCACAATGCAGTCGAATCATCAGTCATGATTCGTAGCAAGAGCTTCGCGTTGGGATAGACGCGCTTGCACTTGATGAGTTCGTCTGCATTGTCAAATGTCGTCATCTCCACCCCATGCCTTTCGGCATATTTCAAATAAGAAGGAGTCTTGCAAGGATTGGCATAGATGATTTTCGATGGGTCCACCCCGAGATCAAGAACAGTCTTGATTTCTCGCATGGAAGCACAGTCAAACCCCATACCAAGCCGAGCAAACAACTCAACCACTTTGGCATCGCCATTGCACTTGATAGCGTACATTGGCTCCACCCGTGGTAAGTGTCTGGTCCACCGCGTAAATTGACGGTAGACCATACCCAGATCTGCAACAAAGAAAGAATCGGCGGCGTTGTAATAAACGTCATTGTCGTCGTCGCTAGACTCAATAGAGCTCTCGCTCATGGTCAACGACGCAACTTCGTCCAAACTTTCAACATCGTCGAGTCTTGCTCTGAAAGCATTTGCAACTAATTGGCTGCTGTATTTTTGCTGCTCCCAGTCTTTCAACACATGGTCGACTGGGACGCCGTTCTCATCAACATGGTCGTCAGTAATGTCATAGTATCGGACATGTTGAACCAAACTAGTAGCCATATCTTCGCAAATAAGTTCTTTGTCAATTCAGAATCTGGTAAATTGGTGCCTGGTCTCAAGAGACGCTTCTTCTTATTATCCCGGTTTTTTCGTAAGCTTTTTAGATTTTCTTTAATGACCCTCGAAAGCGAGGGAAATCACAATATAGACTGTCAAGCGGCAACCCTCGTGCGACGGAGAATATAAACCAAATAGATGGCAGGTGTCTTGATCTTTTATAAATCTATGGGAGAGAAAGGAAAAGGAAAGGTGGGTGAGAGATTTTGTATTTCGGCACTTCAGTGATCGGCGATGGACCACAATATACGCTTGAAATTTCGCATCAGCAAGCGGGCCAGCAACTCAAGCGGGAAACGTTGCTGCACGACGGGCAACTTTTTTGCCCTCTAAACCACTTGAGAGCTGCAGGTTTCTAAACACTCAAAAGAACGCAATAAGATCTATGAGTTGTTTTATTTTTCCTAGAAAGTAAGGGGCTGTGGGTTTTATCCATGGCTTTAGTACTACTGAACCATCGAGTAGCAACAGTTGCGGCGCCCAGTACGCTGAGACCTTAAAATTCTCTCAAGTATCTCCAAATAGTTGACCGTTTACTCGAGTCAATACCCGGGGAAACAAGCCCACTTTTGTTCAGCCTCGACTCACTTTTTTCATCTCGCTAAACTGCACGTCAAAAAAAAATCCATTCGAGACACGTGGGGCTGATGGCCGTTATATTTTTCACCTGCTCGGTCTCCGTGGCAACGCGAGAGATGCGGCGCTAAGGGGCTGAAATTAGGACTCCAACCGCTTTAGGGTCACATTTTTACAGTGCCTTGCTCGCTTGAATGATGAAGAGGATATGTACTGTAGTGTGAATGTATACGGCATTTGTTCTAAACGTACGTACTTTGTGAGCTTTAGTAGCATGGGACAGTTGAGAGAGGGTTCGAGGAATTGCGGCACTAGGTCGTTATTGTGCGATTGTACAAATTAGTGGGATATCTTATAGCCTGAAAAGAAGCTTGAATTCTCCTTTGAGCTAGGTTCTGGGCTATAGTGGTTCAAGATTCCGGTGGACAAAACCAGCGAAAAACGCCACAATGCGTGAGGCTCGGACCTTTGCAGGTATCACTATTGCTTCTATATCGACCACATCGTGATTCAACAAGAGGAACAAAACAACTAGATGTACACTTCGGGTATTCGGAAAATATACGTGCTTCGTTCGCGCTATTTTCAAGTTTTGAGGGATTTTTGTTTGAGCCATATTATGATTATTTTCTCTGAACCACATATCATCATCGGTGTGTTGATCTTTGGACTTTGTGGTACACATAGCATCCTAATACCCGTAGAGAGGCTTGTCTCTTTGCATATAACCAAGCACACGAGAACATTAGATGCAAAATCCCGCAATGGATAACGTGATTGTGGCGCTGCTACTGGGCATTCCTTCCGCTCTCACCGACTCTTCCGTATTATAATACCTCCATAGCCCCTTGTTTCTAAAACATTTTACCCTCTTTTTGGCACCTGCTGCCTTTTGGGGTCTCCATAGTTGCCTCGTTGGAGACCAGGACAGCTGCCGCTGACGCTGTCTTGCCCGGCTCTAAGACGGTAATGCCAACTTTCCCATTGTCCTCCTTCGAAAAATATACCCCTGGTTTAACCTCAGAGATTGTGACCATCGCGACCGTCGCTTTCGGTTTTACTGAAAACTTAAGAAAATAGGTCTCAACGTGAGCAGGGCTGCACGCCCGGGAAACTGTGATGCAGTATCCGGTCCCCTCAAGCCAATATACAGTAGCTCCAGTCGAGGAGAGCGTAGACACTTCCTTTTTGTGCTAGAATATGTTCACATGCATAGCCATCCTCGCGGTTTTACAACAGAAGGTGATGCGAAAGCAGCTAGATCTCGCTCATTCCGTGCCTTGTCTCACTACAGGCGAGGCTGAACTCCAAGCAGGAAAATTTCAGAGCGCATCAAGTTGACAAGAGACCAATGAGTATACGCAAGGGTAAAGTCCACTTCCAACAAGATTTTGGCGACGATAGTCCATTATTTTCGCTTGCATTCCATCCCGAACAAAAGATCTATGCCACCGGATTCGCAACTGGCCGTGTGACAGTTCAATCTTACGACGACGAGGGCAAGATTGAGACGAAATGGACGACGCAACGACACAAGAACGGTAGTTGCCGTGCTTTGATGTTTGACCAAACTGGCGAGCACCTATTCTCTACGGGTCTTGACAGGCAAGTCAAGCGTGCAGACACCGAAACGGGCAAAGTCGTGGGCAAGGACAAGTCGAGCCTTGCGTCTGATCCGAACGTGATGGTGGTCAACGAGTCGTATCTCGTCATTGGCGATGAAAATTCCAATCTGTCAATATTCGACCAACGTACGATGAAACGAGTGATATATGTGCCGGATCTGCATATCCAAGAGGACGAAGGACGAAAAGAGCGCATGCCGATCTCGAGCATTGTGGGGCTAGATTTCAAAAACAAGTATCACTTCCTTACTACTGGCGGGCCGACAGTTTCACATGTGGACATTCGCAAACCCGATAAGAAATACCTCAGTGTCGACCAGGGCGATGAGATAGCCAGCGGGTGCTTGGCGTCTGACAATCTCTCTGCATTCGGCATGATGGAAGGGATCGTGTCGATATTGGATAACTCCTACCTCAAGGATGACATGGATTGTATCACCAGGATCAGACTCAGTCCCGATAGTATAGATTGCTTGATTGCGGGCGAACAGGAAAACGAAGTTTATGCCGGTGGTGGGGACGGCATTGTAAGGAAGTTCAATGCCAAGGCGAGCAGGGTCGAAAAAGTTGAGTACAAGCACGGCAAGGATGCTGAAATTAGCATGCTCGACTTTGATTGTGAATACAGGCTCGTGAGTGCTGACCTTGAACGGCTGAAAGTGTGGAAGAAAGATGACGAAATTGAAGAAGATGAGGACAGCGATGAAGATGAGCCGAAGAAACGAAAGAAGCAAAAGAAGAACAAAAAGCCGCAGACCGGGTCTTACAATAAGGGCAACCATGGTGTAGCTCAATTCTCTGATCTATAATTGTATATGGTATTTCAAAATATATATATATGTACAGTATGAAATAGGCTAAAAAAAAAGGTTACAACATGCCAGCCAATCTCAACAGGTAGTCACCAAATGCACCGGCCCAGATGACGTGGCCAGTGTTGATATTGTTGACAAACCAGTACCAGCAGTTCTTCGGGCTGTCAAGGTCGACTTTCTTGATCATGTTGAATAGTCGATAAGTTGCAATGCCAACACCGGCAAAGAACATTGGTCCCATAGAGTTGAAAACACCGGCAGCGATCAACAATCCAATCTGGGCGTAGCCAAACTTTTCGAGAATGGGCTTCGTTCGCTCACCCCACTTCAATGCCGTCGACTTGATACCGGCCTTGATATCAAAGACCTTATCCTGGTGGGCGTAGATGGTATCGTAGATCATGCACCATGCAAAGGAAGATGCGTGAAGTGCTAGCATAACTGGCAATGGCCAAATGTGCATAGCAGGGAACCCAAGTGAGGCACCCCATGTGAAAACCGTGGAAAGGCATATTTGTGGGTAGTACGTGAATCGCTTGAACAACGGGTATGCAAAGACTAAGGGAAGCGACGCAGCTGCGAGCCAGAAACATCCCGGAGGAAGGCAGAGCAGCACACCCAGTGCACCAAAGCATTGGGCGCCGAGAAAAGTCACCGCTTGTGGTACGGATACCCTTCCAGACGCAATTGGCCGCATTGCGGTTCTCTCTACTTGATTGTCAAGGTTTCGGTCCAGGAGATCGTTAATGGTACATCCGGCGCCTCGCATTAGTAACGCGCCGACTCCGAAAAGTGCTAGAGTTGAGACTGTCGTCGCGAGTGGAGCAGCTGTCGTGTATGCAGCCATTGTGATAGACCACGTACATGGCGAGTAAAGGAGCCATGTACCAATTGGCTTGTCTATTCGGGCCAGCTCGGCATATGGTTGAACTTTAACTGGCAGCGAGTTTACAAGCCGCTGTGGAAGCGTGGGCGGGGGAACTGCCGTTTGTGCAGCTGACGCTTGCTGTCTAAGTAAAGAAGATGTGGTGAAGGACCTCAGCAAGGTGGATCTCGCCAACGCAGCCGACGGTCTATTGTAGATCAGCATCTCTCTCTAAAGCGATCCGGTAAAATTAAAGTTGTGAATCGCGTCTTTAATCTCGCTCCGCGATTCTCTCATCCAGGGGCCGCGCGAAGAAAAGTTTACAACACCAAAATAAAAATTATAATTACAAGAAAAAAATCCAGGGATCGAAGGGGATCGAGACGAGCACAAAGAAAACCACGCCATTTATTTCACACTTCTTGAAACTTTCTTTCGACAACGAGATTTTTTTTGGAGCACACAAAAGTTTGTCTTGGGTAGCAATTATTCTCGGAAGTTGCAAAGAAACATGGACGCAGTATACTCAGTGACCGTCACCGCTCCGGTGAACATTGCGGTATGTACTTGCTCGGGACACATTCACACACATACGCAGACAACCCCCCCTGAGTGTTGTTGGAAACGAGATATGCTAATTCGAAACAGACCATGAAATATTGGGGTAAGCGAGATGTCGCACTCAATTTGCCGACCAATTCGTCTATCTCGGTTACACTTTCGCAAAAGGATTTGCGAACGATAACGTCAGTTGTTGCGGCAGCGGGCAAGTACACGTCGGATCAATTGTACTTGAACGGCCAGCTGGTCAACGTTGCTGAGAACAAGCGAGTCACTGCGCTCCTGACAAAGATGAGAGATTTGCGAGTGGAAGTCGAGAAGGATGCAAAGGCCAAGGGCGAAGATAAAGTGCCGCTCAGTAGGTTTCCGATTCGAATCGTATCGGAGAACAACTTTCCTACCGCTGCGGGTCTAGCATCTTCAGCCTCTGGCTACGCCGCCATGGTGTATGGCCTAGCCAAGCTTTATGAACTGCCTCTTTCTGATAGCGATCTTAGTGTGTATGCTCGACAAGGCTCAGGTTCTGCTTGCCGATCTCTGTTTGGCGGCTTTGTTGCATGGGAAATGGGATCTCAAGCAGATGGGTTGGACTCCAAGGCAGTCCAGATTGCAGACAGCTCGGAATGGTCAGACATGCAGGCTTTGGTGCTTGTCGCATCTGCCGATAAGAAAGATACCCCATCTACACAAGGAATGCAACTTACTGTGCAGACTTCTGAATTGTTCAACTACCGAGTAAACAATGTCTGTCCTACGCGATTCGAAGAGATGGCCAAGACCATCAAATCCAAGAACTTTGAAAAGTTTGCTCAACTCACTATGCAAGATTCCAATCAATTCCACGCGACCTGCTTGGACTCTACGCCCCCAATCTTTTACATGAACGATACCTCTCGAGCATGCATCCGTGTTGTGGAGCAGATCAACGCACTTGCCGGTAAGACCGTAGCCGCATACACGTTTGACGCTGGTCCAAACTGTGTCATTTACTACCTCAAGGAAAACGAGAACTTGGTGTTGGGATCTCTCAAGTTTGTGCTTCCAAATGCTGATGGCTGGCAAAATCGGCCTCATGTCCAGGCGTTCTCGTCTGAACAGTATGATCAGCGGTGGTTCGAGGCAGTCGCCAATGGCATTAAGGGAGTTATTTGCACTGAAGTGGGCCCGGGTCCTGCTATTGTGCAAACTTCCCTCGTTGACCGACATGGCGACCCTATTTTGTAGAAAGAACGTATCTTCAAACCTAGATCTAATTGAAAATGGGGTTATCCTTACAGAATCTTTCAGTTCGCAGGGTACAGGTTACTGTCCCCTCCCCGCCTCGGGTAGAATATTTCACACAGGTTACTGTCCTCTACCCGCCCACGGGGTAGAGTATTTCACGCTTGAGAAAGTTGGCGAGTATTTTAATAAAAGGAATTTATCATTACAAGGTTTTTTTGTTATTGTATGTAACATACAGAGTTCATATCACACATTTTGATGAAGCAGGTTGATGGTAGTTTGGGGAAGTTTTTTTCTTTGGCACTTTTTTTCCCAAAAAAAAGTGAGATTTTTATTTCGTCAAATATAATTAAACAGACTCAAGAACGACATCCTTGAACTCTCGTGGGACCTTCTTGCCAGTCTCCTCGGAGCCAGCACCCTCACCGTGAAGAGCCAAGAGGGCACCCAAGTCGAACTTTGGCTGCTTCAACAACTTGACCTTTCGGACGTGAACGTTCTGAAGTGGGTAGATGTTCTGAGTGGACTTCTCAATCTCTCGGCCAATAACCTCTGGGATGAGCTTGGAGGTGAGCTGAGCAAGAGTAACGTTGGAAGCCTCCTTCTGGATGATCTCAACCATCTTCTTTCGGATTTCTCGAATCTGGGAGGACTGAGCATATGTGGTCTTCTTAACCTGGTTTGGAGCTCGCTTGGTGAAGGCAATAGCAAAGATTCGCAAAACGTAGTCGTCAGAGGTCTTAACAGTAACGTTGGCCTCGATCAAAGTCTGCCACTTTCGAACAAAAGATCGAAGCTTGTCGGAGGTGAAGTCCAAACCGTGGAAGTTGGTCAACAAGTTCTTACCCTGAACCTCGTCGACTCGCAACTTGATTCGTCGGAAGGAGTGGTCTTCCTGGCCCTGGAGGTCAGCCAAGGAGACGTCCAAGATTCGGCCCTTAAGCTCGTCGTTGGCGTTCTTCAAACCGGTCGATCGGTTGACAAGAGTCTTGCCAACATCTCGGTTCTCAAAGGTCGATGGGGCCTTGATGCTGTACCAGTCCTTTCGGGTGAATGGGTCAACGACCTTCTTCTTCAATCCCTTCTTGCCCTTGCTCAATCGCTTATTCTTACCGACGACCATGTTGGACTATATGTGTTGATAATACCGTGAGTGGTGAGAATGTCGAGTACGAGAGACTAGCCTTGAAAGAAGTTTGTGAGTGGGTCCCAATTGGGAGCGCGTTCTGAAGTTTACCCCGTAGAAAATGGCTCTTTTGCTTCAAGTTTTGGCGCCGTGCAAGGAAACCCAATTTTTCCCACAGAGAACCAGTCACAGCTAGGGCACATTTGGTAAAACTTCCCTTATTGGGACATTAGCCCTATAATGGCGCTTAACATAAAGGCCGTGCAAGTTCGTTATTAGTCGACCCAATATGATTTATTTGAAAGATCTTTACTATATTTTAAGAAAGAATTTATAATTCTGTAGTCAAACTGTTTGGAGTATCTTCTCTTCAGCATTGTTTGTTGAGCAGCCGCTTAGCATGAGGCGTGGAAGTTCTCACCATTACCAACCAAATTCGCGCTCGTTTCCACGAACCTTGCTTTCAAGGCAAGCAAGAGAAAAATCAGTATGTTTCCGGTTTTGCAGCTCTCACTTCGATATGACCCCTGTTAGCTGATCGGCAGTGGAAGCGATGGCTTCATGATCGATCGAGGGCTTTTCGAGTACCTAAAGGGTTCGCAAGAATCATCGAGTATCTGCTACTAGTACATGTACACAAATAATGGGCTACTGCATAGGTCTTATCCGAGGATACACCAGATCTGATTTTTTTTTTTCATCCGATACAGCTGCGGATTAATTCTTTTGTGTGTGTGTGTAAGTAATATATGCACACGTGTCTGCACTCTCACCATCTAAATCGTGATACACTGTGCTGACCCCTATGTACCGACCTTTACGGAAACACACCTGAATCCTTGAAAACGGCCCTTCATTCTTTTCGTAAGTTATCTGACATTCGAAAATGCTAATTCCCCCAGAAAAAAAAGGCCGCCCAACTGAACACAATTTAGTCGTCTGTTTCCAAATAAAATTCAACTGTCTTGGATCGTTGAAACATGAGTCTCTCGGGTGTCTTTACATCCGACGCCGTGCCCCCGGGGGAAGTGGAGACCGTATTACTGTTGAACATTTCTATAATAAATGACTACAACGAGTTGTCAAGTAAATAATTTGTCGATATTGCAAGATTGTAAGCTAATAGGAGACAGGAGAAGATGGACTGATCTAAATATAGTGAAGGAGACCAGCCGCAGGGGCTTATGCGGCACACACGTACTATCATCGTCCGCTACGCATGTACAGTACAGTACTAGTACGTTTAAAAACTTGTACACAAAATTTGCCCACGACTATTATACGGAACCCTTTCGATTTTTTTTTATTTACTGCACTGTACAGTACATTCCTATGGGCCCTTGCTTGGACCTAGGAATGGCCGGCAACCTAATTTCGTAGCTTGGATGGTTTGCTGCATCATTGGCATGCGAGCGTTGAACCAACCTCCTACGTTTCACTTCAGACACCGGTGGTCGGGTGTTGATGATTATAAAGACCGTGGCGAAGCCAGTCGCATGTGCTATGATCAAATCATGTGTGAGAAGTGTATTTAGTTCAAAAGTTTTCAAACGACTCTAGTTATTAGAGGAATTTGGCGATTGCCCATTGGAAAGCCCCCCCTGATCCCGTAGAATTGGGTCTCAGAAGTACTTTTCAAGCTCTAGGGTCCGCGACGGGTACGAACAAAAAACCCTTCGAAATCTTATGGCAAGTATGTAAAGTATTTGTGTATTTTCCGTTCCATATAAACCCTTTTCAAGTTTTCCAGAATCACCGGAGGTGTACACAAAGCGACTAGTCGATTCTTGGCTCCTGTGCACTGTTAACCTAAAATGTCTCCCAGGCTGCAGGTTGGCATGCATGTCTCATGCGGGATCAGCAGATGAGAAAAATGACGAACAAGCAGTGTGTGTGCAAATTTCAACCGCAACCGCCCGCTAGGAACTCTGCTTTCCTCTTAGTTACGCCGGCCATCGCGATTTTGGGATCGACAGTTCCCTCCTATATATATATATATAAACTCCTGGCAGTCTAGTGAAGAAGGTTTTCGGGACTCGAGAAACAACCGGCAAGCCATGGTCCAGCAACAACCGCAGCGAAGACGGCCGTCGCCGCCGCTGAGTATACACGAACACAGCGCCTTGAGCAACGCAGATACATTCGACTTTTTGAATGAAGACCAGATTGCTCAGCCCTCAGGATCGAAGACTGCGCCGTCGTCGCCGTCGCGGTCTTCAGCTCGGCCTCGAAGTTTCTACCCTTCTTTATTGCAGCGACAAAGCATCAGCATATCATCCATCCAGACGCCGCCTTCTCTAGATTCTTCGCGGTCGTCGATTTCGTCAAGCTCTTCTTCAAAGTCACCGTCCTCATCGACGTCGCCAAAGTATCGGTACACATACAATGATGATCTTGACACAGATACCCCGAATACTATGGAGTCTCCGGGACTGAGCTCGCCGTCCTTATTAGTGACGCCTCCTCCTCCATTGCCATCTCGTATGGAGCGCCACTCTAGCATTATGCATTCTCGTGCCGTATCGGCTACTTCGCTTGTTGGGATTGTCGATATGTCTGCGACGATCGAGAAGAGTCCTAGCAGCCCTGTAACCATGAAGGCGGTACCCAACGGTTCGAGGCCTATATCCTCGATGGCATTGTTGGAATCGACCATGGCTGGAGATGTGGCCCCAGATCTCGCAACGCTTCCGCCGCTCGAGCAACCGATTGTAATTCCTCAGATCGAGGCAGGAGCAGGCAAACCATTCAACAAGGCATACGCACCGATTCTTGAGTATTATGAGATATCTCCAGACCGTATTTTCGGGTTCACTGAAGTGCTTAACGCAGTGACCGGCAATTCGGAGAAGCTCGGCAAGTTTCTAGCTCAGCAGAATGAACAGCTGTTTCGACCAAGAGGCTTGGAAGTATCTGTGATGAACTCGCATCATCTTGCCGAGCGGTTGAAGGTGTATGACTGGACACAGCTATGTGCGCCATTGACTGAGCAGAATGCAAAGCTGTCAATCCAGCAGCGAAAGATTGCAGGATTCAAGGACCGTATTGCTGCTGTGCAGATTTACGAGGCGCGAAACTTGCAAAATTCTGAGCACGATAAGCAAATGATGATGCGACGTCGACGAACAATGCTGCACCAGGACTGGTTCAATCCACTAGAGGCTTATAAGCAACAGCAGACCGAGCTTGCAGACGACAAGGAGATGCACAAGACAATGAAGAAACTGAGCTCTCTCCAAATCAAGGCCGATAAGCGACGCGACAAGGGTATTGCTAAACTGGACAAGGTAAAACAGAGGGAATTCAAAAAGATGAAGGAAGCACTAGACAAGCGAATTGAAAAATCACGCAAGGCACATTTGAAGTTTACCCACAGTCTGAGTCAAGAAATGGACTCAGAGCTCAAGGATGCCAAGTGGGCGATCGAACAACACACTCAGATTGTGACAAACGATGGACGGTTCAGCAATGATGTGCTTGATGGCGACCCGTCGTTCCAGGTTTTGCAAAAAGCGCGAGAGGACATTATCCAGAAATACCACAAGCTCATGGCGCGAGAAATTTATCAATTCGAGCTTGAGAAGTCGAATCGGATACGCGAGTTTGAAATTGAAAAACAGGACTACGAAAAAGTCTACCAGCAGAACGTCTCGCATTTGCAGAAGCTGTGGGATAAAGAGATGGGCCGAACTACCAGCAACAAGCGAGATCGAGAGGCAGAGGAGCTGCGACACACGCTGTGGATTGTAATTGACAATGATACGTCTCTTCCTCAGCCCCCGCCGCATTGGTCAGCTCGCCGTCCAGATAGTCCCATGTCGC
The DNA here is from genome assembly GCA_030558855.1 of Blastobotrys indianensis. Lineage (NCBI taxonomy): Eukaryota > Fungi > Ascomycota > Dipodascomycetes > Dipodascales > Trichomonascaceae > Blastobotrys > Blastobotrys indianensis. Next base: position 45,607 of record JAKTQK010000009.1, on the reverse strand, counting down.
AGCACTCGCGGTCAAAGTCGATGATTTTCCTCGACTCGGCCAGGATGAGCATTCGCAGCCAGCGGTCCCGCCAGTCACTAACACACGCATAAAAACAATTTATTATAGCATATATTTTTTTTCCCCATGGATATACATATAAACTAATTTGCATCTACTACTTTCACACTCTCTACTGGCGCACTGAGGATCACAGATTCATTAATCCACGAGGCGGCCGTCGATGAATTTGCTCTCGAGTAATTCAGCATTGTCAATGATCTCCTTTGATGTGTCGACTTTTGTGTCTACTGCTTGCAGGAACTTTGTCACAACGTCTGCGTACCATCGTTTACCGCTCGGCAAGAACCACGCCAGATGGCCGCCCACGTCCGTTGCGGTCATGAAGCAATAAGGATTCGCCCGCACTTCATCATACGGCAGCGTGGCTGAGCTGGCGATCGGGTCATCTAGAGAATTGATAATAAGCGTCGGGGTACGGATATTGAGCAAACGGTTGACAGGGCTTGCGGCCCGGTAGTACTCGTGTGCAGTGTTGAAGCCGAAGAATGGCGCAGTGTAAGCATTGTCGAAATCGATAAGCAACTCAATCTTCTTGTCCTTCGCCTTCCAGTATACAGAGTCCTTCTGGAGTGCAGCAGAGTGCTGCTTGATCAATTCGTTCAGATTGTTGGTCACTTGCTTCGAGTAAGCATTACGGCCGATCCAGGTAGAATGCAGGTCGTACGAACAAGCATTCAAGTCCCAAGAGCACGAAATAGCACATGCTGCAGCGATTTTGCTATTTGTGCCTTCTTGGCCCAGGTAGTTCGCCACAACACACGCGCCGAGCGAGAACCCAATGAGGTATATCTTCCTCGACGGCTGCTCCCGTAAAATTTCGTCGACGTACCGCCTAATGTCATCTGTCAAGATTCCACAGAAAAGCTGTGGGGTGGTGATGTTTGTTCCTGCACATCCTCGACTGTTGAGCACAACGCAGTCAAAGCCGCGCTGCTGCAATGGAACAATGACGGTTCGAACGTACGGCTCATATGAACCACCCCCGAGACCGTGGAGTAAAATGGCGATTGGTCGCGTTTCACTCTTGGAACTGTGCAGTTGCGCTAGCTCGTCTGGCTTGAAGTACCGCGTTCTTATTGGCAACTGCGGCGAGTCGCTGACAGGACTGTAATTGGCGTCCCACTCGCCTGTCGGTTTCTCAACCGCATAGTCGACACTCACTGTGACTCCATTGTCATATGTGATCAGCCGTCTGCCGTAGTACACATGGTCAACATTCTGAAACCCGCCAGTGAATGCGTGAATCGTCTGGAGATGACCATTGGGCCGCAACGGCGAAGTCCAAAACCACGTATCGTCTTTGAGCTCGGACACATTCTCGTGCACAAAATCTTTAAGTGAAGTTGTGCCTTTAGTAGTAGGAAGAAGTACACTTTCCTCGGCATAAGTATTGTGCACAAACGATCGCGGGTGGATCGCGAACATGTTTCTGAGCGACATTTTTTTCTCTCGTTCTTGATTAATGGAAGTAAGATTCAATTGGAATTTGAAGCAGATTATATACTAATATTCAAGGTCGAAGCCTCTTCAAAGACTACTCGGATATTACGATTTACTATGTAGTGCGATCGAGATGTCGACGGAGTTACCAGTAGGTATTCGAAGTCGGGGGCGCCGACTTTGGAAGCGGCTTGCTTGTCGCCGGCACGCCGACTTTGGAAGCGGCTTGTCACCGGCGAGCCGACTTCGGAAGAGCGTAGTTCGACCATACAAGAAGTGTATATTTCGGAAACCCTCAGACTCAATTCTGAGTCAGGAACAGTATGTGATAACAAGTTTTACGTAGTATGAAGCGTACAGGCACTGGCGTGTTTGCGAAATATTGGTCGTCGTAGGGAGACACAGCCGCACGTATCGTCTAGCTTTCGAGATCCAGAACATCACCATCAGCGACCAACGGTCGAGGCTGAGGAGGTCTTTTTTAAACTATTTCACAAATCGATCACTCTGACGAATTGCTTCTGGCCACTAGGCGGTGTCTGCTAAACTTTTGGAGCAGCAGAGGGAACACGTCGACCGGTCGCGGCCAAGTCGTCGTTAGCTTATTCTAAAAGTGTATACTCTTTCTAGATCATTGATCCTCGATCCAAAATCAATTGGTGTAGTCCAGTTCCCCCTGTTTCCAAGTGTCAATGCTATTGCCAAGCCTTGGCTGCAAGCTGCAACGCGTTCGCCATTCATCGTTGCGTACGACATGTATGCCTGCAAGCCAATGAAAATCGAGTCTCGGAATTTCAAAATACACTTGGGTCGGAGATAACGCAGCCTGGTTGTCACTGGATGAATTTCCGCTGTTATCCAACACCAAGTGTTCGATGCGATTGCATCGTCTTTGTGTCAAACTTTTAGACATTCTCGTATCTAAACGAGGGTTGTTTCGATCTATATACAGTGCGTTTCTACACCATGTGGCACGAGCTTCGAACCAATTGCGATTGGTCAACACAGTAGGTTGTTTCGAGTCGCACCTATTGTGCGATAGGACGTCAACCAAGGCTGAAGCTCAAGGGACCATCATATAAGCTACGAATACCAGCATGCTGCGACTGTCATGATATTCATACGGTATGCTGGAAAATACACCTGGAGCGAACTATCCAGTACCATACGTTGCATCAACGTGTTGCAACACACTACGACTTGTGTAGTGCCGTGTTAGTCCAAGTCGACACTTAATAGGGCAACCAGAATACACCAGAGAAACGCGAGTCTACTGCACAATAAGTCACGTATATACATTGGACCACTTTAAGATTCACCATTCCTCAGTCAGACTACATGTGTGATAACTGGTTTACGTGCAAAAATGTGGTTGTTGAAGAATTCACTCGACGCCTTCAATGAATTGTACGTCGAGTCCTTCTTGCTGCGCAATAAGCAGGTCGTATATATATCTGTTTGTAGCAAAAAGTATACCACTTCATTGCGGAATTATCGTAATTAGAAGGTGAAACTGCCTCTCTAAATAAAGTATATGTAGAAGGGCGTTGAAGCGCATTCTACAACACAGACATTTACATTTCAATTTGCAAATAGTAATCCGATTGATCCTGCTATGTTTCGCTGGTGCGCCTATACTTCTTTGCATGCTATGTTTCGCTGGCACGCAAATAGTATAAGCAGGCAGTGCTGTGACAGATGGGGATCCCGTGGCACACGCGGCAGCTTGTATTTTTCTGACAGCTTGGGAATTGTTACTCTGCACCATACATAATAATCCTAACTCCCCACCAACTTTTTCCGGTGGTCGTGTGCTGTAGCTGAAGCTTTATGTCAATTATTTATATTCGTAACATGTACAGATGTAACGATATGAATCAGGAGTACAGGGCATAACTGTGGCGGGCAACGGCTGCACAGTCAGTGGACAGTGGCAGTAATCGTCGGACAGTACTTTTCCGTTCTCATTAGGTAATCGTGAGCTCACCGCTAGGTAAACATCGATACTTTCTAATTATCACTCTTATCTGGGTGTCCCACACAACGTGCGTTAAGCTCGATGAGACAGATGTGCCGCAGTGTGTGCGGCACAGGATTGGCATCGGCCTGTTTGTTGATTGAGACACTTGTTTCTCCTTAAATCTATCTACAAATCAAACATGATTCTACAGTACCATCAGATGCTGCGTTCAAAGTCAATTTATCCGCCCAGATTGTGCTTCTCAAGCCGCATCATCGATCTGCGCAAAGTGGTTACCACTATGGCGGACACTTTGTTTTGGGCCCTCTCCTGCGATCAGGGGTGTCGGTGGAGGATCAGAGATACCAGCTCGAGAGAAGAGAAAGCAAGGATCTGCTTTTAGGACTATGTTTTTATCCCTGATCTAGAATGATCCGCCGATGTTTAGATGAGAAAATGAGTGTGTGTTGTTTTTGGCCTATCTGAACAGAAAAGTCTAGACACGTTCAAAACATGCAGCAAAGAAGCCAATGCCGCCATCTTCTTTGGGCAAAGCACGCACGCACGATTCAGCCTGGTCCTTTGGTAACTCGGTGTCCCATCCTCGCCGATGCCAATTGGGCAGCACTCGAGCACGAGGCCGCAGGCGCCACCCACGACCTTTGACATCTGAATCTTGCAATAACCGCTTAACCACGCGCTCATTCTCTTCGGCATGGATTGAGCATGTGCTATAAACTACACATTTAACTTTGGGGAAGCTCAGCGCGTGCTTGACGATCTTGTACTGGAACTCGGCGAGCTTGTGCAACCGATACAGGTCCTGCTGGCCGCTTTCCTCGCTTTTTTGCTCTTCGTTGAACTGCGCACGGCCAAAGATACCGGACCCGGAACAGGACGGGTCTACCAGCACGCCTGTAACTTTGCGGAACTCAGAAGGGTCGGATGCAGTGAAGTCTTGAACTTGAACGTCGACACACTGATCTGCGCCGGCGGTTTTGATCATCTTTCGCAGTATTTCAGCACGCCGGACGTCTCGTTCGAATGCGGTGACAGTATGAGGCGTGCCATTGACATGAGCAGCCAAATGGCTCGTCTTGTTTCCGGGAGCTGAGCATGCATCGATAAGGTAGTCTCCTGGGCTAGGGCTGAGAATCTCTGCTGGGAAGCACGATGCACGGTCCTGGATAATGATCTGTCCAGTCTTGTACATTTGCGTAGATGTTACGCTTTCAGAAGGGTGTATTCCGAAAAGATTCTTAACATGGATATCCCTGTAAATGGTGCCTTTCTTTACTTCGTCTATACTGTCGACCACTTGTTTGCCCTTCAATAGCCTTTCCTCAGTCTGTTCTATACTTGCTTGAATAGGATTTATCCGGATCCACCTGATCGGAGTCTCGTCTTCTTCTGTTTCAATTACGTCTGAGAGATCCTTTATCTTGTGCTTCAGTTTGTACTTGACCAGTTCAGCCCTCAATCTTGTCTTGTGCCTCAAAACTGCGTCTTTGAGCAGTGATTTGCCGCAGTTGATTCTCCCAGATTTCGATACAAGCAGATCATATACCATCATCATTGCCACATCCATTTTGAGCCGTTTCTCCTCCTTGAGTAAACCCGACGTCTTGATAACTTCTCGCAGCACCGCCTTGTACTTGTGAGTAGACGACACTAGCAACACCACTTGCCGTGGATCCGCTTTGAGTTTCTTGTCCTTATTGTTCTTAGCGTCATATGCATTGTACACAATTCCTTTAAGCGAACCTGGTTTCGACAATGTCAGAAACTGGGCTGCTTCCTCGTATAGCATTTTTGTGCGTGTGTATGTGTGTGTGTGCAACTATCTTTACTGTGCACGGCTGATTATTTTTTTTCTCTCTTTCCCGCCGCGTAGGGGCGTGTGCGGCGTGGTCCAGGATGTTTTGGATTGACTTTGGTCATTGGCGGATTCAGCACGGAGCATGTCGGTTTTCAAAGCTCCTTGGCGACTTTTAGCCGTAATACGGACAAGAGAGGACACCTCATAGAAAAAAAAATCTCTCATCTGGATAGCTGGAATACATTTCCCGATTGGCGTAAACATCATCATACTGTCTGCTGATAGCAGATAATATGCTATCCACTATCACGTTAAGTGCACAGCATGATAGGCTGATACATCGAACGCTAGTCTGTTAATTCTATTTTTTTTACACAATGTACGGTAATAACACACCAGCAGCACGTGCATCCTCAAATAAATGCCGTGCTGTCACCAGAGAAAAAAAATGTTGCCGGCTGCAGGCGCATCGCCTCAAACTGTATACACAGATATGCAGTGTAGATAAGTCCATGCGTGTGTACAAATGAGATGGAATGGCATGTTTTGAGTTTTGTTTACAGTGGACTTTTGCAAATGAGTGATAAAGATACTGGCGCAAAAATTAAACTAAACTTATCTGTGCCGTTCAGGAAGAATTTTCCGCGTTTCCTGTCTCTTGGCTTGGACGGCATCGATGATCATTCATCCGCTGTCGCCGTAACCCTGGGACTGTAAAAAAAAATTCCTTTTGAATTGAGTTTGACCAGAAGGTAGAAACATTAATGATTTGAAAAAGTCTCACCTTGTTTATGAAAATCTGTTCGCTATCTGATCATTCATGAAGTCGGAATATTCCGAATCGCCTAGCTCTCTATGTCACGCTTTTGTCTGTATCACGTGTATTATGCGTATATTGTGTGTGTGCCGTGCTTACTTCCCAATTGGGTTAAAAAATTCTGTGATTTTATTAGTGTTAATATCGCTTTTTAATGATACTTCAATTAGGGAGCCCTGGCCTCTGTCTCACTATGACCGCACAATTCGGTATCCTGGACCCTAATAACACATACAGCCTAATCTACCGGTATATTCGTGCACTTCTTTATACGCTGAATCCAGCTCATTAAATCCAACGTACCAGTTGGTCAAACAATACATAAAACCGAAGCAGGCATCCGAGGCACGCCTGGCCAACGCAGGTCGAAAGCATCCATCCCAACCGGCCGGTGGCTGCAAGAGCAACCATCGCACTCAGGTGCAACGTTATTCGGCAGTCAGGGATGTTAAAAGAACTCTTTGTTCTTGAGAATCTGCAAATCATTGTGTTTGATATCATAGGTCTCTTGGACCCATTTTTTTGCACCTGTTGTACTCAATGCTGTTCCTAGTGCCCGCTCGGTTTTCCCCCTGTAGATATTCACGCAACACAACTGACTCACTTGCACCCCACAATGGCAAGTAGCCGACGGTCCGAGATGCAGACTTACAAGACATGTACTATATGATTCTTTATAGTAGCTGTGACCACAAACTCATTTGAATAAATAGAAGGAAATAACATTCTGTACGAGAGAATATAAAATGCCCTATAAATGCAAAAAGAGCTACAGTAAGAGATAATAATAAAAAATATAAAGGCTCCCAAAGAAAAGAACTTTTTTTGTTAGTCGTCGGCGATAGATGGGAAAGAAATATAGCAATTAGGTTTGTCGTTAACAAGATCATTAGTCGTGGAAGTCATAAGTGGATGATGCTGATTGGGGTTATTGGTATCGTTGGACGCCTCTTCTTCTGCCGTCGGATCAAATTGAGAAAGCTTCTCAGATGCAGTCGATGGTGATGAATGCATCTTGGTCGGGGATGAAGTGATTGAAGCAACTACACTGCTACTCCTGACTGTAGACTTCAATGCACTCCAATACCGCTTTTCCTTCGGACTGGTCCTTCGTTTGCGCTTCGGACTGGTCGGCCTTATCGAATCTTCAGTCTTGTCGCCTCCAAATAACGGTGCACTAAACGCAGATCGTTTGCGCGACTCTACAAGCACTGTCGATACAGGAGGCTCTCCCGGCTGCCGTGGAGCCAACTGATCGAGATACGCCTTGAACGATTGTACTGGCGACGCCCACTCAGGGGTGGCCGGACTCTCCGTTGTCGACGACAATGTCACTGCGCACTTGGTCGGAAGAACTTTAGCTGAAGGAGGTGCGAGGTGGTGAGTAGTCGTTGACGAGATGAGAGAGTTGCCATTGCTGCTGCTGCTGCTTCCAGGGCCGCCAAACACCAAGAGCCGTTTCTTCTTCTTCGCCGCCGCCGACGACCGACTGTTACCACCACTTGACGACGCTGAAGAGTCGAGCCAGATGTGCGCAGCGTGGTCTCTGGCAAGAGCCATTGGGATCTCTGGGACAGTTGTGTTTGGAAGAAAAAGGTGTTTGAGTATGATATGTCGACAAAGAGAGAAGAAGAGCGGAGCAGAGGCTTTTGAATCTGTAATACCAGCTAGCGGAGGGGCGCGGGCCCTGGCTTATATAGGTGCCGGTGCACTTCCCCCATCATCTGCCCCATCAAAGTCGTCTCTCTGGTCGTTAGGTGCAGCGCACAGCCGTTGCTGTAGTTTCACTAAGCTGATGTGCTGTGTGCGTGCGCCGCTTGGGACTTTTTTTTTCTGCAAAAAAGCAAAACCCAGAAAAAAAATATTTATTGGGGGTTGTTGGGTTGTTGCGGCAACGAGCGGGTGACTGCTTGCTTAGTTCAGCCGGCGGTACTGTACAGTAGAGGCTTCTTTGGTGGCAACGCGTCCGACGCGCGCCCCAATGAACGCGACGCTCATTTTTTTCTACACTGTCAAACACGCGCGCGGGACAGTCGACTATTTCATACTTCATGTAGAATCTTTTCTCTCCATATGGTCGTCGACTGGAAGGAGCGGTACAAGGACGATGAGGTCAAGGATGAAGATGATAATGGGGATACTCATAGAGACAAACGGGTAAAATTCTTCAATAGCAAGGACTCATTCAGGGATGGACTTGAGGCAGTGGTGGGGTCAGTCTCCGCAAACCAGATAGAGTTGCTTAGGCAGCAATCCAATGAAGACGTACAGCAGGCCGTTAACCTGTACCTCGACACTAGTGCAAATCTGGGCGAAAATACCGACGCTATAGTACCTGAATCAGAAAATACAAATGATAGCGGCAAACAGACAACAATTACTGGCTCGCAAGATGCCCCCATAGATCTAGTTGACGATGATGCCGATGGTAACGACATTGGTGATGTTGTGGAGGTGGACCTGACTTCGGCGCTAGATGAAGAAGAAGATGACGACATGATAGTCGAGACCCAGGGACCTTCTGAGTTGGCACTTTACAAAAACTGGGATCGCAGGTTCATTGGAAGTTTCCAGGCGACAATATGGGCCACGAGATCGGGATCAAAGCTTGTAGAGTATGGCGAAAAGCTCGACGTCAATCGCAGCAAATCAGATCCCAAGACCCGGCTCTCCAATACGCGGCCTGTCAATCCGGGCGATAATATTATTGTGCGACTTGCAAAGCGATCGAATGGCTTGGAAATTGCTCGGCTCTCAGAGGCTGACGCCAGGTTTGCGGCGGTACTGATGGACAGTGGGTTGTGCGAGTTCTCAGCGACTTGTATCTACGCAGATGAACATGTGAGGCTAGGAAGTACTATGATCGTACAAGTTGACTGTTTTCTACTTCGGTCAGCTTTCTATACCGACAAGTTACTCGCTCCGTCGCTGGGGTCCGGCAGTGCGGCTCGCGATGCAAATAAATGGCTTGGTCAGGGCAAGGAGACCAGCGATGACAAGTTTATGCGACTAAGACAGAATGGCCTGGTCAATTTGTTCAGTAAGCTTAACGTGGACACCGGCGAGGAAGAAGAAAAGAAAGTGAAAGCAGCAAGTGACATTGCGGACTTGAATGGGGCGGCTGAAGCAATGGGCACTCAAATGCCGACAGAACCGGCTGCCACGGAGCTGGACCAGGATCAGCTTGACAATTTGTATAAACGGTCGGTTGCTCCTGATACTTACCTGGAAGAATCGGTTCCTCCGGATACTTTTGCACTCGATTTGAGGCCGTATCAGAAGAAAGGGTTGACATGGATGAAGAATAAAGAAAGCTCAGACGAGGACTTGACGGCAGCAGCAGCAGCAGCAGCAAGTGACGAACCCTTACATCCGTTGTGGAGACGAATCAAGTGGCCGTCGCAAAGGGCGCACTTGGATGCGAATCTGATCGGCGATAATCCTGAGCTAGACGATAGCGATGAGTTTTATGTGAACCTTTACAGCGGCGAGTTGTCGTTGAGTTTCCCACGCCAGCAGAAATCGGTGCTCGGCGGTGTATTGGCCGATGAGATGGGGCTTGGAAAGACGATATCGACAATGGCGTTGGTGCATAGTAACAAATTCGACCCTGCGAATGACGCAGACATTGCCCGTTCAGATTATGCCAAATATACAACATTGGTAGTGGCTCCAATGTCGTTGTTGTCGCAGTGGGAATCAGAAGTCTATGCATCATCACAAAAGGGTTCTATGCGAGCGCTGGTATACTATGGATCAGCGGCAGGGCTGGATCTCAAAACTCTGCTCTGTTCAGGGTCCGAGTCGAGTGTGCCCAATGTGGTAATCACTTCGTACGGTACATTGCTCAGTGAACACGGAGCATTAGCCGACTGGCTGGAAAAGCGCAATATGAGTGCTGACGAGAATACTGCCAGTTGGCAGGACGAGCAGAATCTGCAAAGGTTTGGGTTATTCGGCGTCAAATTCTACCGTGTTGTACTTGATGAGGGCCATACGATCCGGAATCGAGCTGCAAAGACCAGCAAAGCTGCATATGCGTTGCGTGCATCGCGACGGTGGGTATTGACGGGTACTCCGATTGTGAACCAATTGGATGATTTGTACAGTATTGTCAAATTCCTCAATGTCGAGCCGTGGAACAATTTCCCGTTTTGGAAAGCGTTCATTTCTTCTCCTGCAGAGTCTAAAGGGTTCGTTCAGGCAATGCATGTGGTGCAGAGCATCATGGAGCCGTTAGTGCTGCGGCGCACCAAGGACATGAAGCAGCCCGACGGGACGCCGTTGGTACAGCTTCCGCTAAAGACTGTCACGATTCAGCGAGTCAAGTTTACAGAAGAAGAGGAGGCACTGTATAGATTTGTGTACTCACGCGCGAGAAACTCATTCCAAGAAGGCATGGAGTCTGGTAATTTGATGCGATCGTATTCAGCGATTTTTGCAATTATTTTACGGTTGAGGCAGGTGTGCTGCCATCCTGCATTAGTATCGGCTAGTTATAACGAAGCAGATGCTACAGACGGGCTGGAAGATGTCAAGGGCACTTCTTCTGGGGCAGCAGGCAGTTCGTTGAATCTGCTGGATATGGCCGATAAAGATCTCAAAGACATGTTGGCGCAGTTTACGAGTGAATCCAAGGACGACGATATGCGCGATGCAAGCTCTTACGGGTCTGAAGTGATGAAGAATATCGTTGAAGGGTCTGAGAGCAATTGCCCGTTGTGTCTTGAGCCGATTGACCCTGAGCAGCAGGCTCTCACGGCGTGCTGGCACATGACATGCTTGGATTGTGTGTTGCAGCAGATTCGGTTCCAGAGATCGAAAAACCAGTCTCCTCGATGCGCAACGTGCCGTGCCAATATATCTGCCGACCAGATCTACCAAGTCAAACGCCGCGGCGAGCGAGTCATGTTGCAACGGTACCACAATCGGGGCCAGTCGTCCAAAGTCAAAGAGCTCATTGCTCAATTACACCAGCATTATAAATCTCCCGACAGCAAAAAACCGGTTCGCACCGTGGTTTTTTCCCAGTTCACATCATATTTGACCATCATTGAGCGGGAACTGAACCGTGAGGGGTTCCAATGTTTACGGTTCGACGGGTCCATGAGCCAGCGCAAACGAGCTGAAGTGCTTGAAGAGTTCAAAACCGGCACTACAAGCGTGGTGCTGCTGATATCGCTCAAGGCTGGTGGCGTGGGGCTCAATTTGGTGTGTGCGAATCGGGCGTACCTGATGGACCCATGGTGGAGCTACGCCGTTGAAGCGCAGGCAATTGACCGAATCCATCGAATGGGCCAGCTGTCTGAAGTGCAGGTGACCCGGTTCATCATTGAGGGCACTGTAGAGGAGCGTATGCTGAAGATCCAGGACCGGAAGAAGTTTCTGGCGACAACACTCGGGATGAGCGAGGACGAGAAACGGGCGCAGCGGCTCGACGACATTAAACTGCTGTTCGACGAAAAGTAGTTCTTTTTTTTTTAATATTATTATCCTAACATGCATTTAATTATATATAATTTACTCGCTCTTGGTATCCTTGAGCCTTTCATCTCGGTTGTCGTGGCGGTTCGGTGGACGTTGGATCATGGTGTGTCCGCCGTCTTTAGCGGGCCGGCCGTAGACGTTCCAGTAAAAGACAGAGCCCAGCAGGCCGACAGAGATGGCGCCAATAATCCATGACCGGTCGTATCCGCCCCGTCGGCCTTGTTTCTTGTAGTAGCCCTGCTCAGGGTGGCCGCCGGTGTGTGTAGCGGTGGAGTTGGCGCGGATGGTTGGTCGTACGGTTCGTACAGTTCGTGCTAAAGCTAGTGATGTATTTCGAAGCATTTTATTGATGGATAAATTAGAAACTGGTCTTATGGATATATATATATATATACTTGTCGAGATTGCTGTGCGAGGCCGTGCTCAAGCACGACTTAATCGGACGCAGGGTTGCTCCTGTCTCAGGTTCTGAGATACTGCATCCCCGGTTGCACTTTCTCCGCTTGAATCTCTAGATACCGTAGCGGATTTGGATTTTCGCAGCCCGCGCGATAGCACGTCATGTATGGGTGTCTCTATCCAGGTGTACTTCTTGCTTTTACAAGATGTTTATCGATCCAGATGGACTAGCCGCATGCAAAGGGACAATAGGGTGCGGCTTCAACCCAAAGACAAGATGACGTCAGAAACATGTATTGTTATAGTGTTTAGATCCAAGAAAAAATGAGAGTACAAAACAAAAAGAATATCATAAATAGTTAAACCTCCTCGGCGTGCTCAGTCGAGGCGAGCTTCATCTCGCGCTCGGTCTCAATCTCGTGCTGCTTCTCGACCAGCTGATCGACGCGCGGATGCACAGCGGTGAGCTCGCGGTCCATGAACACCCAGATGGTCTTGCCCGGTTCGAACATTTGCGACATCTGCTCGAGGCTTCGGTTGGCGGTCTCGACATGGAACAAAAACACGCACGCGGCGCCGGCGAACGCGATGACCGCGAACATAATGTAAAGCCGCCACGAAATGTTGTTCAGCGCAGTAGGGATATAAAGCGCGAACCAAAAGTTGACAAACCAGTTGGTCGCAGTAGTCATGCTCGATGCGCGTGCTCGCGACGCCATGGAGAATATCTCCGCCGGCACGACCCACGCCGGTGTCGCCCACGAGATGGCAAACGTTGCAACGTAGAGGTACAAGAATGCAATGACCGCCTTGCCCGCCGCGAGATTGTTCGAGAAATCGAATTGCACTTTGTGTGTTTGTGGATTGTAGTGCGGGTTACCTTCTGTTTTCATCACGACGCCAATGATGAGCATGCAAATGCCCATACCAATTGCGCCGAGCCACATGGGCGTCCTTCGACCCCATTTGTCGAGGTAGTACATATTGGGCCATGTGACGACATTGAGAATGACACTCTGGATGACATTCGACAGCAGCGACGCCTCGGTGGACCCGACGCCTGCTTGCTGGAACAGGAACGGAGCGTAGTACATGATCGAGTTGATGCCCACTGCCTGCTGCCAGAACTGTGCGGAGATACCGATCCACGTACGACGCGCATGCTGCTTGGAGAAGAGCAGCGACAAGTACCCCGGTCGCTCAATAGTCATTTCGTACTCGAGCGTAGTGACAATCTCTTCGAATTCCGCAAGCACATACGCATCCGACACGTCGCCGCCAGCGTGCACTCGCGCCAAAATACGGAGCGCCTCTTCGTTCCTTCCCTGTGTTACGAGCCATCGCGGCGACTCGGGCATGAAGAACATGGTCACCGCCAGTGCTAGGGTCGAGATCATCTGGAGCCCAAACGGCAACCGCCACGAAACGTTACCTGCAATATGCGACGTGCCATATTGGATCAAAAATGCGACCAATATACCGAAATTGATCACACACTGCTGCAACGAGATGACTCGGCCTCGAATGGATTTGGGAGTCACCTCGCTCTGCCATAGTGGCACGACCATAGCGCAACACCCGTTGCCGAGACCGTTAATCACCCGTCCAGCGAGCAGTGCCCGGACATTGTTTGCAGCACAGCAGATGGCAATGCCGATAGTGAATAGCAGTGCGCCGCCAATCAGTGTCCAGCGCCGCCCGAACCGGTCGGCGAGCAGCAGGCCAGTGACGAGCGAGCCTACAAACGCGCCGGCCTGGATCGAAGCGGTGATACCGCCTTGTAACCCGTTGCTGGGATTGTGGAAGTACGCATCGAATGCGGGCATGGTCAAAATGCCGCTGATGCTGCCAGTGTCATACCCAAAGCTGAACCCGCCGAGCGTCGGTGCAATGCCGTAAAGGTATACTTTGAATGAATGATGCATTCTCTGCTTTCAAGATTGTTTCTACAAATACGGACCAATCTATGGGTTTATATATACCTAGACTTTCAATTTACTCCACAGGATGTTCCCCTCCTTTAATTTTCGGGGGTATCAGATTTGAGATCTCTTCTGAAGATCATCGCGTGTCCTGCATATGTACTGTAAAGCAGTCCACCATCATACATCTCATACGTAGGAGAGTATCGAATTCTTTGTAGATACACTCGTCGCATGCCATATTTCAACAAATCGAAGCTCAGATTGTATCTTTTATCATTTAAAGATGTGTATCTTGGAAGGAAAGCCGCAGCCTCGGTCAAAGTGCTCCCTCCCCCGCAACCTTCCTTGTGTGCATCACACTAAGACAAAATGATATCGACGCCAAAATGTGGGGGCGGAGGGACTTAAATTGTATTGGAAATTAAAACAGAGATTGTGTTACCTTATTCGGAAGCATAATTTCGACGGCTAAATATCTAGGCGTTTTTGCCTAAGTATACAGAATAATAACAACTAGTATAGCATGCCCATTATTAAAGTTAACAAGAGGGGCAGGGAATGCCGCCTTTCTCTCGGAGCAATCGCCGTACGGATTCTTGTTTCCTGATTTGGTATAGATTTCACCATGTCTTTGTGCGGTCGTAGAATATCTGATGATTGAGTTTGGAGGAATGATCAGCCACAGCCGACGCGGCATTGACTAAAGTGAATCGACACCTATAGACTACTACGGCCGAAAGCCGATAAAAAGGTGTGCGCAAGAATTTATCATCGATACACGCACCATCTGTATAAATGTCACAAAAGTTTGCTTTCTTGTCTGAAGGTTTGCATAACATGATAGATCACAGTAAAGGCCCATGAATTATGGCATTTGCAAGTCCAGGTCAAGGTCGGCGCCACAGCCGATGCGGCTTGAACTTTACTATGTCTTCTCATCTTGTCCAGCGCATTGTCTCAGACTATTGGCAAGTATTCGATTGGCCGAAAGTATCTCAGATCTTTAACAGGAGACAGGAATTGACCTTTTCAAAGTTTCCATAATCGGACCCCGAATTGCGGTATGGTGCGCGTGCCCCTGTGAGTGAAAAAAAGGCATTCCGTCTGATAAGAGCCCTGCTTTTGCACTCTTAACAGACACGGAACCAGACTTGATACAGACACAATTTAACGGGATGACACGCAGCCCACTTGCCCAGCGGTACTCTCGCAGTATCCTATGGGCTCTAGTGCTACTGGGCGTAACTTACCATTTAGTGCTGAGAATCGATGTTACTCGTATGATATTCCCCCCAGTGCACGTCAGCGACGATCCAAACCATATACCCGAGCATTTCCCTAGTCTACACCCTGATCCCGCACATCTGTTTGTTGCTTCACGCGGAGCAGTGGCCAGCGACCTGGGGCCATGCTCGAAGATGGGCGTCAAGATCATGGAGCGAGGCGGCAACGCTGTGGACGCAGCAGTGACGGTTGCGCTGTGTATCGGCAGTATCAATGCGCATAGCAGCGGTATTGGCGGCGGCGGGTTCATGACGGTGCGAGCGGCCAACGGCACCGCGAAGGCGATCAATTTCAGAGAAATGGCGCCTGGAGCAGCTCATAAGGAAATGTACCGTGTGAATCCACGGCTGTCGCAAGTCGGCGGACTGGCAGTGGCAATTCCAGGCGAAGTTGCCGGTTTGCAGACGGCTCACGATTTGTTCGGCAAGTTGGAGTGGAAGCAGCTGTTTGAGCCTGTGATCGAATTGAACCGCAACGGGTTTGTGATTGCTGAAGCGTTGGCGGCATCGCTGTGGGAGGGCCGAGCGGTGTTTGAAAAGTTCAGTGGCGAGTTTAAAGATTATTTGAGAGACAATGGCCAAGTGAAACGGTACGGAGACTATATGACAAGACCCAAATTGGCAGATACGCTCGAACTTATAGCTGAGCACGGGTCGCAAGTGTTTTACGACCCCGAGGGGCCCATTGCGCCGCATCTGGCTGCGGCGGCGCAAGAGCGCGGCGGCATTTTGACGAGCGAGGATTTTGCGCATTACAATGTATTGGTGACCGATCCGCTGGTAGGGGAGTTTTTGGGCCGGCAAGTATTCACGACGCCGAATCCCACCTCGGGGCCTGCATTGCTGATGGGGTTGAACATTATTGAAGGATTTGACGGGTCTACTGATTTGGGCGATAATGAGACCCACCATTTGGTGGAGACGATGAAGTGGATGGCGAGTGCGAGAAGCGAGCTCGGCGATTTTGTCGAGAACGAGGATCCCAAAATCGGCATGATTGTGTCAAAGCAGTTCGCCAGCGAGCTGCGGGAGAACATTACCGACCAGACTCACCCGTGGCAGTACTACCGGCCGCAGTACGAGCCCAATGAGCCCTCTGGCACTGCGCATTTCTCCGTGGTCGACGAAGAGGGCAACGCCGTGTCGCTGACGACGACGGTGAATCTAGGATTCGGCGCCAAAGTGCTCGACCCGGTGACAGGGGTAGTGCTCAATTCCGAGATGGACGACTTCTCTACGCCCAACACTTCAAACTACTTTGGCCTCTCGCCGTCGATATACAACTACATCAAGCCGTACCACCGGCCGCTGAGCTCGACGACGCCAACGATTGTAGTGAAGGACGACCGGCCGGAGATTCTCATTGGCGCCGCGGGCGGGTCGCACATTTACACGGCGGTGCTGCAGGCCATTGTGCGGTTGACCAAGTACAACTTGCCGTTGCTGGAAACCATTGCGTACCCGCGAGTGCACCACCAGCTACTGCCGAACAAGGTCGAGCTCGAGATCCGCACGCCGCAGCAGGTGCTCGATCAGTTATCAACTAGAAAGCACGCGGTCGAGCACCAAGTGCCCAAGACGGCCATGAACGGTATCCACATCCCTCGTCCCGGCACCATCCATGCAGTGAGCGATTTCTGGCGAAAAGCAGCCGTCGCATGGGGATATTAGATTAGATTTTCATATACACAGACACCATGCATCGCTTACCGGTTCCCGCGCCGCGTTGGGTGGCGCGCTTCATAGAGAAAAAAAATTCAAAACCACAATTTCCACTCATCAGTCACTAACCCATTTGCATTTCATCAAAAATATTAAACACAAAAAATGTCGTGGCTATTCGGGAACAAAGAGGATTCTAAGCAGGAAGTGTCGCTAGCGTTCGATCCACAGTCAGTGCAGGACGTGTCGTCGTTCATCTCGCCCACACTCGACACGTCGCGGCTGCACCCACTAGCCGGCCTCGACCAGGGCGGGCTCGAGTACCTCACCATCGAAGACGAGACCATCGCCAACCCTGCATCGCACGGGCTCATTCCCATCAAGGATTGGACCGACGAGTTATGTTACGGTACGGGCGCCATGTACGTGACCGGCCTGGGGCTCGGCGGCGCGT
Source organism: Blastobotrys indianensis (assembly GCA_030558855.1). Lineage (NCBI taxonomy): Eukaryota > Fungi > Ascomycota > Dipodascomycetes > Dipodascales > Trichomonascaceae > Blastobotrys > Blastobotrys indianensis. The sequence goes on along the minus strand of JAKTQK010000009.1, from coordinate 28,298 downwards.
ACGGTGTTGCAGAGGGTTTGCGAAAGACCGCCGACACTACGAGCGCACGATTACGGCTCAACGGCGTGCTCAACTCGGTCACGAAGCGCGGACCGTTCTTGGGCAACAGCTGCGGTGTGCTGGCGCTCACGTACAATGGTGTCAACACGACGATTGGATACTTTAGGGGCGAGCACGACAACTGGAACTCGCTCGCGGCCGGTGCATTGTCCGGTGCTATTTTCAAGGCTACTAAAGGCCCCAAGCCTATGCTCATTGCGTCGGGGCTTATGACCGGCGCTGCAGGAACTTGGTGCTTGATCAAGGACTTGCTATTGAACCCTTGATTTCCTTATTATTATTAATGCCCCCCCCCCAAATCCAATCGATTGTATAGAGACCGTTTGATGAAACTTTTTCATATTTTTTGTTTATCGCTCATGTGCGCTGTTTGTAAATAACCATTATCAGATTCTTTCAAGTTTTGTCATTCTATGAGTAACGGGGTGAGTAGTGGAAATCTGTCTCGTCCAAGTCCGATACTCGTCTATAAATATGCAAATTTACAAAAACACAAGAATACAAAAATAAATACCACGGCAGCTATCGAGCCGTGTTTTTGGGTGGTGATTTCAGAGATCATACAGCTACAGCGGTTTCAGTGCGCAATTTCTTCATGACTCCGTCAACGGCTCCTTCCAGATCCCGCTTACCATTGTCATTCGTCTCAGTAGCTTGTTCTTCACTTAGTACACTCCCACATACTGCTTCTTCTATAGCTTCCGAGCTCTTGGCCCGCGTCACGCCCTGGTGCATCTTATGCTTACCAGGAATCACCCGCATGAGACAAAACTTGGAGTTCGAGTAATGGTTGTCGAACTGCTTGCATATTCCAACATACTCTTTGGCAACCTTGTCGAATGGCTGCAAATCCGAAGCACCACCGGCCGCCGCAAAGCATGAGGCATTCGATTCAGCCGCACGCGCAATCATGGCGCCGTCGACATTGTACTTGTCAATCAGATCTTGCAACTGCCACCGTCCTTCAACGTCTCCATTCACGTAGCATGCTACTTTTGCTTCATGGCAGATTTCTACAACTTTAGCCAGCGTGTCGCGAATCACCGGCTCCCGCGGCCGCATCGGCGTCGTGCGGCAATGTACCGTCAAGCACTCGACTCCCGTCTTGACTAGCCGTCTCACTAATGCATATGTTTTCTCTGGCTCGTCCAAAATGCGGATTTTCACTGAAATGGGAATGTTGTTGGGCTTGCCCACTTTGGCAACCAGCATTGTCAAAATCTCTACCAACGTATCAGGCTTTTGCAACAATGCCGCACCCATGCCGGCATGCATTGAGAAATGCTTGGGGCACCCACAGTTGACATCAATTGCTGCAACATCTTTGGCTACCACCGAGCCTGCTTCGACTGCCAAATCTGCAGACGCCGTGCCGAGCTGGAAAACCACTTTGCCACGCTCCCTTTCGCACGTCCTGAATACGACCTTGTTCCCGGGCTCACAAAAATCAACAGTCTTGAGCCGTTCTACCCTTTCGAGTTAGCTTCAAATATACAAAGGAGGTGCTGGATCAGATCGCCGCAAAATTAGACTTTCCGTCCGATCCAGTCTTTGATCGATAAAGAAAAAAAAAAAATACTCACCATTCCAAACTCGGCGACAAGTGACAATCTTCTTGTCAATGAGTTCTGGGCCCCATACGAGATCAGCTCCGTACTTGAGTGCAAGCAGTCGAGTAGGAAGCTCCCCGATACGCACCTTGATGATTGTTAGATGACACACTGAAAAAAAAAATTCAACTTACCATCGGCGCCAGTACCAGCTTGCCTCCTCTATAATCTAGCATTTGCGTCTCTGTATATATCTTCTGTTATCCGGTTGTGGTAGTTGTAGTTGTTGTCAAGAAGGTTTGTACACCCCGACGACGTTGCGTATGTAACGTTGTGTCAACGATTAGAAAAAAACCGAGATTCACTGGCAAAGCTCGGCTGTCGCCGCTTTCAGCCATTTCCCGCCAGAAAAAAAATTTGTTTGCGCGCGCGTTGACAGCTTGCTGGGGCGAGTGGATCTGATGTGGTGAGGCTGTGAAGACACAAAAGAAGAGTAGAAACGGATGACTTAGAAATGAGTAAATACAGTTTGAAATTTTTTGGAAAAGTTATGAAGGTATTTCGTAACACATAAATAATAGGTAGGTTTTTTTTTAATCGTTAAAGGAGCGTATCAGTAGTTGGATAGAAGGGATTCGTTAGAGAGAAGGAAAAATAAAAATAAAGAGCGTGAGAGGACCATCTTAGCGGTCCAGTGAATGGGTCATAAAAATCATGTCGCAATATTGGAAGGTTTTCCAATAAATTAAATATACCAAGAGCCGGTCTTGATTTCTCGCACGTAGTCGTCGGCAGAGACTTTTTCCAATATATTCATTGCCATTTCATCTGCCCGGGCATCTTCTTCCAACTTTTGCAGCTCATCCGCGGCCAATGGCGCCTCTTTGGGAAGAGGGTACTTGAATGAACCAATGGATCCGTCATGGTCGGCAATGTATAAAGACTCGCTGAAAGCGGCAGAAGCTGGCGAATTGGATGGCGAGGCTAGAGGTGCAGTGTAAATGCTGCTGATTGACCATGAATCGGTGATGGTGGTAGGCGTAGCCGGTGTTGTATGTGGCACAGGGTGGTGGTTGTGGTGGTGGTGAGAACCATGAACAAGGTTTGTCAGGACAGGATTAGAGTTTGTCCGTTCTCGGTAGATTTGGCTCGCTAACGGCGCCACGGCTGGGGTCGTACTGCTCGTTGAAGGCCGAGAAGAAGAGGTTGTTGATGAATGTGGTGGTGTGAGTAGTGGCGATGGGGGTAGTCGAGTCGTAGTCGAAGAAGAGGCGTTCTTTTCTTGCAGCAATGCAAGCAAATCTCGAGGCGTTGTCGAAGATTGCAGTTCTGAAATCTTTGCGTTGACCATGATCAAGGAATCGGAGATGCCAGATGAGGGAGTGACTGGTTCGCGGGAGGTGCTGCTGCTTGCGTCTGTGGCGGAAGTCATCGAATCGACGTCAGACGAGGACGAGGCCGTGTCGACGACGGTGGAGGTCTGTTCGAATGGCACCGAGTAGAAGTAGTCGCCACTTGTGCTGCGACTGGAGCCACTGGGCGTTGAAGCTTCTGAGCCTGGCTTGGAGGAGGACGGCATCCTGCTGGCGACAGCGTTGTTCAGCTTCTGGAGCTTCTTAGTAAAAGTGCGACCGAGCGGCATAGCCAGAGTGGTTGTATGCGAGGAACGATGGTTTGGCGGTTGAAATGGTGTGTGAAATCTAAACTGGGGAATACAGATCAAATGAAAGAGAGTGTGTGATTAGTAAAGAGAGTGAAAGGAGAAAAAATGGGGGCAAAAGACCAAACAGGAAGCGAGGTCGATTGTATTTATCACTCTCTCGTCTCGCCCTTCCGGTGTCCATTTCCCGTCTGCCGCCGTCCGCTGCGTGCAGATTAGAGAACGCTGTGGAAAATAACACTGTGTGTGTGTGTAGAGCTCTTAAAAAGAAAAGGTTACATGTGCCCGCGCGCAGGGAGATTTATTTTATTTTTTATTTTTTTTTCTCTTTGCCTTTTCTCTCCCAAGAGTCTTGCACTAATTTCCAACGTTGTTGCTGCGGGAACGTTGTCACTTTTTAGGACTGTTTTAGACCTTTTGGGACAACAACTCTGGCGGAGTGCGCATGTACTGTAGACAGTACTACCGTGTACTAGTAGATAGGCAGATTTGTATTGATTGTAACAGAGAATGATATTGAAGCAATAGGACCAATTGTGTAACTGATAGATCTGTAATATATTGTTGTTTACACTGCTGCCATTTCAGTGATATTCGCATTCCCAGCACCCCCATGTCTTGCCACAAGTGTACACACACATCCATGTACTGTACTAAAAAGCAGCCTATGGAATTTCGTATATCAATCAGATAGTTCAATTCAGAGCAGCAACTCAATTGTCTTTTTACGAACATCTGCTCAATCCCCTTTTCTCAGATCCCCACACAAAATCTCCTAAACCGTTTATTTTTTAATAATCTCGATTGCTGTACCATGGTACCGATCGTAAAAAGATCTAAAGATGCCCATCTCATTGGCGATCCACCCACACCACAAAAAAAAGATTACCCTGCCCTTTTCAAAGTGTTACGGTATATCCGTAAAAAGCTCAATTGCTTGATCTAATGCTGGTTTTCTTCACACTATTGACGACTTGTTCACCATAACCATGATAGGGTCTCCATCAATGACAAGGTTTATCCACGTCCGTTAACACTCTGGGGTTTTGCACTTTGGTGGTATCCGCTGCATTAGGCAGGATCTGTTCTGTTGTTGTTCTGGTCGGCAGCACCGCATCACATACACCACATGATGCTCAAAACAACACACTACATTCTTCAGGTGATTATTTTCTAACGATACACACTGTGTAAACAACAATTGCAGAGAGTTTTTTTATCTCTTCGATACAATCATTTTTTTCAAGGGTTATCCCCTTATCGCCTTCTTTTATCTCGTCATCTATTCCACAGTGCCGTTCGATCGGGTTCACGCACTCACACTAAATGTCTCTAATGCAACACACCTCATGTCGTGCCGCATTAGAGATTTCTCTCCCTCGACAGCACCAGCACTCCGCACACGGCAGCAATGCGTCGTTGAACAATTCGTTTTCTAGCGTTCCAAGTTATTGATGAGATATCCTTGTTTTCTGGGGGTTTAATCAATTTCAATTATTTACCAGCACCGGACCCATTGAAAAAAGCCACGCTCCCAACCCACCACCAACCACTACCAGTACAGGTAATCTGATCCAACACATAAAAAACGTCAGACACGCTGGGCGGGCCATTTCCCCCCCACCACCCCCCGCGCCGCCATCGGCTCTCTCGAAATTGCAACAACGGAGTGTGTTTAGGAAAAATTCATGTTTCACCGGATTTAAAGACATTATAAATGTTCAAGGTGGAGAGTTTTGGAACAAATTCAAGTTGTGCCCTCTGCTGTTATAATTGGATTTTTCCTGGTTTTCTAATGATCAAATTGTGAAGCACTTTATTAGATGACTGTTGTGTATCTCCAGTGCATCTCCAAAGCATCGACTCATCACTTCAATCTGCACTGTAACATCAGATCCGGCTGCTTGCGGCGTGCTCGCTTGCATCAGATTATTTACCTGTGCAGACACTGGACGGCGATGATGCGCTTGTGTGTACTACAGTGCCACAGCGGAGGTTTTGATCTATTTTCACCTGCACTAGCGGAGGTTTTTTGCCTTCACCTGCAAGATGCACTACTTTTTTTGCCATGGCGACGAAGATCTGTGGATCGCTCGGAACCCACATTTGAAGTCTACCACACACTGCACGTCGAAAAAGGTTTACATTGCCGTCAAAATGGTTGATCCCCAATTCTTACAGCGCCGAGCGAGACCACTGAGAACCCCCTTTCCTTGTCGTGTTGGAAAGATTTCACGTAAATCAGGTCTATCAGTCTCTCCTGTGTTTAGATCCACAATTGAGACCTCTAATTGACCCAGAGTATCTGATATCTAGATGGTCCAACAATTTCATTAATTGGTTCTCAAATGAGTGGAGTGTGGCCATTTTTCTTTGTACTGGAGATGGTACTGTATATTTCACGTTCAATCTGCAATCCTCGGTTCATCAAGCGAATGACGTCTTGAAGCAATCCAAATCGAGGTCTGTTTATTAGTTCCTCTTTGAAAATCATTTAGCGTGGGCGGCCCATTGGAACACAGCAAGGTATCCATTTTTAAACATATCATATTGGATCTTTGAACCCTTACATTTTGAGCACTTTTTGGTGGGTTTTTGTTTTCTGTGGACCACACACCCCATTTGCTTGCGCTGAACACCGACTTGCAGCTGCTGTGGCGAGCGCATTGTATAATGCGTCTTGTGCTCGCAACACTCTGACGAAATATTGGATTTTGGATCTAGATACAGTACACCTTGGACAGTCTAGAACCTGGCAACCCTAGGTTCGGTATTGAAGGCTAATCAATTAATAGACCGTCAACTGTATCTGTCTATTAGTACAATGATCGAGCAATTGTACTAATACGGCATAATTGCATCTTGCATTTGCACAACCACTGCGCGAGGTGTCTATCTATCAGGATCAAGGCCTCCGTCCCACACGGCGATGAGATTGAGCACAGTATTACTGATCGATAACGCAATGCCCTGACCAGAACAAACTCACTCACATATACACACAACGCCGTTTTTCCGGCTACTTTCCAGTGATTTGTAAATGATCTATCACATTTCCTTGTACAACTCCAACTGGTCTCCACAACTCCATGAGACTCGTCAGCTCGCCACCCTCCTAGCTCCAAAGAGGCCAATGAAAAATTTTGAAAAATCTCAACGGCCCGGTCTCACATTTGGGGGCAGTTTGGCCCACCGTCACTGTCGTCTTGCGCTCGCTTATTAGCCATTTTGTGCGTGCGCACTCACGCTCTCACACATTATGCGGCTCGCCTCCAGAAGATTGGAAGGATTCCGAACTGTGCGTTCACTAAGATCTCTGTACTAATAGTAGTAGGTAGTACTACAAAAAAAATTACACACAAGGGTATCTCAGACTTTGTGAGTTGGTATGGCGCTCCGGTATGGCTCTCCGGGTTTAAGTCTATTTTCTTAGACCTTAGGTACACTGCTCTATGTGTCTAAGACTTTGGATAGGGGCCATGAATCTAGCCGAGGCGAGGAAATTGGGTGCATATGAGAGAGAGTTTGTAGGGGATTAAAAATAATAATGGGCCAGAACGAGAATCAGATTTTAGAATTGATTTAAGCGATTATATAGGATGCGTTGAATGTGAGAGAACGGGATCCCGTTTTCGTGTTGGGGTGAATGAACCTCGACATTGTCGTTTCGGTCAGGATTATAAGTGTATCGTTGTGTTTTACGAATTGCGTTTTTACTGTCGAATCAGGTGGTGTATATTATGTTTTTGAGCTAGACTTTAAAGTGTGTGCTTCAGTTCGCGCTTCGAGGTTAATATCAAACATGTCGTCCAGATCATATAATTTAGCACTTGCAATCACAGTGATATTTTTTTTTCATTCATTCAAGTTGCAGAATTTGAGAGAATATCTTTGAAATTGTCAATAATAAATTGAGAGTAGTGAATGCACAAAGCAGAGCCGCGTTCTCTCTAGACCGCACTAGGCTTTTTTATGAGCGATCCTGGCAGTATAGAACTAAGAAGACATGAATATATTCCAGGTGAATTTGATATCGAACCAGAGTGTTTGTATCAGTGTTTTGACCATAAGAAGTACGCTATTCAATCGGATCACCTGCACTATTAGCTGTCAAGGCTGCAAATGCCGGACAATTTGGCTACTTTTGTCATCTCTGCTTTCAGTATACTAGAGCTTGTAGCAACTAAAACCCTACTTTAACCCATCGATGCCATCCGTCGAATCAAGAGATAAACCATCCATTTTCACTATGACATTGGATACACTAGAACGCGCAGCAGGAGCTATGGATACAATGGCACCCGTTCGTCTAGAACTACACGCGCGCATGCACTACAGGTTTGTATATCAACACGTGAACTAGATACGCGATACGAAATATCAGATTCTCCAATGGTAGATGAAAAAGCGGCTCATGCGTTCATGCTGAACTACTGCTCATTTGACCTGAAACATGGTGCATTAACACACCTTGAATACACAATACTCGGAACCATAACTAGATACCAAGAAACTGATAATACTTGAGAGTCATCTAGTCGTCAAAATATCGGCATCATAATGCACTCCACTCCGCCGTACCCACACCTGACATCTCAGTTGACCAAGCCGATACACCGAATTCACAGCATCCATTACACTCCAGATCGAAGGATGAGGGAATGCGAACTACTTTCCCCCCCAGCTATAACTAATCCAACAGAGGAGAAGTATGTATAGTGCACTGCCCGTGGCGACGCTGAAAACCAGGTACGTACACGTGGACCGCCCTATCGTTACTAAGTACACGCAAACCACTATACGAAAAATTATTCTTCAAACGCGGTTGAAGAAGGCTCGGATAAATTTGTTCCGAACGTGCTGAAACATTTCGTGATGCGGCGCATGCAAAGCCCTCCTCCGGAGATACTAAGATACATCGTCACCAAATCTCCATAAACTCGACAAGTCATATTCAGAAACTGGGATTAAAATTGAAAAGAAGTAATAACACACATCAAGAAAATACAAAAGATAACGAGAAGACGCGGGGGAAAATAAAAAAAAAGCTCTATCCGCCGATATATAATTTTTTTTCAAGGATATTCTTAGAACAATGCAAGCAAGGAGCCGGCAACCAAGACACAGGCAAGCACCGGAGCAGCCATATTGGAAGAACCAGACTTGTGACTGGAGGCAGTGGTGGAGCCACCGGTAGAGGAGGCGCTGCTCGCAGAGCCGGTGGCGGTGGCAGTGAGGTCGCCGGTGGCAGTGGCCATGGTGGTGTCCAAGCCCTCAGTCAACACAGCAGAGTTCTGGAGACCGCCGCCGGTAGTGGCGACCTGGAGGTTGGCGCTGTTGAAAGTGGCCTGGAGCTGGAGCTGGGTGTTGTCGTAGCCAGAGGCGCTAGTGGCGGATGGGATTCCGTTGCTGATCACCTCAACATTAGAGTCGGTGGCATTGGCAACCGCTGCGGCGAGCGCAATTTCCCGGTTGTCCAAATCGTAGACAGCGTAGACAGACTGCAAGAACGAGTCACCGAGAATGAGCTCCTGGTCAGATGGCTGCACGGCAAGACCGCAGGCGGCAGTGCCGTCGTCGAATAGAGCCTGGTTACCGTTCTCGTCCGTCAATGGGATGGTCAAGCTGGAGAATGGAACATCCACGACAGCACCGTTGAAGTTGTACTCCAATGACGAATCGGCTGGGGTGTCACATGGCAAAAGGTATGTGCCGACTTCCTGGCTGTACTGGCCCTGGAGAGCCTCGCCAATGGTCTGGAAGACCTGGGTTGGCAAGTAAGTCAAGGTAGTACCGGAATCAAGCAATGCAGGAACGTTGGCAGAGAAGATATTCTGGACCTTGCCGTTCTGCTTGACGCCAATGTCGCTCAAGTAGATGGCAAGCTCGACTGGCACGTCAAAGCCCTCAACAGTCAACGCCATTGGCACTTTGGTCAAGCTACCAGTATACTTGGAGTGGTCAACACCGCCAAACAGGACACTGCCGGTCTTGGCATCGACATCGTTGAGCCACAGCGAGAATGCGTGTGCCTTGGTGAAGCCCTGTTGCTGGAGAAGCACCGGCACGTTGGCGTAAGTGTATGAGCCTGGACCGCCAGAGTTGGTGGACTCGATCTGTGGGAAACCGATACCAAACACACCTTGAGAAGAGTTGGAAGTCTCACCGATACCGACAGAGCAGTTTTCTAGAATGGCCGAGCCGCCGACTTGTACACGATCGGTACCCCAGAACCCTTGGGCTCCGGTGGTGTCGACATACTGAATGCTGAATGTGGAAGAGGCGTTCTTCTTGAAAGTGCTCGACTTGTCCTCGTTGAAAGTGCCGTCAGCGCATGAAATGAATCCTGGCTCGTTCAGTTCCTGGTTGTTCTTGGCGCAATCCTTGTTGTTCGCAGAGATGGCCCACAAATCCGAGGAGCCAGTGTCGATAAGCAGATTGACTTTCTGGAACGGGGTGCCGATCTCGACCAACGATGAGTAGAAGGAGAACTGGTTGTTGTCGAGGGTGGCCTGCACAGTGCCCGAGGTCGACGAATCTCGCTTGCCGATCTTGCTGAACTTTTTGTTGTATCGATCGAGAGGATGCTTTGCGGCTCTCTTGCCCTCAAAGTCGAATTTCAGAACGCCATCCGGCAGTGTGTACGCGTCCTTGTCAGCGGTATTTTTGGCGGAAACGACAGCATTGGAGGCTGCCAGAGCACATAGAGCAGCGGCAGAGAACTTCATTATATAAGGGGAAGTGGAAAAGTTAGGGAAAAAAAAAAGTGCCTGTCGCAAGTTCAAGTAAAAAAAAAGCAGGAGAAGCGGGTCTTTTTATAAACTGGAAGCAGCGGCAGCTGCCTCAAGTGTTAAGATGCAGGCCAAGCCATGTCGGGGGGGAGACTCATAGCCCAAAACACACACACAACGAAACGAGAGATCGGGGGGCGCGCTTTGTGGTGCGTTCCCGGGGGAGGGGCGCACTTTTCGCCGGCGGCTGTGCGCGCACTGGAGAATATATTAGATACCGGTACATATTGGCTGGAGGGTAATCGTAGCTTATATATCACCTAAAAGTGCGGAATGAAGTGCCCAATCGATTTTGGTCTATTTGGTCAGAATTATCTATTCCCGAAAGTCTACTTCAAGGTGATGGAACGAGGGGGAAGTGTACGGTAAGTGACTGTTCGATCAATTGTGCGGGTCCTCCCTCCAATGCACTACAGCGCCCTGCTGCATGAGAAAAGTGAGGCTTCTCGCCTTTAGCGAACGCTTTTTGACTCGCAGAGTCTAACACCTGCCGCCCTGTCAAGGTTTCGTTCATGAGCATTTTATTATCGCTCAAACACCGCTATTAGTATGTAATTGAACGTAATGACGTCTTGATAATTCCATGTATTAAGTCAGTGACCAAAAAAAAATTTACATTACCGGTAGTTGACTGCCCAAACATCAAACGTCATGTCTCTCGGTACTAACGGGACAGTGACATTTTTTTTCTGTTCGCCGTTCTACGGCAAATATACGAAAATGTCGACATTTGTACATACTGAAAAGATATATTAGATAACGAACCTGTACGGCACTGAGTCTGTGCCGACAATTTAGTTGACAATGCATGGACCTCATGAAAAAAAAAAGATCAGAGTCTTCTTTGACGTTCAGTGCCGTGGCACGTACGCTCTCACGCGATAATGCAAGTCTCGACATACGGCAGCAGAGCGGACATGCAAGGGGAAGGCCTAGAAGCCCCTCCAGAAGGCCAATAAGATTGAAGGAACTTCAAGGAGACACAGTGAATTTTTCTAAAAACAAGGAACAGGGCGCCGACTGAAAAAAAAATTAAAGAGAAGATCCGATCAGTCATCTGCATTTTTCGTGCATCTCATTTCACCGCCGTGCTGCCTCACCCTGTTCCGTGTATCTTTACGAGTCATTCCGTCCTTTTCGACACGTGAATGGTGTTTGAATTGCGAGATAATCGAGGAAAGAAATATTCGCTCACTCCGCCCATTCTCTTTCAGTACGTATAGATCAAGGTGTATGTCCCTAAATTTGAATCATGCTTAGACACACACCGCCCCCCCGCGTGATGCTCTTCCTCTCCGCCTCCGTCACCTACGCCGCACTTGTCGCGGCAGAAACGGAAGGGGGGCGCGGATGCTGATGACGTATTCGGCTCAAGGAATCTAAATCTGGGGTCATCTCGGGCAAAGTGTCAAAATAGATTTGCGCAGTTGATTTGCAGTAATTTACGGAGAAAACTGTTGCTGATCAACTGACTCGTAGGAGCTCATCGCAGGCAGCGGGGCGATCTTTTCGCTGGTACTAAGGTACATGCCGGCGTCGAATGACCTGTGGGAAATTTATCAAGGGTCCATGGAACCAAATATATTCCTGCTTCGCAATTACAAACTGATAATACGTAACTGTGAAACTGAAATATTCTATTAATTCTTATCGAAAAATGCTGTCATTTCAGATTCTCCGCACAAAACGGTTTTGTTTCGCTTGAGGAATTTTTACCGCATTCGGCCAGAGGCGTTGTCGCGATCGACAACTCCACGCGATCTATCAAAATTCTAAGTTTTTAATGTTACAGCCTTTGAAAAATCTTAGACCATTGATCCGATCGCCAAGATGGCCTAGATTTGATCTCGACGCATAATCTCGTAAACAAACTTATGTAAGATATCCCGTCAGATCTTGAAAAACTGGCCGGTCGTGAAACATCACCTGAGGCCTATCTCCGCACGATGATTGGTCTCAAAAACAATAGGTCATTGATACAGACCCGTAATCATCTACCAAAAAGCTTGGCAAAAAAACAAAAAAATGTCAATGCTTTTGATCTACTGTGACATTGGAATGGGTCAGGAAGATGATTACCACACAATCCAGCCGCGCACCAGCCGCACACATTCCAATTAGCGTTTGTAATAAGGGTCCTTCGCGAACAAAAAATAAAGATACAGTCAAATCAAGCTTCACTGCCCGACATTGAAACGGAGAAAAAGATGAGCTACATTTCGCGAAATATTCCGCGCCGCACCGAATAGTTCATCCGCTTCGCTCCGGGAAACGATGATCTTCCACCTGCTTTTTGAGACGTGAGACATTGTTTTCCTTCACGCTTTATCGAACGCACAGACAAGGGCGGCAAGGCTTGTAGGAATACCACAAACGACCAACGTCATTTATTACAATTTTTGCACACTATGATAGTAACAAAATTAGAACACGAGCAATGCGTTTGGTAAAAGCTTTTACCGACGTATCATGCAGTGATCACATTGTTGTCCATATACGACAAGTGAAAAAAAATGTCTTTTGCCAAGTCCTTGTCTGGCACGCCCATGCCACTCCACCAGTCGATCCACGCTCCCCCCTCGCCCATGAATCATTCAAAGATTGAGACCTGTACAGTTTGCCACATTCGCGGGATTCGTCATAAGCATTAGGCCGCTTTTATTTTCCCGCTAATTCTATTTTGCTGTCCCTGACTCAGGACTCTTTTTCTTCTTATTACAACTCCTTCTTTCCCTCTATTCTTCTTCTTACTCTCTCTCTCTCTCAACACCTCGACATGAGTTCACCTAACAAGAAACGATCCAAACGAGCAGCTTACAGCCATAGCGGCTGCCAGCATTGCAAGAAAGTACGCCAGAAATGCGACGAAAAGAAACCGACATGTAGTGCTTGCGAAAAAGGTGGAATCGACTGTGTCTACAGCCGTAACATTATCATTTGGCAGCCCAAGGAAGGCAAAAAAGCGGGACACAAGAAGACACCTTCACAGATCCGCAACGAACCGCAGAATATCACATTCGCACCGCCTCATGTTGGAAGCCCTCAGCTATCACCACAACAGATACCTCAGCTATCACCACAACAGTTGCCCCAGCAAATTCCTGTAACATATGCGCCCTCAGCTCCTTCAGCTATGGAGGTGAGCCCGCAGTTCATTCACGAACATTCACCAATGTATGGAACACCGAACAGTATCGGCACACCGGTGTTCGGCGGCCAGTCGGCCTATGCCACGCCAACGTTAGCACCGGAAGCACCGCAAGACTTGCACGAACACCTGTCGCCGCTTTCAATGCCTACAGCAATTAAGATCGAGCCGTCCGATTTCGTTCTGAGCCCTGACTCCGCCAACGCCAACACCGAGTGGCTCACCGACGTGTTTGGCACCGGATTTGGTATCACAGGGTCCGAGGCACTGACATTAGGGTTTGAGTCGCCTGAAACAGACCCGCCCTCACCGCTGCGCGAGGAAGTGCTGCTCAGCATTCCTAAATGGACCGAGCGTGGGTTCAAGGACTGGTGTCGAATCATGCAGGCGTACCGACCGTCGTCGTTTGTCACTGAAGCCGATTTGCTGTCCTTTTTACAGCGAGTATTTCTGCGTTCCAAATGCGGTCTCAATTACCCGTTTGGGTTGGAAGAGTCCAACCCTCTGTGGGTAAACATCATGAAGCTGACGCCCAAGTATGATTTCCTCAAGTTTGCAGTATGCTCTGTGGCGGCCAATGTGATGGAGCTCGAATGCAAATGCGCAGAATGGGCGCCGTACCGCCGGTCGTACATGAATCAATGCATGCAAAGCCTGATTCCAAACATTGCATCGTATCACGGCCATGAAAAAATCACTGCACTACTCGTCACAGTCATGATTCTGTTCTCGGAAAAGAGTGCTACCGTGACGAACAAGTGGCGAGTGCACTTGCATGGCGCATATGATCTGCTCATCGCGCGGCTCAGACCCGACGAAGTCGACGACCACGGGATGACAGACCCTTTATTTGGCGTTTTGAAAACATGGTTCTCAATGGCTGAGGGTTTGGCATGGCTGAGTTCGCCAGGAGGCGGCACAATTCGAAACTCAGCAGCGATGAGAAGTGTGCTCGATGATACGCACTCTGCAGAGCTTGTTGACGGTCTGGTGCTGGACGGGTTCAACACTTTCAAGGGCTACGGCCAGAGCGTCGTGCCGCATATGATCACCATCGTCACTCGGGCCATGGACTCGTCTCAAGGGAAATTGAATGTCAACGATCCTGAGCTCACTAATGCATTGATCCAATTGGAGCTGCTCCACGACCAGCAGTTCTCACTGGGTGCCGTCCCGCAGGAGTCTGTGCGCGAGACAATGCGATTCGCGCATCGAATACACTGTCTAGCATTGCGGTGCTACGCACTTACATACTTGCAAGGATATATTGCCAGCGACGAGCCTGTGCAGCGTGTTGTTGCGCAGGCAGTAGACCAGATCCGGGACATGCCCATGTTCGACACGCTGGGGATCACAGTGCATTGGCCCATTTTCGCGGTTGGCAAGTCGTGTGTCAACATTGAGCAGCGGTCTGTAATCACAAACAAGCTCAATGAGATTCGCGAAATGGGGGCATTCGGTGCTCGTAACTCGCTGCATCGGCTGGCGCGATACTGGGACTCGTACGACGACAACGACGACGACATCAACGCTCTTGCAGCAGATATGGATTCTATTGCATTTTGATTTATTATTTTTTTATTTTTATGATACAATTTATACACTTATATATATTTACCGGTTCATATAGTTCATGGATACCTTTAACTTATACAAACTGTTCATGCCTCTTTGACGAATCACAGCGTGTGTAATTGCTGCTTACTGTTATTTGTAAGCGTAAATCTCAGCACTGCACTATGCTCGTCATCGCAAACCAGAGGGAGCCGCCGCGCCCAGCACAAGAGCTTTCCAGTGCCACACCCCTTTTTTTTGCAGGGCGCGGGAGGAAAAATTTCAGTAGTACGACATTTTTTTGTTGTTCTGTTACACCTCCACTGATCGAATCGGGCGACCTATAATCCATATAAACTATGAGTGATAAACTCACGAGGTATGACAAAAAATTGAATATTTGTCGATTGAATATCTAACCAAAGTGCCTCTTAGAATCGCCATCGTTAGCAGCGACAAGTGCAAGCCAAAGAAGTGCCGGCAGGAGTGCAAGAAATCGTGTCCCGTGGTACGAACCGGTAAGCTCTGTATCGAAGTGACTCCAACCGACAAAATCGCATTCATCTCCGAAACTCTGTGTATTGGTTGTGGTATCTGTCCGAAAAAATGCCCATTCGGCGCCATCAACATTATCAATCTGCCAACCAATTTGGACTCGCAAGTGACGCACCGATACTCTGCCAACTCGTTCAAGCTGCATCGATTGCCCACGCCACGACCGGGCCAGGTGCTGGGATTGGTAGGCACCAACGGTATTGGTAAAAGTACCGCATTGAAGATTCTGGCCGGTAATCAGAAGCCAAACTTGGGCCGGTACGACGATCCTCCAAGTTGGCAGGACATTTTGGTGTACTTCCGTGGATCCGAGTTGCAAAACTACTTCACCAAGGTCTTAGAAGACAACATCAAGGCAATCATCAAGCCGCAGTATGTCGACAACATTCCAAAGGCCATCAAGGGTCCAAAGAACCACGTAAACGAGCTGCTGGTTCCCAAGGGCACTCAAGGTGTTGATTTTGAAACGATCAAGCGAGTGTTGCAGTTGGAAGGCATTATGACTCGAGAAGTGGCACAGTTGTCTGGTGGTGAGTTGCAGCGATTCGCCATTGGTATGGCTTGTGTGCAGCAGGCTGATGTGTACATGTTCGACGAGCCGTCGTCGTACTTGGACGTTAAGCAGCGTTTGAATGCCGCCAATATCATTCGACAGCTGTTGCATGACACCAACTATGTCATTGTGGTGGAGCACGATCTGTCTGTGTTGGACTACTTGTCTGATTACGTGTGTATTCTGTATGGTGTGCCATCTGTGTACGGTGTTGTGACTTTGCCATCGTCTGTGCGAGAAGGTATCAACATTTTCTTGGACGGTAACATTCCATCCGAGAATTTGCGATTCCGAACTGAATCTTTGCAGTTCCGAATGGCCGATGCCAATGACTTGGTGCCAATGGACCAGTCGCGTGCATTCAAGTACCCTGGTATGACGAAGACTATGGGCGATTTCAGCATTACCATCAAGTCTGGTGACTTTACCGACTCTGAGATTATCGTCATGATGGGTGAGAACGGTACCGGTAAGACCACTTTCTGCCGATTGCTCGCCGGTTTCACTACCCCAGACAATGAGAAGAAATCGCCAAAGCTGTTGGTCTCCATGAAGCCCCAAAAGATTGCACCAAAATTCCCAGGTACCGTTCGACAGCTCTTCTTGAAGAAGATCAAGGGCGCTTTCTTGCACCCACAGTTCAACACCGACGTTATCAAGCCATTGCGAATCGAAGACATTATCGACCAAGAGGTCCAGCACTTGTCTGGTGGTGAATTGCAGCGAGTGGCTATTTGCCTTGCTCTCGGTCAGCCAGCAGACATTTACATCATCGACGAGCCGTCCGCTTACCTCGATTCCGAGCAGCGTATTATCTGTTCCAAGGTCATTCGACGATTCATCTTGCATGCCAAGAAGACTGCATTCATTGTCGAGCACGATTTCATCATGGCCACTTACTTGGCCGACCGTGTCATTGTGTTTGCCGGTGAGCCATCGAAGAACGCATATGCCGATACCCCAGAGTCGCTATTGACCGGTTGCAACAAGTTCTTGAAGAACTTGAACGTCACTTTCCGACGAGATCCAAACTCGTTCCGACCTCGAATCAATAAGCTTAATTCGCAGATGGACCAGGAGCAGAAGGCCAGCGGCAACTACTTCTTCTTGGAGGCCGTCCCAGAAGCATAATAAAATCTTGGGGTCAACCTTTTTTTTGCAATGGCGTTATGATTGTTTTTCTGTATTAGAAAAGTTCTTTGTTTTTGTTCTAGTTTTTCTATTTAATGTTTTCATTCTTTTTCACTGTATTGTAGTCCTTTTATTCTTGAGAATAAGTATTTCTATGCGGCTTTAGACGTTGTCTCCTTTTCAGACCCAACCACCAATCAAGCGCGCTCAAATTTTTGGTGTCCAGACTACACAACTCGTCAGCCATGAGAAGTACGTCGAGAATCGAGAGAGATAAATCACAAGGAAGCTAATCAAAGAAATAAAACAGACACTGAGCATATTCGACCGGAGCTTGTGTCGTTTGACGATATCGATTACAACGACCCAAAGCAGCTGCGTGCTGCCCAGCAGTCGATGATTCGAGAGCAGTGGATTCGAGTCGAGGCTTTGAAAGTGATGCGACACGCTCTTGAGCGATGCTTCGAGACCCAGGGATCTAATCAGTATGAGAACTGCAAGGACTTGGCTGGTACGTTATTGAATTTTTTCTCTGTGAGCTAATGTTTTCTTAGAGCGATACCTCGATATGCTTCCGACACACAAGGTCAAGGGATACCTTGCCTATCAGCGAAACGACCCAACGAAATAACAAGTTTGAATGAATGCGTGCAAACGAAAATAAGTTAAAGAGATGAGGTACAATTATAAAGAAAAATATTATTTATGCATTGTTTTTGGATGTGAGGTTTGCATTAGAGGCTGACGGTTTGACACGCTTTCTTTGGCGCAACGATTTTTTCACAGTAGACGAGTCCTTGAGTAATGCAGTGCCTGTAGGATCTGTATCGCTATTGGAATTCTCACCTTCTTCTTCTTCTTCTTCTTCTGCATCACGGTCTGGAGTGGACGGCGCCTCAAAATGCGAGTCTTCAGACTTGCCCTGGCGCTGAAGTTCATTTCTTCCTGTGTGCTTATCCTCCTCGTCTTCACCCTTTTCAATGTCCTTGCGTTTGCTAGGAGGTTTGCCGTTCTTAGCGCCGCAATTTGGACAAATGTAAATCGTATATTCTGGTAGCTGGCCTGGCGGTGCGAGCCCGTTGTGGTTCTGGCAGTTTTGGCAGATCAATGCATATCGCGCCCTTGGGCTAAACTCGTCTTCTCCGGCGATAAGATCCAAGATGCGGTCATACCATTTCGGCTGATACGGCATTTGATTAATAGTCTGTAGTTGCGGTGGCGGCGGAATAGCAGCAACGCCGTTCAATGGCTGGCCCGAGGGTCCAGTCGCAGGACCTTGCACCGTCTGACCAGGGCGGATCGGCGTCATGCCATTACCTGGAACGGGCGAACTGAACGTAAACTCTTTAGATGCACCCTCAGGTAGTACGAGCTGTGAAGGATTTCGGGTATGTGTCGGTGTCGATATCGGTGACTTTTGGTCCGACGATGCAGGGTTCTGCGTTCCACGCCGTCGTGGTGGCGGATGTGCGAGATTGGGCTTGGGTGAATCGAACCGCTCTAACAGAGCTTGAGTCGAGTAGAAATTTGTGCGTTCTTTCAGGTCTTCAATGTTCTTCTCTTGGCGTTTTTGCAGTGCCTTGAGACTCTCCTCGTTGGCTCTGATCAAGTATCCAAAGATCGACTGCACCGCATACCGGACAACGTACAGCACCACTGGTGCACCGAGCAGCCCGGCCAAGTGGCGAGGGTTGCGATACAATCTACCTGTGAAGCACAGAGCTGAATAGATCGCGTAAAGAAGCACGCCATAGAGCGTCACGAAGCCTTTGACTCGTCGAAGCTTGATGTTGTAGCGCAGCTGTCGCTGCTGCGCGATGGAGATTTGTCTCGCAATCTCCACCAGCTCCTTCTCGTACGAGTCGCTATTCTGCTATATTAATCATTGTTAGTACGAAGCAATAATTCCCTTGTGGTACTTACGCGTCTGAACGGCCACCACATTAGTTGTTTTTATGTGTGTTCAGTGTGGGCAAGGTGTGTGATGCGGTCTGGATCAAAAACAGCGTTCAAGTTGCTAGTGAGTTGGTAGTTTTGGCTTTTAGATCATCTGCCTG
The DNA here is from genome assembly GCA_030558855.1 of Blastobotrys indianensis. Classification (NCBI taxonomy): domain Eukaryota; kingdom Fungi; phylum Ascomycota; class Dipodascomycetes; order Dipodascales; family Trichomonascaceae; genus Blastobotrys; species Blastobotrys indianensis. Next base: position 9,239 of record JAKTQK010000009.1, on the reverse strand, counting down.
ACGAGCGCGGCGTGAGGTCTCCCGCCGCAGTGTAGAAATTGTGTGTCATTTTATTTGATCTGATATTTTTCAAAATACTTTGAAATCCAACTCTAATTCCGTAATGAATCTTTAAAACTGTCTCGGTGGATTGTGTTTCTTTCGTGATTTCAGATATATCATAGTTTAGCGACACGGGTGTAAGCTGGGCGGAACCTTGTGTTTTTGAACTATAGCGGTGATAGTCACAATTCAAGTGACAGCTCTGTTGATTTATATAATATTGCTAATCGACATTTTTCATTCAATGTAGCACTATAAAAACATAATACCTTGATCCAATGGCGCGCGGAGAAGCACGAAAGAACGATATGCACACGATAAGTGGCCGCTGCATTTGAAAGAAACTTGCCAATTATTCACCGCCGGCGATTTCTCTTCTTCATCACCACCAATCACACGAACATTGTTGGCATCACTTGTCATCCGCATTTGCCAACACTACAAACCAGTAAGTACCATCGTGTGAAGTGCCTTCCATTATTTTCAATTCTTTTTGAGGGTGCATTTTCTCAAGGTTTTGAGGTTTCCAATGGCCTGATGTCTCTGTAGGCACACTCACGCACACACCACAAGCCCGTTGTGACAGAGTTGAGTTTTGTGTGTGTGTGTGCGAGTGCGCTTCTGCTGCTGCTGGGCCCGGCCCCTCTCTCTCTCTCTCTCTCGTTGTTTTGTGCGCAAGCCCTTCCAAGTGGCCCATCCCAAAAAAACACTATATAAGTCCTTGTCCCCCAAAGAAAGTGCAATTGAATTGTGGACAGACTCTTTTCGAATAAAACTCCCCCTCCGAATTTGCAATTGCCACTAACTCATTTCTAAAGAAAATGTCTCTCGTCAACAAATTGTCCATCACCGACCTCGATCTCAAGGACAAGCGGGTGTTTATCCGAGTCGGTATGTCGTGTTATTTTTTTTCTTTCGTTGGGCTCGAAGTTTCAGCCCGGATTATCCCCTCCGAAAATGCACATAAAACAGGTGATGCTAACTTGAATTTGTAAACTAGACTTCAACGTCCCATTGGACGGCGACAAGATCACCAACAACCAGCGAATTGTGGCTGCCCTTCCATCTATCAAGTACGCTAAGGAGCACGGTGCCAAGGCTATTATCCTTGCCTCTCACTTGGGTCGACCAAACGGTGAGGTGAACCAAAAGTACTCTCTCAAGCCTGTCGCTGCCGAAGTTGAGAAGTTGCTCAATACTAAGGTCACTTTCTTGAACGATTGTGTCGGACCAGAAGTTGAGCAGGCTGTCAACAAGGCTACTGGCGGTGAGATTATCTTGCTCGAGAACTTGCGATTCCACATTGAGGAAGAAGGCTCTGCTAAGAAGGACGGCCAGAAGGTCAAGGCTGATGCTGCCGACGTGAAGAAGTTCCGATCCCAGCTCACTTCTTTGGCCGACGTTTACGTCAATGATGCATTTGGAACCGCTCACCGAGCGCACTCCTCCATGGTTGGTTTTGACGTTCCACAGCGAGCTGCTGGCTTTTTGATGAGCAAGGAGCTTGTGTTCTTCGCCAAGGCATTGGAGCACCCAGAGCGACCGTTCTTGGCCATTCTTGGTGGTGCCAAGGTTTCCGACAAGATTCAGCTCATTGACAACTTGATCACCAAGGTCAATGCCTTGATCATTGGTGGCGGTATGGCCTTCACTTTCAAGAAGGTTGTCGAGAAGGTGGAGATTGGCGAGTCGTTGTTTGATGCTGAAGGTGCCAAGATTGTCGAGGGTCTTGTCAAGAAGGCCAAGGACAACAATGTCGAGCTCATCTTCCCAGTCGACTACGTCACTGCCGACAAGTTTGACAAGGACGCTACCACTGGATCTGCCACCGACAAGTCTGGTATCCCAGCTGGCTGGCAGGGTCTTGACTGCGGTCCAGAGTCGATCAAGAAGTACCAGGCCGCTATCTCCCAGGCCAAGACCATTTTGTGGAACGGTCCACCAGGTGTGTTTGAGTTTGACAAGTTTGCCAACGGTACCAAGCAGACCCTTGACGCGGTTGTAGATGCCGCCTCTAACGGTGCTACTGTCATTATTGGCGGTGGTGATACTGCCACTGTTGCTAAGAAGTATGGTGCTGAGGATAAGCTCTCCCACGTTTCCACTGGTGGCGGTGCCTCCTTGGAGTTGCTCGAAGGTAAGGCCCTCCCTGGTGTCGTTGCTCTTTCCGAGAAGTAGAAATCTTATATTTTGATTTATCTATATAAACAATTTCATGTCTGAACACTTGGAATCTATAAATCTATTTGTTTTTCGTATCTGTCTTGCATTGATTCACACGTTGTGTCGGATGCCTGTAAAGAGTGTCTCGGAAGCAAAATCTAGGGGTAATAGTCAAACTTCACATATAGTCTTAGTCTCGTACAATATACATATCTGTGGTTGGAACTTCACAGCCAGCATCCTTATGGACCCATCGCGCAGCGGGCACCCAGCCGCATTTTTCGTACATACCCTTGCCCTCGTCAGTAGCCCAAAGATTCAATTGCTGCGGCAGAGCCTTGCCATCAATCTCGGGTTTGATATGAGGAATACTGTCCAACGACTCCTTCATCAGCTTTTGGCCCAGGCCACGCCGCTGGTATTCAGGCAGGATCTGGAACATGAGGCAGAAACTAGTCAGTGGCATAGGATAGTACGACCGTCGCTGCTCGTCTTCAGACAATGACGCGAGCTGCTCCGGCGTACTCCACTTGGCACCATGCTCAGCAATACCGTGATGCATGAAATGGTAAAATCGCTTGTTCACCATGGAACTCTCGCCAATCCTGAGCCAATCAATCCACTGCGACACGGCGAATCGCGCACTATACCACCACCGCTTCAACACAACCCACACACCGACTCGGCCAACTTGCTTATCTATCAACGAAGCGAAGCTATTGTGGCTCCAGAGACTCACTCCGACCATTCGCCTATCTTGATCTCGTAGAACGTAAAGGTCCGACCCGGGCTTGTGGAATTCCACCATGAAAAACTGCGCAGTATGGTGCAGCGCAAAGTCCTGAAGCACGGCCTGTCGCTTCATACGCTTGATACGCTCTACTGGATCACGGTAGTCGTACTTCAGCTCTTCTAACGTAAGGTAGTCATACTTGGCTGTGGCAATGTAGACGCCAAATGGTTTGCCTGCATAGCAGTACAGTTGGTGCCACGCACACTCCAGTGCGTCCTTGTACGTGAAAGTGGAAAGCGTAAACCGTTCCACATGGAAAGATTCGCTAGCAGGATCGACGGCAGTGACCATTGTTATTTTTTTTCTCCGTCGTACAAACTGATGAGTTCAAAAGAAGCTCGGGGATATCGATACAGCTTTATAAGTATGCAAGGAAAGATGTAAGGGAACCGTCGGCCGGTGCAATCTAGATTCTTAGCCACTTTTTTCGCATCTAGCCCTTCCAGTCCCTGAGTCTTAAAGGGGGCCGATCGACATGACAAACTCCTGCGCCGTGTTTAGCCGCATCCCACGCTGACAAAATCCAACCCTGCCTGGACTTCCCTATGAAAGTAGGCAACTTTCTTCGATAACGCAAAAAAAATTGTATATGAAATAAGGTGGTTAATTTAGAAAGAAATCATAGCAAAAAAGAACAAGTGCCGCTGCCTAGAATCGAACCAGGGTCTGCTCGGCCACAACGAGCTGTACTAACCACTATACTACAACGGCTTGCATGCAAATTTTGTAAATCAGAACAACCAGCCACAGACTCTCATTGTGCGGCTTTTTTCGCGAAACTCGTCAAATGGGCTTTTTTGAGCTCGAAACGAGTATAATATTGCTCTCTGAAGTTTAAATGGCCATTAGTTTCAACGAAAAGTTGCTAGCTTGCAAAAGCGGCGAGTTGGTGACCGGCTCGAGTCTCGCTGACCCGCTTGGCTCGGTGGCGAGCAGTTGGGGCAGTAAAAATAATAATAGATCACATCTAGGGTCAAGTATTTAAATTACATCAGAAGCCGGACTTTGTTTCGTTTGAATTTCATTCGTGCTTGCGACTTCACCATGTCGAGCTCTACATGTGGACGGACTCAATCAAGAAAAAAACCATAGTATACAATCATGAAGAGAAGCTAGTGTACAAGAAATTTAACAAATTTTGTTTAAAATAATACATGACGAGTAATTGATGATAATCCTCGCGACCTAGTCAGTTGCGACGTCTCCGCGTACACTCTTACGAGGGATGGACCGTTTCACGTCCACAGTCTCTTGTGGAGCCTCTTGGATTTCCGGCAGCATTGACATTTCTCGAGCCTGTGAGTACTCGTGGGTAATGGGCGAGTAGCTTTCACGTTGCTCGCCGGGTTGTGTAACTAGGAAGGATGGCGGATTGAAGCCCGAGTTGATCGACCAATCGCTGAGATTACTGTGGTTAGTCGGCAGTTGGTATCCTGCGCCGGTGTCGTCTGCACGCGGTGGTCTTGGTGGCGGCACAGGCTTCTCGAGCGAAGTCGAGCTTGGGGTCGCCGCGATGGCTGGCCGCTGCAAGAAGCAATAGAGCAGACTTGCCAGTGCGACAAAGAGCCAACAGGCGAAGAGCACTAGCGAGATGTATAGCTCCAGATCGAGGCTCTTCTTGTACATTTTGATCACAGATTTGAGCGCTGTGCCGAGACTCTGAGTTGTCTTTCGGCTCACTGTCTGTGGGTTGAAGTTAATGTCGCTTGAATTCAGCCCCATGCCATTGAGCAGGGAGTCGTCGACATGAGGGAACGTGACATGCGCATGATCATGTACCCATGTCAGCCCTTCTTCTGCTTCTTGAAGCTTAGAACCGATCACGCAGTACACCACTGAGGACATTGGCTTGTACAATGGCGTGTTACCGAATGTGTCATTGATGGCGTTGTTCATGTCGGTTTGAAACGTCACAATTGTCTTGTTGACTGCAGTGGTTGCAGTGTTGACCCACCCGAACAAGTTGTTATTGATATCGTCCTGGGTTGCATTGATGGCAGTATTGGCGCTGTTCACCCACGTCGCGGCGTCGCTCTTGATATCGTTGCCGACTGTGCTGACAAGATTGGCGACATCGTGCTCCCAGCCTGGAAGCGCGTGGATTACCTGAGCGAGGATGATGTACTGCAAAGCGAACATGACAAGGCCAGTGATGGCAATGAGTCCAACAGTAAATGCGGGCGGATACGTCATGTAGTCCACCCACCATCTAGCAAGGGTCTTGTTCTGCGGAGTCGAAAATCGATTCGCAGCCAAGTTTTGCACTCGCACTACCATATGGTTGCTGGCATCGTGAATAGCGATCATTCGATCTTGCTCTGCAACGACGTTTTCTTGTTCAGCTTCGCGTTGAGCACATTTCCGCATCCATCTCCAGGCAGTCAACTCCCGATAGGCAGTAGGGATACATACGAGCACTGCTGCAACGACCAGGACGATAATGATGATCTTTGTGGCAAGCGAAATGTCGTGGTGAATCGAGTCAAACAGCTGAGGAATGCCTGGGTTCGTATTGCAGAATGAAATGTTTTGCATTGGCGGTGTTTTTATCAGTGTACTGTTAAAGCCCACTTTCGCTTGCAAAGTTCCATTGAGCTTAGCCTTGAGCAAGTCGAACGGCTCCCGGATGAATCCTTCAGTGGTATTCTTCACTTGCGCATACGTCGGTACATGGTTCTCCAAGTTTGTGAGCTCTGTGTTGACGCTCGCTGGAATATGCAAGTTCCTGAGTTTGGACACTGTCAGATTCACTTTCTTAAAGTCGTCGTTGCCATCGCTGTTGCCGGTGAAAAAGTTTGCAATATCTGACGCAACGTTCTCAGCACCGTTAATGAATGACTGGATGCCATTGAGGCCATCTTGGAGATCTGTGGTGATGTCACTCAAGCTGCTGTTGACAAATCTAACAACTGATTCAGTTGCATTAATCGCCGTTCCCGCCGCGGCGTCGATAGCTGCCGTAGCAAGGCAAGCATAGGTGCCGATCCACATGTCGAGCGCAAAAATTATCAAGTTCTCAACACCAGTGACCATAAGCAACAGAGTACTGATCAGTGCCTCTACTGCCGCGTTCATGCTTTTCTCAATGAGTTGGTTCGCAGTGTTGGACATGTAGTGCGGCAAACTCGCCGCTTGGCTCGCAATGCTCTGGGCACTATCGCATGTGTTGGTCGTGTAAGTCTCTGCGCTCTCTAGCGACGAGCTGAGATTCACCTGGAAAAGAGCCAGCTTTACAATGACTAGAATGAGCAGAATCGTGTATTGGTTGAGCCACACCTGCGACAGCCGTGCTCTGAGGCCAATGTACGGCCGCACAACATTGGCAGCGTACGGCGGCGGCAGCGATCCGTCGCTAGTCGTCTTGCGATACAGTGCAAAGTCCAATATATTCCTCATCGGTCAAGTAAGTCGATAAGTTCTCCATCAAATGGTAAAAAAGCCCGGGCAGGCGTACTAATATATACGAACAGCCTCATTTCGCTGATGCTGATGTGGAGAGCCAGTAAAGTGAAACAAGCGAAGCCTAGTCCGTTCACAAACTAGGCTCAGCCTCACAGGGGTGCGTTCGTCATCAGAGAGAACTAAACGAGACAGAAAAATAAGTGAGCGATCAATAAAAAAAAGACCACCCCGAATGCACTGTACCTAAGCTAGAGAAAATCAAGTCTAGAATAATCGGATATAACGTGACCACTGCGAAGGCAATCTCTGACGACAGTCATCACCTGTCGAGCGACGTAATCGTGCGGCGTTCTCTATTTTTGAGGCTGCAGGGGCGCCTCACAGTTGTTTCAGTGTGGTGGATGGGCATATTACGCACCGGCCGAATTGAGCTAGCTTGCCACTACCTGTATTTTACCGCTCTAAAGCGTGCTTGATGATGTCTTTCTGATATTGAATGGCATGTAAGAATCTAGATATCTGAGATATGTGTCGTCTTGCAGAATGCTGATTTTAAAATAGACTGACGGTTAGACATGCATTTTATGCGTCGCAGATCGCAGAGATAATAATCTGTATAATTATGATATGAAATCTGTTACAGCAGATATGTTTTAATCTAAATACTGATGGCTCTGAAAATCTGGGTTATGCAGCGTCGATAACGGGACACGAATCGGGCAGTGCTTCGAGAGTTTTGCCGTGATCCCCAGAAAGCTCAGTGACCCTCTCGTCAGGGAGAACAAGCTGCTTTAGCGGCACAGTGATACCGGGTGCATATGCTTGACGGTGAAGATGTGCCATTTCAGTAATATCGGAAGTAGTACCGTCGGGGTTCTCGATTACGAGATACACTCGGTTCTCGATATCCAGTGGCTGGTGAGTTACTGCCCGTAAACCAGCATCCTTTTCCGCGTCTCTTTCTGACTTTCCCTCGTGTGCCTGGCCCGACAAAGGTGTAGGACCCCTAGTACCTGTCGTATTACCAAGGCCCCACTGTGTGAGCATGGAAATGAAAGCGGTCGCAATACAGACTTGGGGATCAATCTTTTTACAATCTACCAACAGCTCCCAGTCGAACCTGAATGGTCGCATCAAACGAGCTTTGGCTACTCGCTCCCTTTGCTCTTCGTCTCCCCCACCAGGATTCACAATGCGCTCGAGAAACTTTGTGGGTCGAACCCATTCATATGATGCACCGTCATTTAAGTAAAATTTTCGGCTTGACCCAGTGATTCCCATAGTACTGACCATCTCACGGTGCTGCAGTCCTGGTTTGTTATGAAAATCAACTGCCCGATCCATAAGGCCAGCACGGATCGTTGCTATCTCTTTCCTCGAAGGAAACTCAAGCATACTCCAGATGGGAGATGCTTGAGTCTTTCTCTCTATAGTATATACCTTCTCGCCGTCTTGACTGAAGACATTGATAACTCTCTGCCGGTCCTTCCTCTCTCGACGGACGTAGTATGCAGAGGGTTCTTCAGCAAGCGGGATATGCTGTGCATGCGGCGAATGCGCCCTGTGCAAGAATGAACGGACGCCAATGTTGTTGGCGATGAGCGATAAGAGAGTAAGCGCGGCGTTGTAAACCTGAACGTCCATGGTGAAGAAATGTGCGCTGGCAAGGTAAAAGACCAAACGGATAATATAGTGAATGCGAACAGAATAAAAAGCCTTGAAGAACTGAAAGAGCGAGTTGTTTCCAAAATCTGGTTGACAATTTGCTCACTAGCGCGGTATTGATAAGATGGATGGTTATGTTCCAGCCGCAGTTGGACATCCCAAGAATATGGGCGGTGACCGTAATTGCTTAGACAAGATCCAATGACACCAGTACCACAACAAGAATAAGCATGAATTATTCTTCAATTGATATAAGATGCTAGCTAAAGCCAGCCCGGATCTTAGGATAACAGCACAAATTTATAAGCTCTTTATTGTGAAGTCAACCTGCAAATACGAGAAAGGGTCTTTGGGCGGTAGCCGAGTTCCTTAATCAATTACCGCAACTACTCAGCCAGAAAAGAGCCCCCTTCGAGGGTCGTAAGGTTTTCCACCCGACAGATTGCATGAAAAGCAACGAGGAATGGGTGGTTTTCCCTGTGCTGTCGACCTGCAAACACGAATGAAATCTCAACGAAACAACACACTCCTGCTTCTTATGTAATTTATGTACTCCTTGACTCTAAACGTGATCTATTACAAAAATAAAAAAAAGTGCTGAGCAGGCCCTGGATTTCCACCGCCCTGGCGAAGGTCTGGGTTCAGCTGACTATCGACTGCTTCCTGAGACTGAATCGCCCTGTCCTCAACTGTCCCCACTCTGGGCTTCCATGTTGCTTTTGGCCCCTTACTGCGCGATGATGATAATAACTGGTGAAGAAGCTAGAAGCCAAAAACCATCTGAGACATGTCTTTTTTTTTTTTTTTTTCATGCAGACGTAATATATTAAAAACATATCAGTATAAAAATAATAGTAGAGTAACTAGCTTAGGATTGGTGGAAAAAACCGGTTAAAAACCGTAAAACCACCGTGATATTATTGCTCCAGTGCCATGAGAGTTGGGCCGCCTAGACTACCGGCATCATTGCGGTAAAATCTATACACGGTACGCTTGCTGCGTGTATTGACGAGAGATTTGACGAAAGAACTCATGATGGCGTATTCAGACTCAGGCAACACCTTAAAGTACCGACGGTATGATCGCGAGAGTTCCTCAATGGCGAGGATGAAGCGTGCCAGGCGAATGCCCCGTAGCCGCGTGCTATCTGGATCTTCAGGCAATGTCCAGTCGA